>JAOWBP010002978.1:8595429-8611656 GCA_028571105.1 Tragopan temminckii
TCTGAATTTCAAAGATGGATTCTTAATGCACTATTAAATAGGCATTTAGTAAACAATTCTTGTCTACTTTCTCTATGGCTGGTATAGAGAAAGAGGCACTTCCAGACACACTTCATCCGCACTCAGATAAACATTCACAAGTAGATAAAGTTTCGCTACACATGCAGCCACAATTTGCCAAAAGCAGTTCAGGGCCTGAAGCAAAGTAACAGCCAAAGATTTGAGGAAATGATTTGTGAGATACAGAAGTAAGGTGATCTCCCAAAGTAAAGTGACGGACAGTGATGACTGACTTAACCTAGCAAAGAAATACAAGAGTTAAATGATAATTGTGAAATATTTCATTAATTTTAAAACACCGAGGATAGTTTTTAGGAGGAGCAGATTACAGCATCTTATTTTTTGTTCTAAACCATTAAATTGCCCTTTTTTGTGTGCTGTAATTATACTGCATTATATACTTTTATGAATTGTTACATTCAGCACACAGCAGTCTGTTTTCAAAATAATGGAATGCTACAGTTATTATATTTCAATTTGGAAAAAGCAGCATTATGTGTATCATAGGGATCAATTTTCATTAATTTCTGATAATGCCTACAAAAAGCTTCCTCCCCCTCAAAAAATTTCCTGAACAAACAAAGCTGACACATGATGAGAAAGAACAAGTGCCGACAGGGCTGTCCTGCAAGGATTTGTTCTGAGAATTTGTACAAATGGAGGCACCAACAGAAGAGCACAGATCTCTGTATTATACTGTCATGCAGCAGGAAGAGTTGATGCTCCTTCAGGTAACAGTGTGCCACATATTAAAAAAATGAGCAACTCTGAGCAATTAGTTTCACCAAAGGTTGAGTGAAAATTTGAACTTTCTGCTATCTTGCAAGCAAAGTTACGAAAGAGAGAGGAAGGTTGTTTTTCACTGTGAGGATGGGTGAGAATATGAATGCAAGATAATTAACAGGTTGCTTCATCTCTGGTTTTTGATAGTCAGCTTAATTTGGCCTTCTGTAATTTTGTATCCGGACAATTCCTTGGGTCAAGTTGGGAATTTAGTTCCCACAAAACATCATCTATAATGGATAAGAGCGCCAATTTCTTGTAAAATGGAGATATACATAGGACATAACTATACGTAAAGTGTACGTGTTCTGTGTGAACTATGTATGGTGCTGGAGTGGGATTTGCATATATTTGAATATTCATTATATCTTCAATATCTTGTGAAACAAAATGCAATAAAGGAAGAAACAGAAACAGAGATAATAATGAGAAGATGCAGCACTCATTTTCCTGATTTCACACTGTATAATGATCAACCCACCTATTTTCTTCTTTAAAAATATCAACAAGACATTTGATATTATAAATAATATTAAATAATGGACATTAATAGTGCATTATAAGTTTGCATTCGATTACAATCTTTAAATTAAATCCGAAGATATTAATACTTAAACAATAATAGTAGAAAATTAAGCTTTAAATATAGGACTGTCATGGAAATTCTATTAGTAAGTTATAGTTAGAATACTTTAATAACATAAACTTTTCTAAATCAAACTGCAAGCACTGCTGAAAATTCATTAGAAGGAATTGAAATTCCTTTATCATATCAATGATAATACTGCATCTGCATCGTTCTTTAAACCTTCTGTATTATCACCTGTGCAATTTTATTATTGACTGGATCACATTTTAAAATTATTACTTCAGCACCTGTAGAGTTAAAGGAAAGTAGCATTTTTGTACAGCCTAATACATCTGAAGGGAAAAGCACTCAGAGTATCTAAATATGTTTTTTATGCACAGTTTGAACTCCAGCTGTTCAAAGTGAAGTGCCGCCTTTGGTGTGGAACATGAAGTACTTGGGATAGAAGAGCAGAGCAGCATCAAAGGAGGACCAACCATCTGATGCCACCAAATGCATGTACTGATTTCAGATTTTGAAAGCTCCCTTTACCTTGAATATTTAGCAGATACAATGAAAGTTTGAACTGACCCATATGAGTTTAAATCCTGCTTTAACTAAAATGTAATCTCCGAGAAGGACACACAAGTTATACATATCATTATGCTTGTTATCAGCAAACAAGATAGTAATTCAGAGACAGATACATGGCACAGTGCGCTTCTGCACTATGGACATTAAAAAAATACAAATGTTAAATGCATTTATGATCCTCAATAGACTATGAGAAAGAAATGACTTTGAAACATCTTCTGTAGAGTAGGCTAATGATCTTTTTTAGCATCGTTACAGTTAGAATATTTAATCTATTTCTTTGCTACTGGTAATATTCTATACAACATTTTCAGCATTAGAAAAGCTACAAAGCAATTAAATTGATTATTGGATTTAAGTTTCACTTTCATTGGGTCTTTTTCACATTTCTTGTAGCTTTTCATTTCATTTAATTTATTTCAATTATTAATTTTTACTTTGAAAAGAATCATGTTCATTATTTCATTTGTAATAAAATCAAGACTTCCTCGTCATATCCAAGATGCTGATTCCATTTTAAATCTAGCTGCTAGATAACAGCATTTGATAAGATGGTGAAAAGGATAACCATGAATATTGTCCATTGAGTAGTTCAAGAGCCATGTAGATGTGGCAGTGAGGGACCTGGCTTAGTAGGCATGGTGGGGATGGGTGATGGTTGGACTGTATGTTCTTCGTGGTCTTTCCCAACCTTTATGATTCTACGATTCTATTTTCTATGCGGTATGTGTCATTTGGATTTCTTTCTCCAAATGTTGCATCTCATTAAAACAAAACAAAGCAAGAGCCGACAAACTTAAAACACAGAAACCACAAAGCTGGGTTAGACACATCTGGCAATAGTTTCAAAACATCCTCCATGAACACCTTCCCCATTTTTAGCCATGAACACCCTACATAACATCTAAACAACGAGGACAGCTGATCTGCTGACAGAAGCTGATGTTTGTTATATCACTAAGCCTTCTTAATCCAGAGTAGACCTGGAATAAGTTTTCCAAAAATAATAATTTATTTACCAGAAAAGTTACTTTTTCCATGATATCAAAATAATAATTCTCTTTGTATGAACTGAAAATGCATCAGTACAAGAGGGAACATTGCACACACGTTCAACAGGTATTTTGGAGAATGAGAGAAAGCGGTTTTGTGAGAAATGAGAATAAAACAGGTACGAAACTATTTTTTGCTTCAGTTGCTACCTTTGCTTCAAACGTATTTTAAAATACCTTTTTCTTATGAACATAATTCTTGCCATTGTTCATATAATTTGCATCTGATACATACATAGATAAGCTCCATGGCAAAGTCTGGAGTGTATACCTGGGGGAACCTAAGGAGTTACTAGCAACAGTTGCATCTAGTATACTTTTCATGGAAATTATTACTGTAGAGCAGAATATGCATTAGTGCCCAAGCTGCCAAGGTGAACTTCCACATCTTGGCATGCTCTGTCCTCCCTGGGCCTGGCAGTGACAGGGGACAGCGGGACATATGCCCCAGCCTGTTGATCTGCCATGGAAATGATAGCTCTTGGTAGAATAAATGAGTAGCAGCCATACACAACACTTTATGTCTTGCAGCTAAAGCTATCTGTGCATATCTACCTGAGTCTGCAGCTGACTCCATCCCGAGTGCCTCTCTGTACAACCCAATTAATCCCACTTTATTAGGAATTCAACCCTGGATAAAGGATATTTTCCCTACTGAGTGTGCATTTTTTGTTTTGCTATTTTATTTGAGCACGTCCTAACCAGACAGGGTTGGATACCTGCCTGATGAGAGCAAAGGCAACTGAATAATTAGTGGTTATAATAGTACCATTTAATTACACCAGATTATCTTACATGTTGGTAAATTCTCTCCAAACAGATTTGCTTTTTTAGATCTAATTAGATTAATGTGTTTTTTCTGTTTGTTTTGGTTTGGTTTGGTTTTTTGTCCTAACTCAGAATTTGATTCAGGAACAAATCTTGGTGTGAGACCATAACGGTTGTTTTGCTCCTCACTGAATTCACTGCCATGCTCCATAGGGGTACTGTCAAATGAGGAACTTACCCTTTTGATTTTACAGGGTCACATTTCCATAGGGGTTCAGTTCCATACATTTGAAATTTAACTGCTGTGCATCAATTACAGTTGGACATAAAAGTAAACAGAGCTGCTTTTGTCTTGTGAATCGCATAACATAAACACGTACCCTTTATATTACCCATGTTAGTAAAAGTCTTTGTCTTCCATATAAGATACATGGGGCTTCTGCACTATGGACATTAAAAAGGCTGTGAAGAAGGAAGACAGAAGTGATTTGCCGAAATCATGCAGTAGCCTATCACCGGCACTGGAAATTCAACACTGTTCTGATGCCAGACTTAGTGACACTACACTACATCCCATGGTTCAGCACTGAAAAATATCTCAGTACTGATTATTTAACGTATTCAACACAGTTTGTAACAGAACATTACCGCTGGGAGGGGGTTCAATGTGAAAGAAATATATGAAAAGTAAAGTAAAATTTTAGAGTTAAATAAATCATCTGGACTAAATACCTCATATTTACTCTTAGCTAACTGACTTTTTCTGATGAAAGATAAATAAAATTCTTCTGGGAAAAGGAAAAGGTGCCTTTGAATGAAACAGCAGCAATCAATGCAAATAATAAAATCATAGATCAACTGAAAGGTTCCTTATTATGAATACATCTAACAATTCGTTGTATTTGGTACTTCAGGTCCATTTAAAAATGAACTGATACAGCAACATTATTTCTCAGATTGACAACCAGCAGACTGAATTTCAGAGAGGTCAGGAGCTTACTTGTTTATTTATCTGAAGTAGTCTTTTAGCTCTCTGATCTCCCCAGTCTATCATCATTACTAGTCTTCCCTGAGTTCTGGTTTTCAAATACCTTCTCTCCTGCTTGCTTTGCATTTCCTATTCAGCAATTTAACCCTACAGACAGTTTATAAAACAAGATAAAATCCATAAATTAGGCATCCATGTGTACTTGTGCCCTATATCTTTGTCAAGGATGATCACAATCAAACGCTTTTTTCTTGTGACAGGCTGTCAGCAAGCACAATTATGGGTTCTCAGCTTCCCCTGCCTAAGCATAAGACAGAAGTAAGTCTCCTGTAGCAAGGGAAAGAGCTTCCTATTCATTCCTCTTTTCTTTGTGTCCATTTTCTTAATTCTATTTATCTTTACAGATGACTACTAATATTCTTTTGCAAAAGCAAAGCTCTACTACATACGCAATATTTATATTCCTTTCAGAAGCAGTGAGAAAACTGGAGTGTAGTGCAAACACAGCCAAGCTAGGTTTATCCTGGGGGTTTGGCAGCTCTGCCATGTCACCACAGCAGTGTGAACAAATGCCAAGGTGAGGCACTGGTCCAAGGTGTCATCTCAAAACTGCTAGCAGCATTCCTGATAGCTTAAACCCTTTGAAGCCACTGATGTAAAAATATGTAGAGTAGAAATATTGCAGTGGACTTCACTAGGATCAAAACTTAACTGAATTTTATTTTTTGACATTAGTGGAAGACATGATAAGGACAGAGAATGTGACTTACATCCATGACTCCTTGGATAGTAGCAACACTGGACTCAGAAACATATTTCCTTAAGTAGTGATCATTTTTGAATGAATGCTGTGGACCACTCATCATCTAAAGCAAGAGCTACTATAACAAATTCCAAATTGTGGTCTGCTGTGCAAGGAAAGATAATAAGGGTATAAGAAAATCCTGTGCACCATGGGTCATTGTGATAGAGTTGAATGGTAGGAGAAAAAAATTTAGGTTTCTGAGAGGAAATTCATAGATATTTGAAAGATTCCACCTGAAGTGTGTTGTAGTACATTGTCAAATCAAAAAAAAAAAAAAAAAAAAAAAAAAAAAAAAAAAGACACAGAGCCATTATATCATCCTTTCCTTTTAAAATTCTTGAGGAGCCTTGAAATACATGAAAAATCTACAGTGGTCCAAGGGCTTTCCTACGCTTCAGAGCCTCTGAGGTTCCTGTCTGCACTGCAACACAACCTGGAGTCCCCACTCCACCACATACTTTCTTCCTTTCCCTGATACGTGCCTTCCTCATTGTCCTCACCCCCATCTGCCCCCTAAGAAATACTCAGGACAGGCTTGAAGTTTTCTGTATGAAAAGAGAATCCAAGTTGCAGCTGTGGATTTAAGGACCAGGTACTTCTTTCCTTGCATGCTATGAAGCGAATGTAAGTAAAGTCTCCTGCCTCCATTTCCTATTTCTTACTTAAAGTAAATTTGTCATTTGAAATACTGAGAATCTAGACAGCCAAGCAATGAACTGACATGAGATACATCTTCGTCATGACTTCCAGGACTATCTCCTGGCTGTTACATTTTCGCTTTGAGTAAATACTGCCAGTGGCAATATTACCCAATCATAACAGGTCAGCAGGGAGATTCGAAACCATTAATTAGTTACCTTTGATTCCAACAATTCAGGTACATTTTACCCACATACTGAATGCCTGAACTTGAATTCACGGATGCTAAAGGAGACCATGTCAAAAGCCTTGTTTAGGTCAAAGTAGGTAAAAACCACTGTTCTACATCACAGAGATTGTCATTTCATTGTAGAAGGCAGTAAGGTTGGTCTGGCATGATTAGTCCATCATTAAACCGTGCTAGCTAGTCCTAGTAATCATCTTGTCCTTCATGTACAAAGAGAACACAGTTGATAATATTCTTTGGGTCAAAATGAGGATGAACAGTCCATTGCTGCCTGGATCATTCTTGTCCTTTTTAAAGATGAGTGCAACATTTGCTTTTTTCCAGCCTCACTCCCTGATCTTCCCTACTTTTGAAGATGATAGAGTGGCCTTTCTGTGACTTCAACTATCTTCCTCAGCACTCTCATGTGCAGCCCATCTTGTCCCAGGCACTTTTATGTGTTAAAATTCCTTTGAGATCCTTGGTTCAGTCAATCCTACTGCTGTGGAAATTCATACTTAAAAACTGTGTCTGCATGTAAAATTCTGGGAGACCCGATTTTATGGTCAATAGTTAGCATGTATTTATTATAATCATACACCTTGATAAAAGGACTGAAAATTGATTTAACTCATTCTATCAGGATTTTGACTTTTACTTTCAAAGTAAATGTGTTTGTATTTCATTCCATGAATCCTGTGCCTAGGAAGAACCATAAGAGTGTAGCAGCAGGTTTGCTGTACAACTCACCTACTTTGCAGAAGGGTATTGGCCCAGGATAGTCTTCTTGTGCCTTAATGTCCTTCTTGTGACCATATCTCTAAACTCTGACTGCAATCCTTCTTTAGTTCAGTGTTCCAACTCATAAATTTCAATAGTCCATATCTTGGCACCATATGCTGTCGTTCACATTTTCTGCAAGGTATTTGCTTCTAAATCAGACCAGCTTCACAGCTATAAATTAGATGTGAGGCAGGACAGAATCAAATCAGTGAAAAGCAAAGCTGTCATGACTGATGTTGTCTATATTTTAGAAAATCTGTATTGTCCTGGTGAGACTGTGTGAACCCAGAATTGCACCCTAAGCTTCACTACTTCACAGGATGTTTCTATTGTGCCTTTTTGAAGAGGTTTAATGAATTTATATCCCACAGCATTTAGGCATCATAGGTTTTATCAATCCAAATTTGAACATATTTCTTGGGAGGATCTTACCAATTTTTAAGTGTAGCATACACTGAATTTAAATTCAGGCAAGTGACCCCCAAACGCAAATGCAACGTCTGAGGCCTCAGAGCTTTGTGGTCTTACAACATTATCTCATCTCACAGCATTTCAAAGTCTTCAAACAAGTATTCAACACATCTAAAAAACTTTAGGCCTTCAGGAACCAAAGCTTCAGGGTTTTTGATCTCAAGTCTTTAAGTCTTTCCTTAATCTGAAAGGCTTTAGACTTGGTAACTCCTTTTTTGTAGACAGACCTTGTTACTAGCACATGCAGGGTCAGTATCAGATGGCTGATTCTCATTTCAAAAAACTTTTTCTATCTGCTTATTTATTTATTACAGCCACCAACTTCTTCTTCAAAGGACATCAACTAACTGGAAAATTATTACTCCTTTGGTCTTATTTAATTGAAGTTTACCAAGATGTCATTAAAGCATTACTGAGGAATGAATGCGTCATTAAAGTTACTAGTAAGTGATTCCTGATATTCTTGTGGATCCCATAGCATGTTTTGCAGGCAGTCAGGATTAAGCACTTCAAAAACTGATGAATAAGGAGCTGATCACAAAAGACAGCCAAAAAACTCGAGACAAGAAAAATCATTTTTTTCCCAAAGGAAAAAAAAACAACCCTCTATAAAATAAACAGTTTGGAAATCTTCATAGCTCTAGGATGCAAATTAGAGGAAACTATATGGAGCTCTTCCTGTAAACCAAATGGGAATTTTTTCCATGATGGTCTTCTTTGCTTAGTTAACACTAGTTCCCTTCAGACCTTGCCTCTACTCTATAGTCTTCCTTGCTGCTGAATCTCTGCATGAATGAATGAGCCACAGGGGGATGAAGCAAAAGGCCCTATCTCAAGTACCAAATAAAGGTAACAAAGTAGGTTTGGGAAAGGAGAATCCTTGCTATTAGTGTCAAGGATATAAATAACTAAGAAGAGGAATTCTTGCAGAAAGACCACAGAGATTTCTGCACACTACTGGAGTAGAATTCAGATAAGATACATTAATGTAAGTTCAGGACAAAATAATTTCTAAAGGTGAGAGCTATGAAATTGTGGAACAGCCTCCTGCTGGAAGTGGTGAGAGCAGAATGGTTTGGGTCATTTAAAATTGAAATGGCTGAAACTTTGAAGGATAGGTAAAGGGGCTGTTACACATACCATTCATATGCTTCACATGGAAGTACATTTACGCTGTCAACAGCAAGCACTCCCCTTTTAAAAAATTGTTTCTGTACATGTATGTCAAGAAGTCTATGTTTAGAGACACAAAAGATAATATTCTCTTTATCATCCATTATGTGTTTCTTATGATTTTGCTTACCACTGGGAACCATTTTATTGCTTTCTTTCCTAGAGATGCCAAAGAGAAGAACTGGAAAATGAATGCTGTATATAATATTATAGAGGGTTTGAGCTCTTCCTTCTTTCAGAGAGTAAGGATCAGAATTAAATTGTCTTCTTCAATTTGAATGCTTTGTTTGTTTGTTGTTGTTGCTGTCGTTGTTTTTCCTGAATGGAAGAACATCTGAAGTGCGGAAGTATAATTTGTTGCAAAATATGCAATACTACATTGCAGGAAATATATTTCCAAAGAACTATTCTCTTCTTAAGGCAGCTGTGTAACTGCCACTAACAACAGAAATCTGCACATCTGCAACAGCAAACTGTTGTGTCTTGCCCTTATATAGACATTGTGTTACATCAGTACTTCAAATGCTTCATATCCTTTGCTAACCACAAGGACATCACATTTGCACGATTTTTAATCAGCAAAAACATTCATATACAGAAACATGAAGACTCATCATAATGCCTACACTTTAGAAGTCTAATTTCTATGTAAAAAAAACCCATCTGCATACACATATGAATACTTCACAGGATACTTCATATAAAATTGGGATGAAAATCATCAGGTGTTTTAAAGCATCTATCTAAACATGTAACATTCAGCACACAGATCCCAGGCTTTTGGTCAGACCTAATTGTGCTGTAGCCCAGTGTCTTAGCACAGTTCTGCAAGCTGGACACTATGGGCTGCTGCAAGTCCTCAGCAGGACTTTGCTGGTAGCAGGTACCCAGATCACTTCTCACTGCAAATTTGGCACCAAGCAGAGATATGAGGTTATCTTTTCACAAGCTACACTGGAAAGCAGAACCATTTAACCTGACACTTTGCCTGGGTTAATTAGCCCTGCAGAGAAGACAAATCAGTTCAAAACACTGTAACATAACCGACCTCCTTTTTGTACATGAGCTGGCTCACTGAATGCTGTGCAAAGTATCTGTTCAGAGATTTGCAATTGTGGCTATTACTTAATGATGTATCACAGGAAATCAACACACAGACCAGGAAAAAAAGAAGCAGCTAACCAAAATTTGGAGAAAGAAGTCAAAATCCCATATTATATCTTCTTTAGTCCCCTCAAAACACAATTATCTTTGAAGTAAATAACTGGGACAAAGTTCTTGACAGGAAAAAACATATTTTCAAATCTTGGCTTTATGTGAAGACAAAGTAGTGCAACAAGCTTTATGAATAAATTTCATGGGCATGTAAATTATTTATCCCAGAAAAATCAGTAGAGCTATTTTAAAAATACCTGTAGATCAGATATTTTCTAGAACATGACTCTGATCTCAGCACTATTGCCAATTTTTTGTGGCTTTCAATAATGCATTTTTCAAGTTTACCAAGAAAACTGTCCAACAAATGGAGAAAATTATTGTAGAAATGGAATAAAAATAAGAATCATGTCTGTTCATCCTCTAGCAATGTGATTTATTTGTATTATAGGAGAACAAGCAGTAAATATTTTTGAAGTCACAGTGAGGTAAAGAGCATACAGATGACGTATCAGTAGTTCTGTATAATTATAAATAAAAACAAGAATTATAAAATAATAATTAAATTATAATTACTGTATCTAGCCTAAAAAGACAGAAGAGTGGAAGAGGCACTGAAAGTGGGTTTCTAGGACATAACCTCAGCCATCTAAAATATAAGCATCCTGTTTAATACTGTTGGGACAGAAATATCAAGCATTTGAGATGGACTTGAATGACAAGTTGTCCTGCTGTGATGTTATGCTTAACTGCCCCAGTATTCTTTGCTTCCTTTTGCATTTTCCAAAATCAACATTTTCTCCTTTGATGAGAGTTGGAGTTTGTAAGATTCTATGGTTTAAACTGTCATTAACTACTTTCACAATCACAATGGTTGCTGAGATGTTAGTCAGAATAAAGTAACTCATCACATGATTTGAACTTATTTCATATTGATTATTTTGGCATTCATTCATTATTTTAGAAATCCCCCTAGTCTGCTTACTTACTCTATTTTTTTCCATTTTTTTCAATTATATGGATGACACCTGCTTAACACAGGTCATCTAACACCTCTTGAATGCTTCTGTAATTGTATTGCTATTGCTTCAACTCAAAGTGCAATGCTGCTTGGAAGAGTATTTAATATGTACCTCTTGTAGGAATTAATTACTTGCTACAAAGAATATTCTAGCATCATAATATAAATCCAATGGATTTCTAAATGCTGTCCCAAAGATCAAGCTGTACATCTCAAGTGAAGGTTGTATGCTTTTACTTTTTAGTACTTCTATGCACACGCTCTTATTAGTAACAAAATCTTGTGCTTTTCAAGTTCAAAACAAAATGCAAACAAAACTCTGAAACATCAGAGTCTCTGTCTCTGCTTTTCCTGGATATCCAAGGCTTTGCATGGGTTATGAGTGTGTCAGCACTATGCTACCACTGAACAAACTGTGGAGATGCAGAAGGAGAAAGCCTGGAGTGAGCAAGGTAAGGACACTGATGTGCAGAAGGTGCAAGACATTAAGCTAAAGAGACCATATTTAAAGATTGACCCCAACTAGTAATTAACTGGTTCACATTTTAAACTTTAATGTTTTCTACTGATTTTTTCATTCTTAAAAACAAGATACTGCTGCCACCATCCTTTACATATAGTGTAGGCAGATCCAACCCCCCATCATGTTGTGTGACAGAAAGACAAATATAAGATATTTAACTAGAAAATCTGCATCATGGAGTCCTGATAGCTCACTGTTCAAGGGTGCCATGTTAAAGTCCACACTTTATCATCTACATAAAAAAACAGAAGGAAAAGCTCTGTCATATCCTGGATAAATATCTTGAAATAAGGTAGAGGTACCTACCTCTCTGTATTAACTACAGGAGAATATAAAGTCACTAACTCAGATTTACAGGTCTAACTTTCAATGTTTAGATTACAGCAGACATATAGTCTCCACACCGTGAAAGAAGAAAAGACGTAGAAGGATAGTGCAGAGTACAACCAAATATACGCATCATTATTTTTTATTATTTTAAAAGAGGAATTGCAAACACCATCCATTTTCATCTGTCTCAAACGTGCCCACTGCTACGTGATTTATGTTGACTCATACTATGAATCAAGATTTGTAAAAAAAGGCTACATCTTTTATTCAGAAGATTATGCAGTTTACTTGATTTTTTCCAGTTATAATAGTAGGTCCAAAGTATTTTCATGATAGAAGTCCTTTCTCCTCTCACATTTTTAATGAACGGAACTGTAAGAATTTATAATATAGAGAAGATGAGTGATGGCCAAGGAAAACCAGAATCATTACATAATTTGCAGAAATCCATGCAGGCAGGGTAAGCAGGGGGGCAGATTATTCCTCCCCACTATCACACTATCCCCCTCACTATCACAAGCTGGGGGATGCCAAACAGGACTTGGGGTGTACTGGTGGATGGTAATGCGAATATAAGCCAGCAATGTGTTCTTGTAGCCCAGAAAGCCAACCATATCCTTTCCTGGGCTTTGTCAAAGGAAGCATGAACAGCAGGTGGAGGGAGGTGAGACACTGGAACAGGATGCCTGTAGAGGCTGTGGACGTCCCTCCCCTGGAGCCTTTCATGGCCAGGCTGGATGGGGCTGTGAGCAACCTGGTCTAGAGGGAGGTGTCCCTGCCTATAGCAGGGGAGTTGGAAATAGGTGATCTTAAAGGTCCCTTCCAATCCAAACCATTCTATGATTCTATGATTTAGCATTTGATTTCTTCTGCAGTACAGGAATTCTCAGTACAGGAGAGACACGGACCTCTTGAAGTGTGTCTAGAGGAGGGCCACAAAAATTATTCAAGGCATGGAACACCTCTCCTACAAGGACAGGCTGTGAGAACTGGGGCTTGTTCAGCCTGGAGAAGGCTCCAGGGAGATCTGAGAGCGGCCTTTCAGTATATAAATGGGGGCTGTAAGAAGGGAGCAGACAGACCCTTTAGATGGGTCTGTTGCAACAGGACAAGGGGAAATGGTTTCAAACTAAAAGAAGGATGATTTAGATTGGACATAAGGAAGAAGTTTTATATAGTAAGGGTGATGAGGCACTTGAACAGGTTCCCTAGAGAGGTGGTGGATGCCCTGTCCCTGGACACATTCAAGATCAGGCTGGAAGGGGCTCTGAGCACCTGATGGAGCTGTAGGTGTCCCTGTTCATGGGAGGGGAGCTGGACCAGATGACCTTTAAAGGTTCCCTTCAACTCAGAAGACTGTACGATTCTATAATGTGCTTATTCAAATAACATGTCAGGGGAAACACTGACTATGTAACCCTGTGAGAATGATTTGCATTCTAGAACACACACACAGTAGAGATTGGGCTGTCAGCAACCACAAATTCCTGAGAGGAGTCATTGTATTTGCTGGTCCTCATCAAGTAATTCAATCAGCGCAGAGTTCAAACCGAGCCAAGTCTTAAGACAAAAATATATTGTAAGTCCATTACAGGAACAGCTCTAGTGGCTCAGCTAGCATCAGAGTTAACCAGACAAATCATAACATCCACTCTGAATAGTCATGCACCACTTCCCTATCTCTGCAATCAACTGAGCAACCCCTTCTGTCTCTCTTCCTATGGGACACGTAAAACAATGCATTTCTGTGTGCCCTTGTAACAACCTGCGTTTGTTAGAACTGTGGAGTCCAATAAGCTTCAGTGCAGAAAAAGCCAATAAAAATACTGATTAAAGTGAAAGAAATGGCTTTGCCAGTAAAGTGCACTGGAAAACCAGCACTTCCATGCTTGTGTGCTGATTGCTACATGTCTGATAGGATCGTACTTCATCATCAACTTCTTTATTGCAAAACCATAGAGAGAGGACAAGAGAAAACATCTGGGACTTCAGTGAGAAATCTAATATGTAACAAAAACAGGAGCACTGAAACAAAAATAGTTTGAAAAATTCAGAACAAATTCTCTGAAGCAGCCTTAAATGAAAGATACTGGGTTGTAGGCTTTTTTTGGCTTCCCCAGAGGAAACAGAGAGGTTAAATTCACTTTGAGAACACAAAGATGTTTGTGGAAAATGGAGAGGACATCAGAAAGCTTCTTTGGTATTTCCTGCACAGGGAACAAAGTCAGCAGCCTACACGTGCTGTCATTGCTCCCTAGGACCGCAGGTAGCAGTGCTGGCTTTGCCTTGCTGGTATGTGGTAACTCACAGGATGCTCCCATCACCAACACCTGGCTGCCATCTACCCCCTTTTTAGTGGCTTGCATTGAGAGTGCTGAGGAGCAGCAATTTCTGAACTCAAATTTTCTACATTTTCATGCTTTAACATCCAACCTCACATCCTAGGGATGACATCCCTCGCAGAAGACAAAAGCAGATAGATGTGAAAAAAGTTATTATATGAGCTTTGGGGGAAGGGTTTTTTCCCTTGGTGTCAAGTTAAAAGAGGTTCCAGGTGAGAGGAAGCCAGCTGCCTCTGCCAGGATAAAAAGGCAGCTATTTGAACCTAATTTGATATTTTATTTCCAGCAGCCTAAAAAGCTTTCTGTTAACTAAAGGCCAAGTGATGCTCAGCAGAAGAAAATTAAAAAAACTGTATACAGAGAAGGACACTTTTAGTCCCTTTAACGTGAAATGCTGTGAACCATACAATTCCAATTTCAACCTCCCACTTAAGTATTCATGTGGATATCCTTTGCACTGCAGTGGGAGGAAAGGCGCTCCCAAAGTCACAGTAATATAGCTCTTTCTCATGGCAATATACTTCAAAGGAATAGGTTTACAGATCTACTTACAGGTGCTTAGGATCAATTTGAAAATGTGTGAAGCATCAAGGCTTAGCTGACCTCACAGATTAAACATGATGTCTTGTCTGCAGCAACTTGGGTAACCTTCCCAGCGCTGCTTTTCTCCCCATAGATCTTGGCTTTAGTTAACCAAACAATCAACAGGAGCTTCTGTCTGTTTGCAACTGGCTCTATAAAGCACTTGATCATTGGAGGACTCAGTCACACTGTGAATTATGTCAGAGAAACAGAAGCAACAAATGTTACAGTGTCATCCGTCAATGCAAAAGAAGAAAAAAAATCAAATCTGGAAATAAAAACTGGAGATGTGCTTTTTTTTTTTTTTTTTAAATTGTAAGCAGTCAGATTAATTAAAAATACCTTAATGATCTATTAGAATGAGATCAGTAAAGATGGAGAGAAATTCAGACTCGGCAGGGTGGGGGTGAGATGTGGTACAGTTTATGACATTATTTCTCACAGGCAAGTTCTATATTAAAATGTTTATGCTGTCTTTTGAAGTTATAAATACTCCAAATATGTCTATTATTAGCTATTATTATTAACTAAAGAGAAATTAGTTTCCCAGTTTAACAAGTATGACACAGTGAAGTTAACAGTCTTTTTGGAAAACAGAAGGTGACTGAAAACAGTCAGGATGAATTCATTAAAGGTAAAACATGCCTGATCAACATCACTGCCTTCTCTGATAAAATAAATGGATTTGTGCACGTGAAAAACCATTTCCCTCTTTTAAGTGCACTATCAACAGTAAGAAGAAAACAATTAGAAATAATAAGTGTCTTTCAACTATAGGTCAAGATATAAGTTCAAATTTAAACACCATCAAAAAGCCTTACTTCATATCAGAAAACATTAAAAACTTGGATATCAATTCAACAGTATACTGTTATTGTAGAAAACTACAGTTCATTCTGAAAAGCAAAATTCTATCTCTATTTTTCCTTGAATGAGCACTTTGCTGAGGAACTCTGATGTTATGAAAGATTAAATTGCATCTTTAATTTCTCAGAGACAGGTAGAAGCCAAGTATGATTCCAGGACTCCTTACAATCCTTTGATGAGCTGAGATCCAAAATGCTACACTACATAGCAGTTAATGGCCAAAAACTGCAGTGGCTCCAATTGTTCCCTTTCACTAGGGCTGAAAGAGCTCTCCAGGATTGCTCTTACTTCACCAAAAATTGTCATCTCTAAATGGCCATACTTTTGTCTCCTTTCTCACACTTGGAAAGACACGCAGTGAATAACTAGCAGAAGCTGCTGATAATACTGAACTGCAAATTTTGTTCCTCACTGACCTTCACCACTACATAACACTAGAATGGCAACAAGAATCAACATCAAAAGTCAGCAAATGTGGATGAAGAACAGCTATGAAG
>JAOWBP010002978.1:8611756-8648012 GCA_028571105.1 Tragopan temminckii
GTGACTGCTCTACTGAAGGCAGACCTTCCATTTCCCAAGGCTGTGCAAATCTTGGGTGTTATCACTTTCCAAGATGCAATTTTAGATTGCATTAAGCATATTATATTTTTTAATTATTTGCAGTCTGTGAGGATTGTTACTTCATGCAAGAGAAGGTATTAGTCATATACAAAAGCAATTCGTGTTGCCTCCTCCAGTCTGGACTACTTTGATATGCTGTATCTGAAACGGAATGTGAAAATACTATACTGCTCTTTCAGAAAAAAAGACATTCAATCACCTATCAGCATAAATAACATTATTTTAAATAGAGAGCAATTATGAGTCAGAAAGCACTAATTAGAGTAATGGGATGGAATCGTCAAAAAACATAGTTTGCACTGGGAAGGTGAAGCAAAACAACCATTGGTGCCATTTATGCTAGAAGGTAGCTGAGTTAACCTTTGCCTTCCATGACCAGAATAATACGGTGCAGCAACCTGACAGAAACACAAATGTTTGGTTTGCAAAAGTGTTAATTTACACAGCAGAGATGGTATTAATCATTTTTTAGACATACAAAAGATGACGACATAAATTAGGCAAAATAAATTTTATCTTGGTCAAAATTCTTAACAATCCTTGGGCCACATGTTGTCCTTATAAAGATGAAAAAAGATGAGTTGCCTTAACAAAAACTAAAAAGTTAAGAAAATGAAGTAAATTGAAGGGAAAAAATGTGTTGAAGCATCACCAAGTGAATACACTTTTTCTAGTGATAAGGAAAATAAAATTTACAAGAACAAATAACTTCCTGTCACTATTAATGAAATTTCATTTACTTTTTCTATTTAGCAGCTATCAGTCTTCATATATCAAATTTAATTTTGCACAGTTAGATGTTATTTTTCAGTTGTATCAATAAATTAACCTCATGGATTGCAGAGCCAGATGGGACCACTACGAACATCTAATCCGACCTCATAGAGCAAAAAACATTTTTCTTGATTAACTTCAAGCTTATAGTATGTGTGTGTGTGCACATGTATACATATACGCTTTTGTTTTTTTTAAATGAGCATCTACAATAATGCCAATAAAAGTTCTGATCAAAAACTCAGGCGTACAAAATCCACAGGATTACGGAACAGATCCTTAGGGCTGATACGTCCAAAAGATATAAATTAGTTTTCATTTTTGTATTATTTGATTACCAAATTGGAAAGATGGTGTCAGCTGCCTTTTAGCATATGTATTTCAGGGTGGGAAAAGGATCAACATTTAAAATTAAAATTCATCATTACCTTTTACTTACAGCATCTGAATAATTGTTAAAAACAACTAATTACTTGCATTCCAGAAAGCACATTTAATTAGCTGCTCATAAACAGAATACATTTCGAAAGCCCTCCAGGGGAGATAGGTACAGAAATTCCATTAACCAAGTTGTGCGTGAATTTGAGCACTTCTTCGAAAATATACTCTGTAGACCACTTTTATGCATATTAGCTTTTTCTTTTTTCAAAATAATTTCCTTCTTCCACATATGCATGAATGAAAAGATCTGTCCATCTACAAGGGTACAGGTTTTTATGAATGGAGGACTGGGGAGGGAGGAGGATTGCCTCTTGTAACTGAGGTGAATGAGAAACACGTTGAGCATTTTATAGATTCAATAAAAAGTTACAGAAATTACATCATCAGAACGCAGTATGAAAGCGAATATCTTTATGCGAGATATTAGTTTTATCCACAGAGGGACAAAGGAACCAGCTTCTCAGGTGTGCCAGGCAGCTCTGTCTGTGATCACTAGTCGTGCAAAGCATTCTCCCCAGCACTCGTACAACACTAAGACAATAGCACGATAGGGGAAAAACACACAGTCTCTCAGAAACAATGCTATGGCCACTGAGACACACAGACACACATTTGATATCTCCCATGCATTCACTCAGTACAATTTTCTCAGTCCAGGATGAAGCTGCGGCTGGCAAAGAAACCAAACAAAAAATAACAAAAAATAACAACAACAACAACAACAAAAACAACAAAACACCACCACCACTACCGCCAACTCAACATATTGAGGCAAACAGTCACTCTCTCTTTTAAAAGGAGAAAGGTATCTGGATTCCCTCTTGATGAAGTAACATCAGTGCCTGTAAACCTTATTTCTTTACTGCAGAAATTTTCACCTTCAAAATTAATGTTCCTTTTCAGAGAAGACTGCCTATCTCAAAGTACTTATCTGATAGAGCTGGTACCATTTTTCCACAGAACCAACCCCATCAGAAGATGCTGTTTCATTGTAATTGAAAGCTTTAAGTGAACATCTTTATTTTTATAGTATTTGACAGAAAAATTCAAATGCTTCAAATAAAAATGGAACACTGAGCTATCTTACCAGATTTTGTCATGATGATACAATATTGTTTCATTTCTATTTGCGCTTGCTATAAAATTTAATTTCCAAATAATGCAATACTATTTCCTATAATTCAATATCCCATTCTAATGTGCTGACAGTGTCAGGCTGAACTGTTTTGACATTGCTGAAATGAAATCTTGAGCAACAGTAGCCTACATATTTAAGGATATCTATTCTAAAATTTCTTTTTGGAATTTCCTTTTTAAGTTGCAACTTCTTGATTCAGCACAGATTAGAAAGAAGTTAAAACACTGGCATATCCCTGAAATTCTAATAACTGTGTGAGTAGGTAAATATTCTAATAACTGTAAGTAGGCAAATGCATGTAGATATTTTTATACATAGTGCTTTTCATTTGGTCTCCATAGAACAGGTAGTTCAGTATGTTCAATATGTTCAAAAAGGTTTTGTCTACAGATTTACATCCTTATGCAAACCTTTCCCTCTCTCCCATCATTATAAGCTGTGATGATGACGATGCAAAAATTATTTTGGTCAAAGCCCTGTAGGAAGCTCCCCAGTTTGACTCTGTAAGTAAAATTTTAGAAGCTACAGCCAAATTTCTTCTAATATTACTGATCTTTAACCAGAGTAGCTGCATTTTCTGAATCTCAACGGCAGTTTGTCTCGTAATTTTTGAACTAATATGGAACTTTAGTTTTAGGCACTGCTTATATTGCAATAGCAGCGTCAAATAGTCTAATTATAACATGATTGATCTCCTGGTCAAACAAGATGAAAAGTTGTCAAGCACGCAAGATGATGAATGGATGAAAGCTAACCATTTGCCTGAATGTACTAAATCCTTCAGCAGACTGTTTTATTTTAGGTAGAAAACACTGATATTGTTTGGAGAAAACATACTTTGTGCGTGCTTTTGCAAAGGTTCAGATAGAATCAAAGAATCACAGAATCATAGAGTGGCCTGGGTTGAAAGGGACCATAACGCTCATCTAGTTTCAACCCCACTGCTGTGTTCAGGGTCGCCAATCACCAGACCAGGCTGCCCAGAGCCACATCCAGCCTGGCCTTGAATGCCTCCAGGGATGGGGCATCCACAGCCTCCCTGGGCAACCTGTTCCTGTGTGTCACTGCCCTCTGTGTGAAAAACTTCCTCCTAATATCTAACTTAACCTCTCCTGTCCTAGTTTAAAACCATTCCCCTTTTCCTATCTCTATCTACCCTCATAAACAGTCGTAAAAATAGCCAGTGACTATGTTGGGACTGGATCTGTTGGCAAAGTTTACACAACCTAAATAGCTCTGCCACCTCCAATTCTTTGTCTTTGAAGCACAAAACTCCACATACATAGAGACAAACTCTCTCCTTCTTCAGTTGGTCAATATTCCTTCCATTTTTATTCAGCTAAAAACTATATCATTTATCCCTAGGAATTAAAATAAAAATAAAAATAAAAAGATGAAGCAAGGATCAGTGAGCCCCATAATGTGTCTAACTATGAATTTAAAAACTTTATCTTCTCACTTCAAAGATAAATTTGGTCACTGTGAGAGCTATCCAAATAAGCACAAAATTATTCTGAAAAGTCTCATCATTTCTTCTGCATAAAAGACAAAATAGAGCACGTTTCTTGATATTTTTAAGCACATGCACAAAGATACACATATACGTATATGTGAATTGTTATCATGCTTTGAAGTTATGAAAATCATTATGATTTCTCTGGAATTTCTTATGATAGCATTAGTCGTGATGAAATCATTCATGGTAAATTAGGACTGCTTGAGTACCTACCTCTACAGTATTTCTACCATACCTCAGCATTTAGTGACTGCAAAGTATCACAGAAGTTTTGCCATCAGCTGAAGGGTGATGCATTTCACATGTGCATTAAGACACAAATCCAAGTGAATTGAGGAAAAAAATTGCTACTTATCCATAAGGAACTCTGTTGTGAAATAGCAAGGCTTTTCTGGCCTGTGGCTACAATGCTACTAGTTTAACTCAATGGTCAGAGCAACCCCTGGGGAAGCAAGCCTTAATACTACTGCTACAATAATTTCCCTTTGTTAGCAGTACATGTACCAAATTATTTTTAAAATAACATCACATGTATTAAACACTCTCTCCAAGATGGCTTATAAAAACAATGTTCCATATGTGCAAATTAGATTTTGGCAAGTGCAAAATTATATGCAGAAATTACATTTGGGTATGGAAAATACTCTTTCCTCTAACCCAGATAGATATTTAATTTCTATGGGATAAATTGCATGCTACCTATTCACTAACATAATTTTCCCACTGATGATTGACATTTAGATATCAAAGAGGAGAAAAGATAGCATAACATTAGATTGCACATCTCCGAGGAGTAAAAGGTATTCATTAGAATAGGTATTCCAGCAAATGGCATGCTAAAGTCTTGACAAAAATCATGTCAAAAGTCATGTCAATCTTTTTTTTTCCTGCTACTTCAAAAGCACATCTGTCTGTGGATGACAATCACTCATGCTGGCACCTGAAATATAACAAATAATACCCACTCTCGAAAAGATGAAAGCTGGAATCAATGAGCAATACACAGCACTGCTGACCAGTATTCAAGGACACGAAAATGCAAATAAACAGGGCTACGGTGTTCCCACAGGGAAGGCTTGCAGCTGATGGGCAACAGGGACAGAAGGAAACCATGGCAGAGGAACTCCAGCCCTCAGGGGTGTTTAAGGCTCTGGGAAAGGTGCAGTGCTGAACCAGCAGCCAAGCCCTGGAGCAGGGGGCAAGTGGCACATGCCCCTCAGCAGCAATTCTTCCAGGCAGTTGAGAAATAGTGTGTACTGGCTCCACAGAGAATCCAAGCCAGTATCTGTAGCTAAAAAGAAGATGGTGTATTTGATTAAGCCTTACTGATTTTTGTGCACGGATTAAATCACGGGGAAAAATGAGGAGTAATTTTTCAGAACTCTAACAAGTTCTGGGAAAAAGCCAGGATCTCTGTAAAGAAAATAAAGAGAGAGCTGCATTGCTGAATAACTGGATGAAAATGACTTCCTCACATCAGACTGAACTGTTCAGAAGAGGTGCATTACGTATGGAACAAGTATCCTGCAGCTAGTGCCTAGTTATGCTTCCCTCAAAATGAATAATGCTAACAATATCACAATAGCAAGATAATGAAGGAAAAGAGGAAGATTTGCGTTATCTGTGTTCATTAACCTGAACTATAATGCTTGCCTGAAATATTAAATACCTTTCTATCATTAGAAATACAATGTGAAAGGCTAAAGAAATACATTATGTGGGGATTTTTTTCAAAATTTTTTTTCCTCTTTAGAGACAATGAGAAAAGCAACACAGCTCCTTTAATCCTGTAATCTCTCTGGTAGCAATCAGCTTGGGGTACATTTCAGTTTGTTCACTTGTCATCTACATTAAGAGTCCTTCAATGAGCTTTTCTTTTAAAGTAAATACAGAATGACACATTTATAATTAGATCTCTCTGACCATTCCTTTCTAGGTTTGAAGGATATGAGATGTAGACACGTCATGCAGTCCCTGCTCCTGATCAGCGTGCTAAGGAGCTTAGACTTTCACTGTTGATTAGTGAATTGTAAAACAACCGACAAAATACACCATGGGTGCTGCTGGTTCAGATATTGTGGTCTCAGTTATTCCCTGCATGAAGGAACAGTCAGAAACTCAAGAAATATTTTGAAGAGCACTGAAAAAAAGAATGTTCAAACCAACCCTAAATTTCAAGCAAAGATTACTGAATCATTTAAGTGTAACATAGGCCCTTGTGAACACAACAGAAAGCAAAACAGTTTCTGTTGAGCCTGATAGCATTAAGCATGTTTTAAGATCATTATGAATACATTGCAGTAATACATGTTAGTGTTTGTAATTCCCATTGATATTCATTTGTTAACCTGTGTGGCCACTCAAACTGTCCATAACATGGTTTGTTACTGAGGAACAAAGTGAGATTTTTTTGTTCATTCCTCCTATCTCAGATTAGGTTTTACTCATTCATGACTTCTGTATCCCTGAATACATTTCTCAACAAATTTGTCATATAATTTTCTTTGATAGTCTAGAAACAATCTAATAATACTTAATTTTCCTGAGTTTTTCAAAATAAGAACTGTATTTCATAGAGGCATGTATGCTTGTCAGCTCTCAGGACAAAACACACAGGACCAAAACATTACTTTCTTATGCCTTCGAACAAAAATCAGAAATATTTGCCCCAGAGGTGTACTTTTTTTGTATACACTCATCAGGCAAAAATATAAGAATCACTCAGTACTTCAGTTGCATGCCTATAACATTACTAACAGAAGTCAACTGCAGTGATTAAATGACTCAGCAACCCTCTGTTTCTTTTCAGGAATATTCAACAGTAATGCAGACCGAAAGAGATCCCAGCTGTTTCACTTTGACCAATGCTACAGTAGTATAAACAGTTGACATTTGTCACTGTCCCACTGTTGATAACTTCCCATGTTTTTCTTCACAAGTAAGGCTTTCTAACCAAAATCAACAAAATCTCTCTCGACTGATTTATTTTGTCCTGCAACATATGTTTTCATCCAATTTTCACATTGTGACTTTATCAACTCCCAACCCAGCATCGCAATGAATAACACCTGTAATCTATTCATAACTTAAACTTACTATCTACCATCTATTGTCCATCAAATCTCTTTTCAAACAATAAAGTTATTACAAATCTTAAGAATCCTAATCCTTCAGTTCATATAACTATGGCAACTCCTATGGTGCTAAACAAAACTGAGCTCTGGTCTTGAGGCCCCTTCTACTCTACCACACGCTTGGCCATGAGCCTCCTCTAGGTCCTCACATTATTCTTTGACCAAAGGTATAAATAGTAATGTTTGGAGGGAGGGATTCAAGACATCCCAAATAAGGGCTGTTATAGCTCACCAGTGTAATATTTCCATCAAGTGAAAACTCTGTAAGCTGATTTCCCTGGAACTGCTATGAGGGAATATGGGGTGTTTGATGCCATAAAGCCTTGACGGTAAGTGCTGGAAGACTATAAAGAAAGCAAAATCTAGGGCATTCTTGTTACCTACAGTTAATTGCCCCCAGAGTGTGCCATTCCTTGAAACATTTTGAGAAATTGGGGAAAAAAATCCTACATGTGCTGAGTCAAAATTGTGCTCTGGATCATGATAGCCAATAAGCAATGCAGAGCTCTTAACAGTGATCAACTGATCAAAACTGCTCTTAATTCATGTGTAATTTAGTAGTATAAAACCATATAAAAACATATTTGTTTCCTGTCTGGCATAAGGAGTTAAAAAAAAATTAGATAATCTGTATGGAAAATTAAGTCATAAAAAAATAAATCATTCTTCAGGTAATTAAATACCAAAAATGGAATCTGAAAGTTGACTTCCAGAATGGGAGTCAGTTCTAAGGTTCAGATAATAAGTGTCTATCAGTGACCTATGCGTCTAAACTGATTCGTGCCCTAAAGAGAAAGCCCATTTACATTAAGATAAACACCTACGTTATGCTCTGCTAATACAAGTGACCCTTGACTGAAGCAGGAACACAAGTAAAAATCTCACATGTAGCCATGTGGAGGGTAAGCCCAATCCCAGTCTAAACTATAATTTGTCAGCTCACTCGTCGTGATTTATAGCAAATTTGATGTCCACTGGTACTTTGGTCTCTGGTAGCCTTTGCAGAAAGCCACAGATCTTCTGTATGTCCTGTGTCATATTTGTCAGTTTGTTTGCATGTTTTGAACTCCATTTCAAATCAGATACCCATGGGACAGCAGATGAAGTGATTTTGAGCTTTATGCACTTTGTCAATGAGAGAGACTGACACCATTAGAGGGAAATTCAGTCCCTCCTGAAATATTGGAAACATGCCGAGCATTTAATTCAGATGCTTAATATTTGATAATCATGAGTAAGATGACATGAATTCGGCATGAATTCCAACATAAAGAACAAGCTATCTGTATTATTATGGGGACTTTTACATATACTGCCTCTGTTACCTCTTTCCACGTATCTTTCTGTAAGGGATGGAAGATCCACTAAAAGATAAACTGAATTTATCATTATAGAATTGAAATGGTCTTACTTAACTTTAGACTGAGGGACAGTCTAATGCTCCTGAAGTTGGAGATACTCTGATGATTTTGACAGCACCAGAGCTTTATCTGAAACTGGAACCAATGATCTCTCACAGAAACCAGGCTCTGGAAAGAACAATTACACATCGCCCAGAGCGGTTGCAGACGTCCCCTCCCTGGAGGCATTAAAGACCAGGTTGGACAGGGCTGTGAGCAACCTGGTCTAGTAGGAGGTGTCCCTGCCTATAGCAGGGAGGTTGGAATGAGATGATCTTAAAGGTCCCTTCCAACCCAAACCATTCTATGATTCTCAGATTCTCTGATCATCATAATGTAGATTATGCAGCATAAAAGTTTGAGATTCTGAGAATGCTCCAGTCAAATCACTTGCAAATCATACTGCCAATAATGCTTAATCTAGCATTATGCTGCAAAATACTATCTCCAGAAAATAAATTTTTACCAAAATGAAATATTTTATTTCTAATAATCAAGAAATTGCAGGAAATTGAGTCTTGATTTCATTAGGCGCTGAAAGTGCAGAGCAATTTAGGAAAAAAAGAAAAAAAAAAAAGATTTTTTTAGTTATGGACCTTAATGTCCATACTTTCCAGTAAGAAAAATAGAAATTTTACTTGGAAAATCTCTAAAGAACCAAGAAGCATGACTGAGGAATGACCACTGCATGTGGACTGATGGGTTGATGCTCAAATTACATGATCTCAGTGAACTTTTCTAACCATCACAATTCTTCCAATGATTCTTCAGAGAGAACTAGATAAGGAAGGTTGTAAGGATACAATATATCTTAGCTACATTAGATAAAAACAAAGAGATAAAAATATAATCAGATAAATGGGAAAGACATGATCACAAGTTATAAATATGCAATGGAACAAAGGAAGCCTGTAAAGATACTTGAAGTGAAGACTAAAGTTATCGAGTCACAAGCTACAATAATGAACTTAACAGATATGCTTTGCATGTATCATTTACGTTTGAGTTGGCCAGGACTGAGAGCAAATGCAAAGGAAAAATGCTGGAGAGTCAACAAAAGTTTTGCACAGCCTGAAGACACACACACAAGCACGCACACACACACACACACACAAAACAGCACGTAAAAGAACTGAAGACGACTCCCAAGGCCGTGGGGAAAGATGTTATCAGCAGCAAGCCTTAGCTATGTGTCTGCTCTCTAGAAGTAACAGGACAAAACTGAAGAGAATAAGAAGTTCAATGTATTTAGTTTAGCTGTCAGAGTTTTAATTCAGCTCTGGGATATAGATTGCCGTGGTTAAATATTGCAATTCACTCACAAATATTACAGCAAATATTTAGGGAATATCCCCTGGAAAAAAAAATATGTATTTAACAGTTCAATATGTATAAGCCCATACCGGATATTAGCAGCACTGTCTGTTTACTGACAGCAAGGCACTGAACTAATAGATGTGATAGATCTCTCTAAACCAAGGCAAAGATAGACGTTAAAATAGAAGAATAATAAGCAGACAATGAATAAAACCCACAACCAGAACAACAACAAAAAAACACACAACCAAACCCAACAACAACAACAAATTCCACTGTTTTTTCTTTTAATATCTTATTATTAGTAAAAACAGCAATGAATTTTGAAGAATGATGATTATCCAAATTAATGGAATTACAGATGAGAAAAAAGTGGTCTTGATTTTACCTTCATAGCATTTAATAGGAGATCAGCACATCTCATACTTGTACAGCTCCATTGATTTCAATTAATTTAACTTTCTGACTAACTATAAGTCAGAGAACAGAATCAGTACCAATTAGTCTCAATGAGTATCAGCATTGCAAGTAGCCAACAAAACTCTCAGGGAACTGTCATGAAAAAGCTTTCAATCTAGGGAATATTTTGTAACTCTGTGTGGAAGGCATTAAGCAGTCAGTGTTAATTTTGCATGGGTTTTCATAAGCCCACGTACTAGAAAAAAAAAAAACAACAAACATCTTAATTGAGCTTATTTAGAAATGTTCTTTCTGATCGATGTATTGATTTAGTCATAATTTGATTCCTGGCCTGGTGGCCATCTTTATATAGCTCTGTAAGTGTATTGTGCATTTGAAATGCACACAAATATGTAATGAAATCCATTAACTGACAAACCAATGGTCAATCAATTCGTGAGCAATGGTGCAAATTTTGAAGATAAATGGTTAGTCTTCTGGTGGGGATTCTTGCACAAACATTACACAGTCCGCTGTTTTAATGCCATCTTATTTCATAGTGAGAGAAAAGTGGTATTGTAAAGCACAGGAGCCTGCTATTATTCATCATTAACTCTGGAAGAAAATATGATTACATGTTTTTTTTCAACAGGAGATCCCTACTGAAGTCAAAAGTAGA
Organism: Tragopan temminckii; assembly: GCA_028571105.1. Classification (NCBI taxonomy): domain Eukaryota; kingdom Metazoa; phylum Chordata; class Aves; order Galliformes; family Phasianidae; genus Tragopan; species Tragopan temminckii. The sequence goes on from JAOWBP010002978.1 coordinate 8,622,636, forward strand.
GTTGAAATTGATCTTTTATGCTGAACCTGTTTTTCTATCTGCTACACATTTCCTAAATTTGTGTGAATCTTCTTTACAAACTCAATTAAAGCCTGATCTTGAGCACAGAAAATTATCTTTGTAAGGACTCCTATAGAAATCCTGTTTTTAGGGTGAATAATGTTACTCAGCTGATGCTTACAGGGTGAAAATTAGTGCGTAACCAGCAGACATATTCTGATCTCGCATCACTGTAATTCAAATCCCTTGTGGTCTTTCGAATTAATCTAGTCTAAATTAGATGCTATTCTTGCCCAAGTGTTCCCGATTTCCTTCTGCACAATAGAGAATGAAATGATTCCTTGAGACCACCACAGTCTCAGGGGATTTTTCTTCTATTTCTCTTGGGAACACTGAGCAAAATTTCCAATCAATCATTTTTCTACGACATACTAGAAACATATATATATATAAATATTTAAATAAACACTTCATACTGTATTGTAGCAAGCAGTAGAATTTTACTAGAATTACAGAAGGTCTAACTTGACTCTTATTATTTCCTAGCCTCTCAGGATCATGACTTCCGTATACTATTTCCTGAAATCTCAGTTCAACTTGAGCTGGAGGCAAAGTTAGGTTTTTACTTCAGATTTTCATTTGGGCTCATCTTTCAAATGCTTATTATTTTTCTTGCTGGCATATGTTTGCCCATCGTCAGTTAAAATCTGCATGATTTTACATTTATAAAGGAAAGTTAAGCAATTCAACCAAAACCATAAACTTTTTTCTAGGGACCAAAGTGGCAGTTTTCTCATTACATATCAATTTACAGCTCAAAATCAGGAATAGATCAATGCAAACCATCTGCACCTTGCAAGTTTTAACATATCTCCCTTTCGTCACTCTCAGTAAAGCAGTGGAAGTTATGCAGAGCATGTGGTCTGCTTTCACAAATAATTTCTATGGAAAACAGCAGTCAGACAGTAATACAGGCCCAAGGTGACCTCATTACTGAAATTTGTTCTAGTTGTCATTAGACATATCACACTGTGTCATTCAAATCGGGAAAGGAATAAGAGATACTGACACGTAGCACCAGTGATTAGAGATGAAAAATACTGTTACACCATAAGAATCCCTTGGTGGAAAAGAAATATGTATGGCATTTAAGATGCAGTCACCCCCTGATCTGTCACTGCTGCCTTTATGGCTCTATTCTTTTTCTACTTGTTAATTCTCCTTCACAAGGGACAACATCTTTTCTTGAATTTCAGAGGCAGATGTTTGCTGGCCAGCTACTTTGCATAAAATACTGCCGAATTTTTGGTGGTAAAGATTTTGTGTTGTGTAAATTACTGCAGTTACAGTAGGCCAACTCAGGCAATTGCTTTGTTGTGTTTCTTGTCACTGCCAAACTTCAGACATTCCTCAGAATTGTAAGCTATGGTTAAATTAGGCCAAAAGTTGGCCTGATCTTTGTTAAGTCCATAAGCTGCAAGCAATGATACCAGCCATTCAGAAGCTGGTACCTTGCTAGCAAAATATGGCTGTCAAAGACCTCAGCAAGAGGAATTAAACTGGGGTGCCAGCAGTCAGTTTCCCTTTCCAGCTTTTCCCACCTTGGTAACCAAAGATATGGGTCAACACAGCATCTGGGCCTTTTTCCCCACTTACATTCTTGATATTATTCTGCTGTGCATCTCCACAGAGTCAAAGTCCCTCAAATGGGGCAGATCACGTGAAGCACAATAATCTGAATTAGGTTTAGTGCCAGATGCTAAAGCTTAGCTGATTTACCTTGACTTCAAAAAAGTCCTTAATGCCAGGTGCTCATCATTTATCACTATCAAAGATTAAAAGATGCTTTTTGCAACAGTGTCCAGAGTAAGAGCAAAAGAATTGGACATCATCCCAAATGTTATGGCCAAATTCCAGTTTCACTAATTACATTCTGGTTACTCAAATTCTCACTGCTAAGCAAAAGGAAGGGGATTTGTTTTCCATTTCTGGCTTGGACTTATGGACAATCGTTAATGTGCACTTTAGCACTGTATTTTTCCTCAGTCAATGGAAATATTACCATGAAAAGGTCTGGAGAATCTACACAATGAAAGATGTTACATGAAAGCAGGAATTTATTGTTGATTATTCCTTTACAGATGTTGGCAGCTAGTTCGCTGTAGAAAATAATTAGTTTTTAAACTGACCTCAATTTGGTACAGGGTAGAAGGGAACTTAGAAGAATTTTCTGAAATGTTACAATCGATCATACCAATCAGAAACCAAAAAAATAATGTTCATCTTAATGACTCAAACATAGAGCCCCCTTTTAAAAGTTTCATCTTCTGTGCCTTGAAATACTTTTACTTGGCTTCCTCATCATCTCTTGAAGGTATTTTAGTTCTTCTCTTTGCATTCAGACATCTGTTCTAGTTGCATGTTTTCTTGAATCAAACATATTTATGGCTAACCTCATATCTCTGAAGTCTAAGGCAACATTTTTGATCTCTGCCTTCAGAAGGCCACTATTTGATTTTCAGCGAAATCTAAATACAATCTTTCCTAAGCTTCTTATATTTTAGAATCTTTCTTTCCAAAGGAAAGTGTATTGCAGAATGTGAAAATACGTATAAAATTGTAATATTGATAGGCTACATTTTTCTCAAGGTGTATATTTTATCAGTATATTTTTAGACTGGTACCTCCTACATTTGTTAGTCTTATCTGAAATCAGCGGCAGCCCTGCTATTAAACTTACTAACAAAAAATTTAGGGCAATCTAAAAATGAGAAGTCCACTCTGAGACAGCTAATCATACATTGCAAACCAGCCTCAGTACAACTGTGGGTAAAACTGTCTCTTGTGAACTGTTCTGCAGATGTTAGGGTTCATGTTGTTCTCTTATAACCTAGAAACAGGAATTTTTATTAACTCTGGTCATAATTTAAATTACACGAGTCTAACTTTATGATGCAGATTAGTGTGCTGCCATTCAATCTGGTTTTTATTTTGGCATGCTACCATGCTCCTCATACATGAACTCTACTATCACATGATAGGAAAAGAAAGGACAAAAACACAAATATTAAAAATGCTAGAACAAAACCTTAGGTATATAAAGAATTATTACTGCACTCGCACCTACTCTCATAGGTTAGATTCTTGACAGTTTTACATCACTAGAGTGAATGGTTCAAGTATTTTGCTCGTACTTGACAAACACTCTAAAGGTCAGTGCTGTCACATTTTCACTAAACATCACCAAAAATAGCTACATAGCTGTTCTAGGAGATTTTGCTTCATTTATTAAATAAAACTTGTGTAATAAGAATTTTCCCAAGTCTTACATTGAAAAACAAAAAACAACTAAAAGGGTTATTTTTAACAGAGCTTAAGAGTTAGAATTTGTGAAAAATCTTGTGCAGAAAAATATCTATTCCATGTCAATTTTCTTAAAAATAAATGTATTTTCTAGAATTCAAGATATAACCCATCAGGACTAAGAATGGCATTGCTCTTCATGAGAAATATCACACACTCCTCCTCCTCTCTACATACATTTCATTCAGTATAAAAAGGGATAATTTAATAAATATAGAGAGGTCAGAAGAGAAATGAAAAAAATGTACCTCAACCTCTGAGACAAAAAATATAGCCATTTCATAAATGCCAGCAATAAGCTGAAGCTGTTCCTGCATACATTTAACCTGAAATCTGTCCTTTCCCACTCAAGCATAAGCAGAAAAAATTCATTTGGCACATGCATATTTATCAGAACAAATACAGATGTTATAGTCTGACTTCTTTCCTTTACAAAACAATATATCCATTTCATTCTTCCGTGAAGTCTTACACTTTGATATACCTTACAGTAAGCACCAATTTAAACACTGCTAGAATACAAAAGAATGTGAATGTTACCCAAACCTGTTTCAGCCACTTGCTTTAGAAAGTAATAAACATTATGGCTAATTAACAACCTAATGGAACGCTGAGAATGAAGGTCGTGCTTCCCTGTGCACTTCTGGGCTTGTCTTTAATTGGTAAGAAATTTCCAGGGCTATAAACAGAACACCACATCTAAGCAACATACATTTACTCCTGGCTTTTCACGTCAAAGAAAAATAATAATTATCATTAGCTTTCCAATTTCATTACTCATCATGGCTTGAATAAAGAGTTCCTCAAATCCAAGACTTGGATTACGGATTTTTACATGTCTCCTCTTGGATTTCATTTGTTTCGTCGTTGTGGTCTCTAAAGGATTAATTATTCCTTTGTTTTGATTGGAAGATAAAATGCATCAGATAATCAAGGTTTCATAGTGAGGAGTTGTGGTTAAAATGTGGACCTGGATTCAGGAAGTTTCAGGAGTCTCATAACATGCTCTGCCTCTAATTCGGCCATATGACCTTGCTCAAACAGCTCACTTTCTCTCTGCAACACTGAATAAGAATCCTTTCCAGTCTTAGTTTCTTGAGATCATAAGCTCAAGAAAAGTAGAGGTGGCATCAAGCCCAGATTTGCACAGAGCCCTGGGCAGCTCAGCATGCTACTACTTTCACGATACCATTTTTTACTCTCACCCTCGTTATAAATATTGAATTAGTTCAAAAGCAGTCCATGACAAATATTTCTCACACTTTTTTAATGGCATATAAAACATCTGATGAAATCTTTAAGATGTGCAACATATGACTGAGAGCAGTTATTATTTCTTTGGAGACCAGATAAACTGAAATCTGGCTCCAAAGAACCAAAAAAATTCTTCTACAGTTTTAAAATAAAAAACACTTTTTTTCCCCCAGAAAATAAAGCAAAACAACTAACTATTCCAGATGTGAGCTTCACCAATACTTGTTTATTAAATGTGAGGCCTTGCTCCAGCAATTAAAACCTTTGGGAGTGTATGCAAACCAGAACATTTGCATTTGGCCTTGAGCAATATACCTTCTGCACGACAGCATGCTCCCCACAGTTTTGAACACACTGACAGACTAAACTAATCAAACCTCCAGAAAACCAATGACTAAAACCTGCAATAATCCAACAGGGAGGACTGCAGGCTTTCTAAATAACAGCATGGCAAACCAGCACAGTTTGTGGGTGAACCAGTATCTGCAGTGACCATTACTGTAAAAGAGGAAAAGTTTAACATGGATGACAACCACACAAAGGTACAACAATAAAAATGGGAAGACTCATTATTTTGGAGCTGAAATGCAATTTCTGCTGTTGACCTTTTGGGGCCAGATTCTGATCTCGAGGGAATAGGCTGACTGCACTGCTCCTGTTCTCAGCTGCATGGGCTCATGCAGATCTGATGATAACATGCTCATGTGACCAGTATGACCAGCTGCTGTCTCTGGGCTCATAGTTCATAATCTTTGAAATTAAAATGCAAATAAAAATCTTTAGAAATGATTCAAGCAATTTCAAAGGAAAAAAATCTTGTTTCATTCTGTATAGAATCATCACAATGGTTTTCATTTTCATACGAACAAAAAATTAGGCTGAACTTTGAATCTGTAGTTATTCTTACTATTTGCTTGTACATGAGAAAAAAATTGTGCTTTCTTTTCCTTTTTTTGCAATTTGTAAATCTCTACCGATCTGTGGACCTAAGATTGATAAACTCAGCTGCTAGATAAGGTTAATTTTATTCCCAGACAGTCAGCCAGACCATCTACTTCTTTCACGGCATCTTTGAGATAGGATTTTAGTGGACACAAATGTTGGGAACTATGGAAGGGCCCTATTCTCACATCTGTTTTATCTCTTTGCTGTGGACAGAATTGATTCCTATGCATATTATTTCTTTTCCTCATTATTTCTAAACAATTTATGGTAGATATTCTGAAATGAAATTTTAAAAAGTTGGGTTAGACTAGAATCAAGCCTGAAAGTAACTTTATGTTTTTAAGCAAAACATGTCAAAACCACAGCAAAAATCAAGACCAACGTGGTCTTAATTCAGGCATAAATCAGGAGAAGTTCTGAACTTAAAAAAAAAAAAAAAAAGTTCTTAAGAGTTACCAAAAAACATAAAGGAAATCCTATTTCCATGTGAACTACAGCAGGCAAACTGAGAAATCTGAGAAGATATACAATATGCAATCTTTTGCAATCTGACATGCACTAATAGCTAACGAACAAGAGGCTATTTCGAATGAGCTGATCCTGTACAGCTGAATTATGATAGGCAAATGGGATAGGAATAAATTATAGAGCATCACATTCCCTGTCACAATTTTTCTTTGCAAAAGCTACTTCCCTTCAGAAGTTGTTGGCATCTGCCAAAGTCACAGGGATTACCCCTTCCCTAAGGCAGAATGTAACAGGAGAGAAAATCTTGGCTCCTGATCAAGAAACCAGAAACAGAAAAAAATGTACTGACAAGCAAAGTAAGAAATCTAAGCCAAAATTCTTTAGGAAAGCAATAGATTTAGCTGTGGCCAAGCCTGACTCATTGACTTTTAGCCTCTGCACTGCAGCATTAATACTATCCATAGAGCACTGCGGAAAATGGTAGAAAAATCTGTATCTAAAATGTTATGCTCCATCACTCAGCTGGGAGATGCTTAAGAACATGAAATTTACAGAGGTTTGACCACTGAGAGTACTCTGTCCCATAAATAAAAATTTATCAACATATCTGATCCCAAAAGCCAGTTCCAGCCTCTCTACTCTGTATTCCAGCTATTTGAAGGCCCTCAACATAAAAGCATCTCAGCTCAGTTCTGTGCTCCTCCTTTTCTCCAAACATTACCACTGTAGAATTTAGATAGGGCATTCCTTCAACTTTTTTCCTTTTATCAATTTCTGCAACCTGCTAATCAGCAAATGCACCTATCCACTACGAAATACTGTGTTCTCAAGTGTGTGATGGCAAAAAAATTAGTGGAGAAGGGTTAGAACTTGTACAGAGTGAAGGAATAAAATGTACAGAGGGAAGAAAGCCTACAGAGTTGATAGGTCTTCCCTGACTACACTGAAGTTCCCTCTACATTTCTATGGGAAAGCAGAAATTTGACTTTTTATATTTTATTTTGCAAAAAGTATGTGCGCTTTGCTTTCACTATACTGATTGATTCTCATAAAAGTTAAGTAGCCATCAACAAATAACATTTACTTTAAGAGCTCAGGTGCAATTTGTCTTTGCTATAAAGATGAAGATATAAATTCTGACCAGCTAAGTGCAAGGAAAGTATTGTTCAGCAGAATGGAAATTCTGCTTTACTATTATTTTTCAGAGTATCAGAAATAATTACGAAGGATCCCATTCAAATTCAAGTATTTAAAAGGTAGGAGATTTCAGATTAAAATTGCTTATGCAACTCAATTTGGACCCCTTGAACATATTTGCTATGAAACCAACTTCAATTACGTGATCACAGACTACTTTTCCATGGCATAGCTTCAGCTCTTTTTGTGTACTGTGGACAGTATTCTGAGAAATAGTATTCTGGGAATTAATCAGGTTTATGTAGTGAATGAGGCTTTCATTCCTCTCTGCCTCATTTGTTTCAGGAACTAGAAGACATATAATGAACCAGCAAGGGACTACAGAACAAGAAAATAAGATTTAATGGTTAAGGCAGCTGCCGCTGAAGGCCTAAATTCCATTTCTGGATCTGCCACATAGCTCCTATGTGATGTAGGACAAATCACAACACGTTTCTTATAGATGACCGTTAGTTTGATGTTCCTCATTGTCTGGCCTCTCTACTAGCCAGTTGAGCTGAGCTACTGAATACTTACAGCTGCTAACAGTGTAGATTAAAACAGTATTTACATTCAAATAAAGATTGATTAAAAATAACAGAGTATATGAAAAAAATATTATTTAGAAATTAGCTGCTGCAGTATCAACTATTTTGTTCATCTCTCTATGTCTCTATCTTTCACCTGTGAAACAGGCATAACAAAACTATGAATAACCAGGGTGTTAAGCAGGTAATAGCACTACTCTGTGAAGGATTCAGGTATGATAGCTATGAGAACAGCTATGAAGCAGCAAATCATTTTGTATTCAGTACATGTTTTGAATGAAGTGTGGTAAGAAACACCCTGGGGCAACATACTACATGAGGAGGATGGAAAAAAAAACACAATCTGCCCATAAAGTGGGGTCATGCGGAAAAAACAGTATCCATTTTTAAAAGACTGTCATGGTGTCTGCACTCAAAGGGGCCAAGTTAATTTTTGCAGAAGCAATCTTGGTTCTGGCATTACATGGTTTCCGTGTGGACTTGATTTTGTTCAATTCACATAGATGGGAAGTGGTGTTATCTGTTTTTAAGAAGCACTCAGATTTATACAGTAGGTTTTAAGTGATGAGGAGATTTCAGTTACCCACCACCTCTCCACTTTCTGATCTAGGCCAAACAGGATCAGCAGTTCAAATCTAAACCTGTTTCAGACAGGTGTGAAAGCAGAACCTAATGAAGGTTCTTGACCATGGGAATGAACAAAGACTCTCTTGGATGGATGTGGCTCTACCACCTGGAAAGGCTGCATCCAAGATCGGTGCCAAAAACAGGCCTTCCTTGTCTTGCCTACAAAAACTGAATGCTCCTAGGGGGAGAAGATACCCACTTTGTAACAGGACAGGACTCCATTCAGTCATTCATACACTCAGGAAAATCAAGTCTGAGCACTCAAACGCCCTAGGTCATCAGCAAACATACACTCATTAGCTTATGAACAGATGTTAAATCTGAGCACAAGAGGTGGGTGAGGCAGGCTGTGGTCCACAAAAGAGCTTGGCTTGTATCTCACACTGGAGCTGGGAAACTCCACCATGATGTTTGCCAAATCTGGGACAGGGTAAACTTGCAGTATTTTCTGTTTGACTAATGCATCTGCACTGAGGACACTCCACCTTTACTTGTGTAGACTGAAAAAATGGAGAGAGAGTTGCTTTTTCATATCGATACAACACACATCCAACTGAAGGAAGAAAGTAACTAGGAATACTTTGGCAATTCACTAGAGCTTGGAGTTATCATACGAAAATCACAATCCAGGGAAATCCTGTCTTGTTACTAACTTTCCTATTACACAAAAGCCATGAAAGAAATGAATATTGTGATGAGGTTGTGACTTTGCTTATAAAACCTACCTATTAAGTTGTGAGAAAGATTACCACTGAACACCTTGTTCTAGTTTTTACTTTTCTTATTTTCTTTGAAGCCTTTCATTTTATGATACCTACTACTGTTGATTTTTTGCTTTGCTAAAATATATTAGAGGCCACGCAGAAGATCATATATCAGCAAATAGTGGAATTAAGTTCAGAGGTAAGTTTCCTATAATGAACTGATCTTATTTCAGCATTAAGTTCAGGTCTTATACTGGGAGAGAAGATTGGTTTTAAGGTATGTTTTAAATTTCATTGCCTGTGAGACTCAAATGTGTAATTCAAAATTTCAGAACAACATGTCTTATTTCTAAAGCTAAGAGCACTTTCATTCTTTAGTTTTATATTTTGTTAAAGTATTTCACTAGATTTGCATGCAAATTATGAAATACAAAACCAATTTAAAACAGCAAAGAAAATGATTTCAATCACTAAGGGAAATAAAAGAAACTTTTAATTAGAGCATGAAAAGAAAGGAAAAGCAAACAAGAGATTAAACTATCCTCTCTTGATGAATTCCAGAGTTTGGCCTAGAGAAGATTAGTGAGAAGAGGAAAAAATATTTAAGAATGTGTCCATAAAAATTACCAACCCTAAACCTATATTCTGAATAAATTAAACATTCCTAATCTTTCACATCTTCTTTCTAAGCTTTACTGCTAAGAGCAGAATAGAAATCATAACTTCGATCTTTGGACCAACTGGTGCAAGTTTTTGATTCCGAAGTCCAGCCAGTAGAAGTTGTCACATACTCACTGAAGTTCTTTGAATTTTGATATTTCACACTATGTAAAGAACTGAAACACATTACTTCCATCTCTCTGTTATTTTATGTGTGATCATAATCACAGTCCTAAGCAAAGAGTGCATTTTAAATAACCAATGAGTTAAATTTACTTGATATTCACTTGATAGATTGAGAATCTTAGAATCACATAATCATTTGGGTTGTAAGGGACCAAGATCCTCTAGTTCCAACCCCTCTACCAACGTAAGGGACATTTTCCACCATATCTGATTGCCCAAAGCACCATCCAACCTGACCTAGAATACTTCCATTCACAGCTTCTCTGGACAACTGGCATCAAATGAAGAATTTATTCCTAGTTCAGTCTAAATCTACTCTCAGTTAAAAGCCCTCACCACTTGTGCTATCACAACATTCCCTAATTCCCCTGCAGAGTCCCTCCTTACCATTCCTGTAGGTACCTTTAGGTAGTGGAAGACCAATGTAAGGCCTTCTGGAGCCTTCTCTACTCCAGGCTGAAAATCCTCAGCCTATCTCCATAGGGGAGGTGCTCCATCCCTCTGAGCATCCTCATGGCCACGTTTGAACCTGCTGCAACAGGTCCATGTCCTCATGTTGGGGGTCGCAGAGTTGAACGCAGCTGAAGTCCCACAAGAGTGGAGTAGAGGGGGTGAATCACTTCCCTGGATCCACTGACTATGCTTCTTTTGATGCAGCCAAGGATGTGGTTGATTTTTGGAGCTGCAGGTGCACAGTGCCAGCTCATACTGAGTTTTTCATTAACAAACACCTCCAAGTCATTCTTGCTGCCGTCATTCAATTCATCCCCAAGTCCATACTGATTTTTGGGATTTCTCCAATCCAGGTGCAGGACCTTACACTTGGTCTTGTCAAACTTCAGTATATTTGCATGAGCCCACCTTTCAAGCCTGTCCAGGTCCCTCTGGTAACCCTTCCCTCCAACCACAAAACATAGCTTGTTGTTGGCAGCAAACTTGCTGAAGGTGCACTCAATCCCACTGTCCATGTCACTAACAAAGATGTTAAATAATGCTGGTCCTAATATCAACTTCTGAGAAACACCACATTTAACTGGTCTCCAGTTGGACAACAAGCCATTGACTACTACAGTTTGAGTTCATTCAGTCAATTCCTTATCCACTGAATGATCAATCCGTCAAATCCATGCTTCCAATTTAGAGGAACACTGACAAACACGTTGCACAAGTTCAATCAGATTATTAGGAAAACGGTACAAGAAGCATACAGTACATAAAGTATAAAAAGCAATTCAATAGTTAGGAAAATAAAACACTGTAATAGGTTTGTATTCTGCCATCATTATTCAAGCCAATGAGGCACTCTGATGTTCATATCTAAGTTAAAACAGTGTTTCAATACTGAAGTTACACAACAAACTATTGTGACAGTAAACTAGGGTCAGTAGTGTAGCGCTCAATTGAAATCCTTCAACCAGGTCTGTATCTCACCATACTACAACATGAACGTATCTCACCTAGCATCTTATTCATATTAGGAAGAAAATGCAATTTCAGATTTAAAAGTAAATGACCTTTCTCTTCCTTCTCATGTATATGCACATACATGCACAATTTTAATGACAGGAAAGAATGACAGTGGAACTAAACAGCAACTAAGCTCTTCCTAACCTGGAGCTCCAGCAAGCTGGAAGCAATCATCATCAAACACAAAACAGGTTAATATCTAAAAGCAAATACGTATTCAATAATATTCTGATTATAAAAAGACATAGCCTCCTTATTCTTTTCTGTTTGATTATCAGGAAATGAGAAGTAAATGGGCTGTATTTGCTAATTTGGCTCATCATCTTGCAAGCAAAGAATGATCCTTCCAGGATTCAAACTAGCTATTCATTTTGCTGACAGAGTTAGATCCAGGTAAACAGCTTTCTCTGATTTTTCATCTGAGTATAAGGAAGCTCTCTTTCATCCAATAAATTCTGTCTGGTGATAGAACAAAACAGTTTTACATTTATGGACAGAATATAGCTATATTTACATGTAATATTCTAACACCTATGTTTCTGCTCCCATGAGACAAAAAATACTCACTCATTTCCTTTGTTATTTTCTGTTACCTTTTTGTGTCATCTTAATGACTGGAGTGCCCAAGCTATATTATTTTTGCATTACATTGATGATTACATTTTTGCAATTGCTGTAGGAATATTTAAATAAATAAATAAGATCTATTTGCACAATAAAGTCCCAATACTTCCTTATGTTCTTCCTTATGTTTGATAAGAGAAGAAGGTGAACTATGGTTATGATGGTACAGTAAATACCTTACAAAACTCATGACACAAGATTTTAAGAAAATGTGAAAGAGGAAATCCAAGGGTAACTTTAGAAAATTGTCTAATTAGTTCTGGGAGTAAGTATGCAGTAACAACAGCTTTAATGCAGCTAAATAGTTTTGTATTGGTTCACCAGTGGTATAATGAATAAAATAGCATGAAAAAAAATTGCTTTCTACCACTGAACATTTTAGGGACCAAGCCCTCCACTGGACTCCTTCTAGGAGATATCTGTCCTTTTTGATCTGGGGAGCCCAGAACTAGACACAGTAGACTAAATGTGGCTTCACCAGGGCAGAGCAGAGAGGGAGGAGCACCTCCCTTGATCTGCTGGCCATGCTCTTTTTCAATGCACTCCACTGGCTTTCTTGGCCACCAGGGCACACTGCTGGTGCACGGCAAATTTGTTGTATACCAAAACACTCAGGACTTCCTCCACAGAGCTCCTCTCCAGCATATCATCCCCCAATCTGCACTGATGCACGTGGTTATTCCTCTCCAGATGCAAGACTCTATACTTGCTCTCATTAAATCTCATCAGGTTCCTCCCTGCCCAACTCTCCAGTCTGTCCAGGTCTTGCTGAATGGTAGCACAGCTCTTTGGTGTGCCAGCCACTCCTCCCAGCTTTGTATCCTCAGCAAACTTGCTGAGTGTGGACTCCATCCCTTAATCCAGGTTGCTGATGAAGATGTCGAACAAGATTGGATCCAGCACTGACCCCTGGGGAACACCACTAATTACAGGCCTCCAACCAGACTATGACACTTATGACAGCAGCCTGAGCTCTGCCAGTCAGGCAGTTCTCAATCTACCTCAACATCCACTCATCTATCTATTCCAAGTGAGGCTGGCTGCTCTGTAGTGAGGTAACCCTCACACCTACCTACAACTTCAGTCTCAGAAAAACAGTGCAAAGAGAGTATGGGAAATGTTCGTTCCAGTCAGCAAGGAGGAAGGTAGTATTTGCAATGAGCAAATATAAAACGCATACAGTTCTAGCATGTAAATATCACCCTTGATAAAGGACATATTACGAACCATTCCTTTAGGCAACTTCTTGACTTATGGAATCAGCCAGAGGTACTCACAGACACAGCAAATCATCAACCTATCTCAGTAAAGCAATTAATGTCTGCTTGTGCTAGAGCAATTTCTTAAGACATGTTTCCTAGAATAGTAGTAGAATCTGACAGATGTCTAGAGTGATGTGCAGAAAGTACTGATGTGCGAATACTGAAGCTCAACACAAATTGCCACATAGTTTTTAGATACCTGTGAAGAGAAAACACTACACCAGTGAGATTTTACAACATTTGATAAAACGAGCCATGGTGTTCATCAGTCCAAAACAATTCATTCCAAGGGAAAGAATCCCACAAAACTGGCACAGAGAAGAGCTGTCATGTATTCAGTCTGTGACTCAAATATGAAAAACACGGATGGGAGAAGCAGCTTGCACAACTTTGAAGCCTAGAAACAGCCTCTACATAATTCTGCTTCCCAGCTGCACAGTAAGACCTTCATTTTTTTGTGTCTGCCCACCTCTAGTTTCTGTTTTCTTGTTGGACACAAAAGCTCTTGAATTGAAGGATCATCATTATCCCATGTGCCAGCACTACTTGGTTCCTTCAGATCATCATTATCCCATGTGCCAGCACTACTTGGTTCCTTCAGGGCTGCAGCCCCGAGGGGCCACTGGCATGATACATCAGGGCTGTGTGTCATGGCAAGAATCAAGTCAGCATTGGATTGATCTCACTGCGCACACAGTCCTACAATATAAGCAAGCACAGTCATTTCATGCATGAATTAAGCTTGCATGATAATCAGAAAATTCAGCTCTTCACATCTTTTAATACTAAAGATGGTACTCAATGCAAAATGAAAGATTTCCTTTTTGTGTGAAGTTTACACAGGAACATTAAGCAACAATTCTTAATATGGAGGATGTATGTATTGAGATACACTTTAAAGCTTGGTTTTTACCAAGCAAAGTTGAAAGAAGAATTTTTCATTCACTGTTTTGTAATAGATTTTGTTTACCTATCGTTATTAATATTTAACCAAACTATTGGAATTCAGGGTTATTCTTTACTGAGATGCATGTCCAAAACACTTACCTGCTATTTAAAAGGTAAAATATCAAGAAAGAACAGCAATTACTACTATAGCACTTGAACAGCAGAATTATTTAATTTGCTATTTATCTTAAATCATAGAATCATTAAGGTTGGAAAAGATCTCTCAGATCATCTTGTCCAACTATCCACCAACCACTATACCACGTCATTAAGTACTACATCTTCCTTTTCCTTACACACCTCCAGGGACAGTGACTCCACCACTTCCCATGGGCGATATGCAATACAAAATGCATAACAGCTTTCAGAACAATGAAAACAATGCCAAGGTAAGCATTTTAATCCCCTGTCAAAGAGACCAAACATAGATTTCTTCAGATATTTATGGAGTTTTAGAGGAACTTAAGTTTTCCTAAAGAAAAACATAAGAACCTCCAAAAAAAAAAACAAAAAAAAAAACAACAAACAGATAACTGTCCCTGATGCCAATGCTACAGGAAGGTACTAATGAAGAGTATACGAATGGAACTGCCACCCTTCACACAAGGTAATGAGAGTTCCTCACTGTTGCCTGGTTGAGAGTGACTCCAGGGATTTTTTGCTAATGCTGGAGATTATGGCCCTGCTTTTTTTGCAGGACCAGTTTGGTTTAATCACGTCCTGTACACCTAATTCTTCTGCCAAACTCCTGGAGTGCTAAGTGTATCTTTCACAACATCTGTTACACCACCATTTTCTCCCTATATTTATGTTTCATTAAGCAGATTTCCTATATCTTGGGGATGAACAAAAGCTATTCCAAATATAAGCCTTTAATTTTGGTTAAAAAACTCTTGAGAATAAAACTAAATATGGACAGAATAGTCTAGGTTGAAAAAATGCATACAGGGATTTTTGTTTCTGGAATTTATTTAAAATTCTTTTGTGTTGGCTGTTTCTTAAAAAAAAGTAAATGGTACCATCTGTATAGACCATCTGAACTGAACTGACCCTGAACAGAAACATGAACAGAATGAACCTACAGATAATCCACAGCACTTCGTCAAGCCTGATGGTAGCTAATTTACTTCCAGATTATATGGACAGGCAATTATTTCCAGAAAACTTTAATGAATAAAAATTGAGAAGAATTCTGGTACTTCTGCAAGCGTCCCTTTCCGCAGGAACTCAATCCAAAGCAAAGCGTTCAGCAAAACAAAATGATGAAGAAACGAGTCATAGAGGTTGGTTCTGAAACCAGCATCTGTTTTCCCACTCCTGTCAAAATCGCTTACCCTTATTCAGTGTGAAGTTTGGCTTGCACATTAGCAGAGCCTACGATGCAGCGTATCAGTAAATGCCTATGAGAATTGCACAGGCTGCACAGCCATCTCCAGTGTGTCGGTGTGTCCATTCCCACAAACGTTGCTGGTTCCCCATATGCTACCAATAGCAGCAAATAACAATCAAAGAGAGGCAGATGAAGAATAATTACGTTTAAGGAATAGGGCAAGAGACTGAAAAAGCCTATCGCACATCCAAATATCCTTGAGGAGATCTTAGCTCGTGTGGCTTCACACCCATTTGATCTTCAACAGCTCCATCTCCCACTCCCTCTGCCAGCACCTGGACTATGGGTGCTGCATACCCCAGGAGGGCTGGCGGCACGATGGGATGCTGCTGGTAGGCCTCAAACTCCTGATCTGCTCCAAACGCTCAGCTGCTGCTGCACAACCAGCCTCTGCAGTGCTGGAGCTTGTCTGCCCTGCGGGGAAGGCAGGATAACTCGATTTACTCCTGTCAAAGAGACGGGTGCCAAGCCGAGGATCTGCTTCTGCCGAGCCCTTGGCACTGAAATCAAGCCTGCAGTTCTGTCATGCCCTTTCTGTTGCTTGGATTCATGAAGAAAGGCATTTGGACTGCTTCCTCTCCCTGCGCAACTAAACCCTACCACTGTGGGAGGCCTGAACCATGCTTTTAAGCAGGCTCCCTGCTGCTCCATGTCAGATTCTTTCTTTTTCACCTTCCACAGCAATTTCATATATATTACAATCTAAAACAAAGGGCAAACTCCAAAAATGAGCATCCTGCACACAATTTTCCAACGTTCATAGCCAATTTGCTGTGTTCTGCTAAGAATTTCATGACAATGAATTCAGAAAGTATTACTATGGCATTTGATCCTTCCCCCTTTTTCTCTCGTACCCATCAGTGCTCGTGTACTCACAGTGCATGAAACAAAAGGCGGGAGGGGGAGGATCCTCAAATTCCAAACTCTTGGTGTTTATGCACTTTTACATGAATTAAATTAACCCAGCTATAGTGATCAGCTGACTTTAAGAAAAAAAATTACTACAGTAGAAACATCAATTAATGGATTTAGTCACATCCAGAGGGGTGATTGAATGAAAAATTTTCACTTATTTATGTTTAATTTCCACCTTAAAATTGTGATTCCTTTTAGCAATGTAAAATAAACAGCGTATTATATTTACTGCTTGCCTTATACTACGAATTACAGTGTATTTTTATACAGCATGATGCTCTGCAAGAGAGCAATGATGACAGAAAGGTAGAGAAAAGTTAAAATTCATAGGAATCTTTGTCTTTTAGTTTCTTATTGCTGAATGTACATATGTTTGTATGTATCTATATGCATATATATGTAATAAATTGGAGGCAGCAAAACAAAGATTTTCTTTGATTTAATTTCAAGAAAAATGTCAAATGCAAAGACACATCCACTATCCTTTCCTAGACATCAAAGCTATTTTCAACAGAAGGGCCCCTGCTCAGACAAAAATAGTCTGTTTCCACACTGCAGCTGAAGTCTGCAAAAGCTCAGAGAGAAAGAGGGGAAAAAAAAAAACAGTTTTCATGGCCATGTACCAATTTCTACAGGATGAAAGATGAAAGCATTTTTGGTTGAATCAGCTAGTATCTTTTAATTAGGAGGAGCATTTCCAAAAGTGTCTGGCTGTCTCTAGGAACACAAATCTCAGTCACTGACTTCTACTTTGCAACAAAAATTATACTACGATTTAGTGACATCTTTCACAAAAATAGGTCAATTTTTCTTTCATAAAAAATGCAAGAAAACATGACTTTCAAGTCATTTGGCCTTTTATTGTAATATATTACATCCTATGCACCATCTTGATGACATTTACTGTTTCCTATGCAGGATCCCACAGTATATACGAGTGGTCCAAAGTTCAAAGAGGGCAATCATTAAAATTTGACATTTATGTCAATGTGTACACAGGGAGTTTACCTTTTCATTAGCTGCATACTTTTTTTTTTTTTTTTTTTTTCTCCTAGGGGAAGAAGCTGAACATGAAGTCATGAAAGACTCGGATGGGTTCTGATCCCAATTGAGACTAATGGATAATTCTAGATGATTGCAATTGAGATTACTAGGTAGAGGAATTGATTAAAGATTTTTTTGCTGTTGTTATTTGCTGAGTTGTCAGGAGGTGTTGAGTCATGCTGTGAGAAGTTCGAGTGCTGAACCTTCTGCTGTCATATACAGAAATGTCATGTTATATTACACAGCACACAAAACCAAGTTAAAAAAATTTCTATGTATATACCAAGATATTTTGGTAAACAAATCCTATCAACTTCATAAATCTGGTTTTCCTTCCAATTGTATGTTATTTTTGCTGCCTGATAGGCTCAGTTTTTCACAAGTGCACAAGTACTAACAGATGTCTTTCTCCAGATGAGCAAACTGATTGGAATGCAGTATAGATATGTGTATTGTCAGCCAAGATTTAATAGATCTTTCTTTTGGTTCCAAGCTGCTTCTTAAACTCCTTCTGAAAACAAACTGCATATGTTACAGCCTTTCTTTGTTTGGACAGGTTAAAATGGTTCAGTAAACTTCTTCCTCTACTCTTCTCCAAATATTTCTAGTAATTACATCATGATTTACTGAGGGAACACTGATGGTGATGCAACATCCAATACCTGCTTGCATACTCAAGGGAACAGTTTTTCTTCCTGGCCATGAAGATGACAGCAGGAAGTTTTGCCATGATTTTTACCTTGAACCAGCTGAGCTCAGATGCAAACAGAGTAGCCAGAATGCCATTGGAGGCCCCTGGACAGCACACATCTGGGCTCCCCTTTGGATGGGTTGGCAGAGATGAACAGAGCTCCTTGAGAAAAAAAGCTGCCCATGTGGCTATGCAGGCTGAAAATAACTCGCCCATATGCAGGCATCATTTGGAAGAAAAGCATCCAGACCACGTCCCCTCCAAAGTCTGGGACAAAGGATGCTGGGGACAGATGAGAACAAGTTGACCCACATTCCACATAAAAAAAATCTGTCTGCAGGAGCCCATTCCCAAGGGAACGGAGGGTGTGGATATAACCTGGCAATATCAACCCAAACTTTTTGCATTAGTTCTTGGTCTAACTGTAATCTTGTTGTTCTTTAATCCTACGATTAGAAGACAGGCTAGGCACTCCAAGCCCTTAGAAGGAGTTTCTAAAGTTCATGAAGGCAGTGAGCACTATTCTTGCGTATTACTTTCTCAGCACCATAAATACAATCAGCTCCCTTCTGTTACATTAAAAGGAAGACCATGCCATGCAGAAGTGGACATATATTTGAGAGGAGAATCAATGATACAAGTATATTCAGGAGCCTGTGTTCCGTAGCTCTTATTCAAGCTCATTTAAGAAGCTGAATTTGTCTGATAGAAGTGGATTCATGATAAACAGTCAAATAAGTGATCTTATATAGCCAATATTTCATGCCTGCAGCCTTCAGAAGCTGTAAGTTGACATGGGGGGCCAAAATCCATCTCTCCAGGAACAGTTCCAGAAGTAGAAGCTTTTTCAGTATAAACAAGAGTATAGGGAATCAGCTGAATCAGGCCAACAGGTAGTATTTGGCAATACCAACCAAATGGCAGGTGTCTTACTTTACAGCTTTCCTGTGTACTGTTAATATCTTTATTTAAGAAGAAGAACAGCAAATATCTGTTTCATCTGAGATTTCTGCTTTTATGTTTTGCATAATAAAAGCCTGTACAAATTACAGAAGAGTTTTAAACCAGCAGACTAGAAGATGTAACATAAATAAGACTCTTCATTAATTTTCATCTTTGCAAAAAAACACAAGAAGGAAAACTACTCAGTCGAGACAAAGAAGAAATTCGTACCTTCTAAAATCTTCCAAAAAGCAGATTTTTTACCAATTAGATCAGTACAAGTATCCTCTACATCTCCATTATGAATTTATGTAATGTTAATCATTTGGACCCTTAATTAAAATAAAAAGAAAAAGAGAAAAGATTTTTTTTCTCTACTCTCTTATTAATTTGATTCCTCACGAATGAGAGGCCATTTATTTCAGTCCTCTATATGGAAACCACAATGTAACTCCATGATGTCATAGTTCAAACCAGAGTACCACGTTTTTCCATCTCTCTCTTTAGGAACAAATAATCTAACTCAAAATATATTTATCTAAACAACTACTTGCATCTACGGCCAACATAGTTTTTCTAATAGTTCTTTTACATTAGTACATATGCATAATTATTACAATAAGTGCAATATAAGAGGCTTTGAATGCTGCCCAAAGTAGGGCATTGGTTTTAAAAATCTTTTGCCTGCAGGTAAAGGTTTCACTTTGCTCAGCTTCCCTCTGCTCCTTTCACTAACCGATGTGCAGCTTCTAACACTGTGCTGACAGCCACATTTTAGATTTTTGAAAATCTCTTAAAGACAATTACTGAATTTACCCAATGAACCAGACTAGGAACATCCTAATAGGAGTGTGAAAGGCTAACAAGCTAGAAGCCTTTGAGGTGGCATCAGTGTCTCACATCTCTTGATGTCAGTGAGTTGATAAAATTGTTGCTAGTTCAAGAAGGCACGCATCCACGGTTTCTCCTTTCAGGCATTCCCTTCAACTAAGACTAGATGGTTAAGGTCTTGTATTTCAGATGCACTAAGTGGGCTGAAATGTCAGAATTCACTCCCTGGGAACTTCATAAACGAGGCAGTTTTGTGTCGCAAGAAGGACTGAGCTGTTGGCAGTAGGGAAAACTGTCTCATTCCCAACTCACCTATTTCATTATTTATTTTAAAGCAAATACCATCTCCAGCCTTCTTACTCCTATAATCTAAGCAAGGTGTTGATGAAAGGATGAGACTTCTTTCAAAGCTTATTCTTTCTTGGAAGCATGAAGCATGATGCAGCTGTTATTTGGTTACGTATGATCTGGCAATGCTTAGTTGAGTGGAAAGATGTCCCACTCCGTGTGCACTCCAGAAAACCACTCAACTTTGTGAAAGCCATCCAAGGTTTAACTTCTCAGAGCTGGCAGCCTCCCAGCACTGAAGTAGAGTCAGCCTCACTCCCAACCAGACCGAGCCTTGCTTCGTGCATTGCCCCACTGACATCAATGGGATTATTTCAGCTGCAGATACAACTCACTGGGAGCAAAAATAGCGGAATTCAACACAGAGCTCTGTTAATAATCATAACAACAGTATTAATTAACCCAGCAGTTTCCACGTGCACATGCTTCCTATCAAGCAGAAATAAAGCAGCAGTAAATATAAGTACTACCAACATCAGCCACTGAGAGTTTAGGAGAACACAGCAATATGAGGATGGACAAACAGTTGACTCTACAAATACCACTTGCATAAAGGCTGCCTACTGAAATTGGATGTAAACAAAGATGCTGGTCCTGCTATCTTGAACAAAAAACAAGCACTGTATAAAGGGCGACTGAAGACTGATGCAGAGGAGACTGATGCAGAGCAGAGACTGCCACCTACAGAATTCCTGGCAACACTTACTTCAACACATTCAACACCTTTCCATTTGCAGACCATCTACAATGATGCTTAGTTAGTACCATCTGTGAGATTAAATCCAAGCTGCACTGCTCTCAGAAACAATAAATTAACTGAAAAGTGAAGCAACATAAAAAAAAAAAAAAAAAAAAGCAGTCAAACAGAAGAGATGTTTGAAAAATTTGCTAATACTATAAGAAATAATCTTACTAGCTCAGAACAAACCTGTTTTGGATGCATCTTTATATACGTTTGACACAGTAATACAACACATTTAATGCTCAGAAAATCTGCAAGACACAGCACCAGAAGAAAACCTCAGAAATACTGCTACTGTGATTTTACTTTCGTAAGGACACGCAGGATTAAAAGATCTCAATGAAAAGAAGTATGGAAGTTGAAATCTATGCATTTCTTCCTATTCTGCCTCCAATACCTGAAGGCGGTAAATATGCTATGCAGGAAGGATAACTGGGTGGCAGCTTTCTCAGTGACCAGAGGCTCATCGGCAGCTCAGAAACAGATGGTAGGTTAAACAGTCTCAGCTGGTAGGAGTTTTTGCTTTGGCCTTTTCCACTTCCCTTTCATATTGTTGTGGGAAGATTTTAAGTAGTAGTCAAAAGATACAACAGGCGCTCCTTATCTGCATGCAAATATTTCCTTATCCAGCCTACAAACTGTTGTCATCCATTTAATGATGACCATAGAGATAATGCTAATAATGTGCCTGGGCTGTGAGGTCCAAATCCTGTTTTAAAATATGTTTTGTTCTGGGTCAGTAATACTCAGGTATTTGGTCTACAACAAACATGCAGAGAAGGGAGCTATGTCAGGGGGGAGAAGTAAAAAAAGAAAAAAAAAAAGAAAGAATTGTTTGTATCCAGCATTTGTAAAAAGTTTTAAGAACATTTTTGAATGCATGTGTCATACAGCTTGCGTATCCTAAAAAAATCAGACTATCTGGGGCTGAACCTCATCAGTCTGCTCAGTTACGAAGTGTCTGCCAAGGTTTGAGCCAGTAACATATTGCAAAAGCCAGTGCAGTAATTATGCAATCTGATCTCTGCGTGCTACCAAAATAAACTCCTAGCTAATGATGGTAGCGCTACCACCATTTAGCAGGTTGAAGATGTGTGCCATATTTAATGTCTTCTCATGAGATCAGTTTCCTAATCTGAAAGAGATTTAAGACAGTCGGAGAGAAACGTGCAGCTACTCCCTTCTGCTGTTTCCAAGCCGCTCCTGGTCACATTGGGCCTCTCTGCTCCATCCTTCAAATAAACAGAAAAGCTGCTTTCACAGCTCATCTCCAGATACGAAATTACTTTCATGGTGGCTGAGCGCTCCGTGCTATCCAAATTTCTCACAAAAACCATTGCTTTCATTTTCTTGCGCTACTGAGCTGAACAAAGATAAAAGGAGTCAAATCAAGATTATTGATTTAGTGTTATCATTTCTCATTCTTTTTCCTCCTTAGGAGCACCACTGTGTATTTTATACCAACATATGCAGGGGCAGCAGTGTCGTGAACAAGGCAGCTTTGTGACTACTTGCAGGCTTGAGTTATCAGCAGCCACCTGTGCCGTACGCTGTACTGAGGAATTAGTGATTTGGAAAATTATCCAATCCATACTATCAAATCAAGGGAAAGATCTACTGTTTGCAATTACTCTCTCAGAGCTTGCTGCTGCTCCTCCTTGCATGTGATAAAATTCAACTAGTGAACTACAGAACTGGCTGTTTGCAATAAGATTTCATCTGGTTTTAAAAGTTTGTTCTGAATGCCACAAAATATGATAGAAATATCACGAGGGGATAATTATGCTGTTTTTTTTCCCCTCTCCTGTTGAAGCTAGTTGCACAACTTCACAGTTGCACAACTAAGAATTTAAAGTTCCATCCTCAATCCCACTATGCATGCAAATCCAAACAAATAAGAAAGTCATAAATGCAGCATTGCAAAATCTAATGTCCTCCATGATGTCAATAATAACAAGAAAATAGCATTTTTTTCCCCACATTTCCAGGAGATGCCTCAAGGGGCAACCTCTAAAGATTTAGAGCATGAGCCTCACACACGCCCTTCCAACAGTGTAATTAGCTCAGGTTCATTAAATATTTCCACAAAAGACAGAAAAGACAACCCTTTCTGGACCCAAAATCTTGATAAAGTACTGGCATAGCAAACAGCTCAACATCTATGAAATGCAAAACACTGGGTTTATGAAGACTTTTTTCCTTAAAAAAAAAATAAAAAAAAAATCATCACATAATCACAAGACTTTGAAAGAGAAAACTAAAAAACTCTAAAAACAGTGAAAGCCACAAGCACTTGATCAGCGCAGACTATCAGTGCCTAAGTTTCAGGAAGGTAGACTTTACGTTTATATTACTAAGTACACAAATCATGCTTTAGCATGTATTTTATGACAGACTGGGAGTAGAAACATGCTAACACAGTTCCCCGCTTAGGACAGACACCTCAGGCTGTGGTGAAACATGACCTTTATAGATATCTAGCAAAAAGCATTTAAGAAGCAGATATAACATCATGACCTTTTTAGATACATAGCATAAAACATCTATGGGGGAAATCCTACCCCTCATCCATTCTGCCAGAGAAGCCACGGACAGAGAGAAGCTGCTCAGGGGGCTGGTGTTGGTACCAGGATCTGCAGATTTTACTGAATTTCCAGATGCTGATAATAGCAGGACTGATTACATTCAAATTTGCCATCTACATGTTTACTATTTATACTCTCTCTGTAGTTGTGGCATGCAGGCAACTCCAGAAGTGGCATTTAAAATAAATATCTAAAGCAGAATATATAAACTGTAAAACAGAATATCTAAAGTTTTTTAGAGGTACTACCACTGCACTGACTACAGAGGGCCTATGATTTACTAATTCAAGTTACCTCAGGTGTCTTGTACCTCAAGGGATGGCACCATTATCATACATGCTGGTTACCAGAGGCTATTTTTATTGCTTTGGTATACAAGAGAGATTGCATTTCAATGGAATTGATATAGAACACAAGACTTCTTCAGTCTAACTGTGCACAAGATTTAGCATTTTTTTTTCTGCTGTTGCTACATCAAACACTTTTTGTCATTAACAGCAAATAATTTTGTAAAAATTGAATTAATTATCTGTCAGAGATTTCCATTTCCTTTTCTGCTATCATAAAAGATAAAAATCAAGGAAGAGTTTCATTATAAGTTTGAGAAATTAAAGATGGGAATCCTAGGAATGATTGGTGCTGCATAAAGAAAAATTGAGAGTATCGAAGGCTTGATGAAGAAGGCAGGAAGATGAGAAATTCTTAATGTCAAGATCCAATAGGTCAGTTAAGTTAGATGCACATTATTTAAAATTTGAAAGTTAAGTGTTCGGTAGAGTCACAATGGAACCACAAGTTACAGCCAACTCCTGAAAGAGGGAAATCTGAGACTCTAAAATGATTTTCAATTGAAAGCCAAATAAATGATATTTGTAGAACATGAGAATGAGCAGAATGACAAAAAATAAAAAAATAAAAAAAATAAATTGCTCAAGGAAGAGAAAGTTACACCTAAGAAGGCAAACAATCCTTTGCCTCCTTTCCAGTAAGGGAGATGAAATACTGTCAAAACAGAAGTGTCAGGCATTCTGCAACAAATAGCAAAGCTTCTGACAAAGCTCATCTACAAGTTATCTGAAATATATACAATATGCACTCTGCTGCTTCTGATGCACATAGCACACTGCAGCTATATTTAAAATTAATCCAGAGCTATAGAATCACTCCAGGGAATTACTGACCAGTGGACACAAATGACAGCTCAAATCAGAAAAACAAAACACTTGGAAGATGATGATAATTAAGGAGCTAATCAGAACTGCTTCTGTAAAGAAAGATCATGTCTTACCTCTTGGACTATAGCTCATGTCCTGTTTCGTAGGAAAGCCATCCTCACTATGTGCTCCCCCATGATTTCTATTCCCTAGCAGATACCTTATATGCCCTTACAACACTCACAACAAAACAATTGTTTGAGAATTAGTAGGTAATTTAGATTAGAAATAAAATATCTTGAAAATTGTGTTGTATTAATATTTTAAAATTAAATAAATAACCCTGTTCCAGAAACTGTGGTGTTCACTACAGAGGAGGCAGTGATAGTGGCATAATTGAAAACTGGGAAAGATGTTGTTTTTAAGTTTGGTTAGGTGATGAAGAAAATGTCTTAGAGCTACACACTTAAAACCCTTACAGTATGTCAATGAAGTAAAGAACC
>JAOWBP010002978.1:8648815-8678245 GCA_028571105.1 Tragopan temminckii
TTTTTTTTTCAGCTCTACATTTTTTCTTTCAGAAAATTTACCAGAAAATAATGTAGACTTTAACAGCAACAGCAATTAAGATATGAAGATCAAATATAATGAAGTTCCAGACACCAAGCTTAGTCTAACAGTGTAGATTCATCAGTGTGAGCTTATGCACACTTTCAAGTTTTTGATTGCCCTTTAAACCCTAAAACTTCTCATTTGGCCTATCCTCACCTTCTGAGAACAATTTTTTAAAATTATTTTTTCATTCTCATTCTCTGAGATATTACTTTACAAATAAGCCTATTTTCAAATAAAATCAAAAGAAAAATGAAAATGATCCTGTTCTTACCAGATTTCTAAGACATCTTCAAACTTTTATACTTAATATCACTCAAAAGTTTATTTTGAGCATATGTTTTTTTAAAAAGTTGTTTCTAGAACGCAAGTTTTGAGAGATCTATCTGTCAGTCCATCTCATGTGAGCACACAGACACTGTAATATAACTTCTAATTTCTTTGCATGGCACAGCTCTACAAACAGAAAAAATTGTCAAGTTCTTGAAATCAGCACAGCAGCCCTACCCGATATACAAGTGTGGAATCATGAGACTATTTCTTAAGGTCAATGCAGCTTATGGTAATGAATACAGAAAGGTTACTATTGTTGTCTTTTGTTGATTTCGCCTCAAAAAATGCAAAGAACAAAAAGGTCACTAAGCAATGTTTCTAAGCTACCTTGGAATTTACTAATCTATCACTGAAGAAAATAAAAAAGGGTTAATAAAATATACTGTAGACACAGAAAATCAGATTAGAGGTGGCATTTCACTGTGAAACCTTCTTTAGACAGAGAAAAAATAACCCCATAATCAGAAAGAAAAGGTAGTTTCAGACTTTGATCACTAAACAAATATTTACAAACCGAATAAAGCTTTTTAATATGAGCCTGGAGCACCATAACACGTCATTGAGGAACACATCTGTGACAGTGGAACTGACATCTAATACTGTAATGAATACTAGATGTAACATTTTTATGAAAACAGCATTTGTCCAGATCAGTGGAAGATGTTACTGTATATTGAGTTTTATAGACCAAGTCTATACAGGAAAGAAGTGACTGGAAGGTGATAATGCAACAAGAAAAGATTAGCATTTAGCACAATGTACTAAATTACCATCTGAGAAATTTTGCATTCAGCCAGCACTATCAAGCTTGGATAGCAAAAGGTTTGAATTAGGGGAACTCTGAAATAAATAGAAGCCCATTGATGTCAGTCCAGATTGGCAAGATGGCAAAAGGACGGAAACACGTATAAATATACTGCTTGTTTTTGGAGAAAACTTAAATGCAGACTCAATTAAAAAAAACCAACACATCTCTCTTCTCTGATATAGTTTTGTCCTAAGCAAACAATGAATTCATTTCAAGCCATTATTTGGCTTCTGTCAGTGTCTCAAAATGAACACATCAAAATTTGCAAATAAGTCAGATCAACAGTAGAAGTCCTGGGTGGTATCTAGGAGATGTAGGGTGAGCAGACAAACCAATGGAGAAATTTAGAAGAAGGAGAAACTTTTACTTCTAACTCAAATCACAGAGCCAGGGATAGAGAAGCAGAGATGCACAGAGATGAACTTTAGGAGCTATTTGAAATATTGTGAACAAACGGTACATTTTTTTCTCAGTGAAATTAGTAAGAAACTAACTGTCCTTCTAAATGGATGTTTCCATCCAGATATATATGTCAACAGAATATGCACAGCATGGATTCTGAGCTATTGTGTATATTTATAAGTCTGTGATATTGCCACAACGTGTTACCCTTTAGCTTCACAGTAAATTGTCTACGGTATTTGTGTAGTTGATGACAGAGTGGAAGAAGAAGCATCATCATCTTGACATTTTGGCATTACTCTTCATTTATCTTGTCTTTTGTGGCTATATTATTTAAAATGCCAAAGGTTCAGACGACACAGATAAGCCAAATTCCATGAATTTTAACGAGAATACTTTATACTTTAAACTCAAAATAGGCCTCTTGTTTGAGTAGAGAATCAGCTTTGAAGATAACTGTGCAAAGAGTGAAATTGTTGAGCGAGCCATTTGGTAGAATAAGTTTTGAATGACGGTGAACACAAGTTCCTTTCATGAAGCAGCCCTCTGACTCTTTGAGGATGGGTTAATCTATTTTAGAAATGTTGAAACTCATAAAGCAATCTAAGATTTTTATGTAAAGACTGATGCTGCTGGATTTATATGATCATTTTTACATAGGATGTTGAAAAATAGAGATTACAAAACTAAGGAAAATAACTACCCAAGTTGCACTGGAAATAAGCACCACTAATTTATCCACTTCCTATTATACAGAACGTTATGTTTAACAAAAGAAAATTTAAATAGATTTTTTTTAATGATAGGATCATTTTATTTCAACTTCCTCTTTTGTGTGTATGTCTGTATATGCAAAGATCTGAGACTGAATTTGCTTCTCAAGCAGAATTTATATTGATACCACATATGATGTAATGTACAGATGAAGTGTAGTGAGAAGAAATGAATTTCAGGTTTCATCTGCATTTTCATTTCAGTATATATGTCAAATGCTTTGCTTGGTTTAGATAAAGGTCAAGAAAGCACGGATTTTCTTTTTATCTTAAGAGTTTTTGTTAAGCTGGGAAAATGTAGGTAGAATGATTTGGAAATGAGTTTCTTTCAAAATTCTGTACGGTGGTCCATTTAATTCCTGAAAATACTGTTTAAATGTTTTAAGATACATCCTCCGCTGATAGAGCTTTAACTACTCTGTCTGCAAAAGAGAATAAGGCAAAAATGGAGAATATGATCCAGTCTGCCATGAATTCTTCAAAGCCACTTTAAATAGTGCGTATCCACAACTAAATATACTTAAACACTTGGAAATTAAGCACCAGTATAAGAATGAGTTTTGGGGAATTATAGACCTCCTTATCATTATGTAGTTAAAATCAAGAGAAGAGTAGTATTTATTTTTCTAATTATTTCACAAGCTATTATATTTGGCTAAGTAGTTGTACATTTTTGAGTAAGTGGAAGACTAAACAGACATTAGAATACAACTGAAGGTCATCAACATTCCTAAAAAAGATTTACTACATGTGCATCTGTCTCAAATTATTATGTGACATCTTACCTTTTTGCTGGAATATTTACGACGTTGATACCTGTGTTATTTACCTGCTTTCAGGGTGTTGTAACGATTAGCTAACATCCTTGGACAGAAAGGAAGAAGAAAACCCACGCATTAGCTGGACAAAAATCAGTAAAGCACTCTATAACTGATGATGATAATGACTCCACAGAGATTCACAACCACAAGTTATCAAGATAGCAAGGGATGAAAAACTAATTGATTACTCCTGTAAGAAAGCAGTCATAATGCCTTTTCCCTCACTACGGGTAAAATCAAATTAAAATATATATATATATATTTTTTTTTTTTTTTTCGGAGGAAAAAGTATGAAACGTAAGAAAAATGAGTGAATCCCC
Organism: Tragopan temminckii; assembly: GCA_028571105.1. Classification (NCBI taxonomy): domain Eukaryota; kingdom Metazoa; phylum Chordata; class Aves; order Galliformes; family Phasianidae; genus Tragopan; species Tragopan temminckii. The sequence goes on from JAOWBP010002978.1 coordinate 8,652,336, forward strand.
TTTTATTCATTGTTTATCTCTGCAAATAGGCCTGGATGAAAGTTAGGTGTAGAAAAGTTGCACTAATTATATTTCTAGAAATAATTACCATCACTAACCAAAGCAAATAATAAATGAAATGACTTGATTTCAATGATGATATCCATCTATTAAGCATTAACAAAAATATATCAATTTCTTCACCAATTTCTTTATATATCATTAAGACACTATCAAGTTATTCAAGCAGTCCAGCAAAATGTTTTTCAGCAAGATATTAGTTAAAATAAAAAACAAACAACTGAATTGCTTGAAGAGTGAAGTTAGTAGTGTCAGCATATATATGCATAAGACTAACTAACAAATTTGACAAATTCTTCCACAGAAATGCTTCTTTATGAGTTTATATGAGACATGAACAAGGAGCAAGGAAAAAAAAAGAATTCTGAAATTTAAAATATAGCATTACTTCTATTCTAATTAGACTGGAAACTTTAAAAGGTTGGAATGCTTGGTAAAAGTAATTTGTATAAAATATTTTAAATCAGACAAAATTCTGACTTCTACAAAAACTTAAGTCTGGAATTTGGGGGTTGAAACTAGATGATCTTTGAGGTTTTATTCAACCCAGGCAATTCTATGAATCTATGAATTTCAGTCTGTTTTGAATACATTTCGATGCCAGCATCTTTATATTTGAAAGTGATTCAACTGTGTTGTTTGGTTAACATAAGCCTAAGTATGTACAGCAGTATAGACATGGTACATTCACACATTTTAGAGTGAGATAGGAAAGAAAGATTTTGAGACAGAACCAGAAAACAGTAAACCGCACTCAAGTTTACATAAATTCTTTGCTCGTTTGGAGGAAAAGGTTAAACTTTCCATTTCTGTTCCTTTAAATCTTTTAAAGTGTAAATAAAATAACAGCCAATGGATTTTTCTTTTTTTAAATGAGTCTTTTCAGAGAAAATCATAACTAAAAAAACCCAACAATTTAGAACTTGGTCCTTCCTCACTGAAGACTTTCAATTGACCTTACTGGCATTGAGGCTAAGAAGTTGTAGAAATTAGGTTTGAAGTGCATACTGAGTAAGTAGCTCTATGAGCACTCCTTACCCAGATACAATGCTGATCATTAATAAACTGGTAATCTAGGGGAGAAACATCAGGGCTCTCAAGCACTTTTTAAAACCAGACTGGAGGACTGCATTCAAGGAATAGTGACAGCAAGGAAAGAATAAAATTGCAACTGTCTTTCCTACCATTAAAAAAAAAATCCATTTCCAGATAAATGGAGAGTCTCAGATACCCTTCACACAGGAGAACAGGAAGAACTGTCTTTTTTTTTTTTTTTTTTTTTTTTTTTTTTTTGAAACATATATGAAGATAAATACTTTAACTGGTAAAAGAGAAGCACCTGACAGATTTGAAGGAGATTTTCTTCTCTGTGAACATAAGTCAACTCTTGTAAGGAAGGTTAGCAGAACTTAGAGGATAAAAAATAGAAAGAAAAAAAAAAGCACAAAGTAAAGGCTAGATTTTTATCTTTTTGGGAGAAGAATGTTAGTCCCACATGAAAATGTCTGTTTTGTCCCAATAACACATAGCAAGGTCTTTTCCCGAAGCCCTTCCACAATAGCTCTGCATTGCATCCACTGCAAAGTTAGCACACCACTCTGCTAGGCTGAAGCAGCTGCAGCCAGCAATTAAAATCAAATTTACAAAATGCAGGGATTGGTAATTTCAAAAGAAATGTAAATAAAAAAGGGTTTGCATTTATTTCGAGTTTATTTCATTTTAAAGAATGAAACTTGGAATGTGGGGAGTCAATCTAAGCAATGATCTATTCTGAATACAAGGTGATTTGATATCATTTGATACCAAATGACAAAATTTTGGCAACAGAAGCTTGGGAAGGAATGACCGGGGAGGTTGAAAGCTCATTTCCGTAAAGGTTTAAAAATAAATGCTCTTCACTAATTCAGTTTGAAGATGTAATGTGAACTTCTCTTCAGCTTGGCTAAGGAAGCACCTGATATCTTGGTACAGAAAGAGGTTTCGTCCCTTTTCTCCAGAAAGCTGGTGCATGCTTTCATCTTCTGCCCCTTCACTCCAAGTCTTTATTCTGTCTTTACACCTTTGGTTATCTTCATGATAACCTACAGACGAGAAGCACGGCAGCAGCCTTCCTACTTCTGCAGGCCAGAAGTAGCAAAGCTCAGGAATTGGCAATGGTCTAAAGCAGTCCCTCTCCTTTCCACTGCATGCTACGCAGCCCTCACACCCTGAAGGCAGGAGATGCACTGCTTTGGTGATACCTACGCAGCATTTTCCCATTTACCATGTTGCAAAGCCATGGATTTGTCCTAGCTAACGTTTAATTCACAAAGGCCAGAATTAGACCTTGCAGAAGTCAATATGAGCACTCCATGGAATGCTGAGGTGCCATTTGGTCGGCAGGACTTGAAAACAAACCCATAATCCTTCTCTGTATGAGTCTGACAGTTCTAATATTAATTGGCTATCGTATATCATCCATGCATGCAGTGCTGGCAATTAAGGCAGAGTCAACAGTTTGACACCTCCAGGTTTAAAGTAAGATCGCACGGTTAATTAGGATACAATTTGGTTTTGTATGCTTCTAGAAATTGTTCAAATAACGTTTGTGTATTATTATTATTAAAGAACTAAAAATTGTCAAAGCATCTATACCTAAAGTTTCTGACATAAAAGGATAACACCTGGACTTTGAGAATGATCTTTTTAATGGTATCAGAAACAACGCCATCCACATTTAAAACAGTGGATCTAAACAGGTTTGTTTAGGAAGAGGAAAACCAGGTTTCTCCCTGTTTCTCAGGGATAATACATAATATTCAGTTTCTTTCTTTACAGTTTTTAGAAGCACAGCTGTACTCAATTAACCCGTTATTACAGGCAAAAATATGATACATTCCTGAGTTCAACAATGCAAGACTTTGTAGTTTAAAGACCGCACCACAAGAACTTTACGTACTGTATGTGACACTGTATCTGTTGCCAAAGATATGCATCCCAGCACTGCAAATTGTCATTTTGAGGGTAATGCATAGCGGGGAACAACAATAAAGAAGGAAAAAAAAACCACTACAACAGTGTAAGCTACAATAATAGAGTTTAGGATGTAATCACTTAGCTGCTGTCTCTGACCACAGTGGCAGAATACTACTTTCCAGCTGAGTTTAGTCTCTGAAGGTCATTAGAGATGTGTACCAATAAACATGCACTCTGCTATCAGATTAGCAGACAAAACAGTTTCCATGGCAACCATTGGACAAGAGAGCTCGCCTGAATTCAGCATTAATTTAAAATATTTTTTTTTCCTCCCTCAGTCTCCTTGGAGTCAGTACTGTGGAACACAAGTGCTTGCAAGCTCTCTAATCTGCGGCTGCCTTTGAAAACCCATCCAATGTGTGTTGAAGCTGAGCCAATTAACGTTACGAGAATTGGGTAAATTGCAGAGAATCTGGCAAGGCTGTGTTTACCAATTAGGGTTTTTTTTATGATGCAAATGTTGCACACCATGCATCAGGAATAAAAGCCAGCTATGCTGAATATGAAACTGTTAATTGCATTTTTCAGAGACACAGCTACAAGGTGAAACTAATCATACAAATGATAACTGGGTTTTACCACCTACGGTGCTTTGGTATTGCACTTTCACTAATCTCTATTAAAATAGCCCATAAATCTTTACAGCAACAGAAAACGCAGACTTTAGTACACCCTTATGAATTTTGGGGGACATCAGAACGATGGAAATTAGATATGGTTTAAAGGAAGGTAATCAAATTATTATTAATAAACTGTGACTTTTTTTTTATTAAAACAAAATACACCTTTTTTTCCTACAAGACAGAGAGAATTATAATCTATTCTGCTTACATGGAAATCCTCCCGTAAAAGCATCTGGTAAAGATGTCAGTGAGTAAGAAGTTTCCCTGATGAATCAGTACAAATGAAGACAGGGGAATGGAAAATTGCTCAGATAAAAACTCCTCAAGGAAATAAGACAGTGCATAGAGAAGTTTACTAGATACTTTACAAACAGCAGGAAAGTCCTATATAGAAGGCCCCAGGCTGCTGATAGGATTTGGGCATACTTTAACCTGAAGATATTTTTGAAAGGAGCGAAATACTACTGCTTATTTTTTAGCATTATAAATCAGTGTAGGAAACAGCAGAAAAAGGAAATAATTTAAACCTGATATCTCCAAGGGTAAAACTCACCTTAGTTAAGCAATCAATGAGAAATGCCTAGAAAAAGACACAAATTATATCCTTCAATAAAACTTCTCATAGTGTAGCGCTATTCAGAAACACACAGAAATTTTGTTTGAATTATGTTCTCCTCATAAACTTCTCAGTAAGGAAAACGTCCAAGCAGATTAGTTTTCCACTTTTTTTCTCCTGCAGTGAAATTTATTCAGTAGATAAAAATACCTTGCACTGCATCTCTCAAATATTTAGAGAAAAAAAGCATCTCGAACTGCTCCCCTTACCTCTACCATTAAACCACAGACATTGCGACCAACACTACCACTGTCTCATCCATTTGCAAGTAAGCAGTAAATTACAGAGGCTTAACTAATTCATGGTTAAAAGGAAGGTATTAAAATTATTATTACGACTTTTTTTTTTGTTTTCTGTGGCAAATTATGTTAAACAGTGATGACAAATAAATCCAGAGCCTCAGAACATTTGAGTAAGTCAATTTAATTGTCTTCAGGTTTGATAAAGACCGCAGTAATTTTGGAACGAGAGTCCCAAATTGCTCTTTTAGAAACTTAAATCAGTTCTTCTTTGCTTAAATTATTTGTTGTTGTTGTTGTTTTTTAAAAGACCTTTCCCATTCTGGAGGTGATTTTCATACCGCACTTTCCCTAATTATGCCAGTCACACAGAATTAGAAACAGATCCAAAATCTCCTGTCATCAATTAGTTCGTGATAAAATTACCCCTGTGCCTACACCTTTGTCTTCTAGAAAACAATGTGTGAAGACAAACATTTGGAGAGCACAAATATTTGTTAAACTAATGTATTTTGTAGTCACCATCACATGTACATGACACTTAGCAAAAGAAGAAAAGCATCAGACAGGGAGGGGTTTCAAATAGTGCATTTAGAGAAGAGGATCAAAGTAAATGCTGCAAAGAATAACCACAACTAGAGTAAAACACTAGACAACTTCAATTGAAAGTGGCATGGCTTAAAGTAACAAGATAATAGGGTTGAATAATGCAAATGACCATATCCCATGTGGGTTTGCGCTACAAGAGATCCTAAAACCACAGAAAATTAGGAAAAGGCATTGAAGGGGAGATTCTTGAAGAGATTTTCCTAAAAGAATAGAGAAAATGAGGACAGCTGGGAACCTTGAATGCACAGCAGGATGAGGGGCAAGGGAATGATTTGCTCTATAATAAGAACTGAGGGAAACAGTGACAATTGTAGAAAGTGCATGAAGAAAACTAGCCAGGAATGAATGGCCCATGTGTTTTTGAACTGTGCTAGCAATCAATCATCTATTTTCCAGCAAAAGACAAAATACACATTTGAATCGCAACTGCTCCCAGAGTGTGCTTAGCCCAGATCAGTACGGCATTAAGACAGCAAGAGAAGCTGTCGGACCTGATAAAACGGTTATTAGGAAGGACTAGTTTTTGTCTGCTTCGGGACACAGATGGGTCACGTCAGAAATAAACTGCTTCTGAATGACACACTTCTCTTGCTTCTTTTGTGTACTTATTTACTTGAGATTTTCATATTCTTGGGTTGATTAACAGGACACTAAAAACATCCAGCACCACTGGCACATACAACTCTGAGCTAAAGGTTTGAATTCCGTTTGGAGTTTTCTTCTAATCAAGAATTTAGTGCATGTCTGTTCGCTCCTATTGTCCCTAATGTTCAAAGGCACAGATTTGTAAAATTTATTTTTCAAGAACTTAGCAGCTATTCAAACGTGGCCAGAAATCATTTTGATTTCTATTGTTGCAGTGCATAAATTTGAAGACCTTGGATCGTGGGCAAAAAAAGAAAGAGGAAAAATTAAAGTAATCGAGATAATAATCAATGGATAACAAAACACAATTGTTACGGAGGGTTATAAAGCACTGAAAAATCTGACTGATTATCTCTGCAAACAAGCTATCAGATTGCTGGAAATTGTTGGATGCTATTGGGAAAAGATAACTTTGCAATGAATGACAAAATTTTGATCTGTCTTTTGTCACTGAAGTTGTAGAGAGATGAACAACAAATCATCCGATTTTTTAAGAAGGAAATCTCACTTTTAAATTATTTCTTGAACACCAGTCCAGTATCAGAGTATAAGAAAACTTACACTTTTGAATAAGGCTACTTGGCAGCAGGAAACAACCAGGAAAGTTAGAACATAAAACAAGTATTACAAATTATCATTTTACAGTTGAAGGAAGTGAGATGCAGGACATTTCCCAATATTTAAACGATTATCTAAGAATAATTCATATGCTCAGGTAATAAAGTCAAGGAAGCAATTTAGGCCAGAAGATCACCAAGATTAAATCTGGAATCTTTCAAAATTATCTCTTTTTTTCACAGATGGATTCATTTGCTTTTCAATTCTGTGGTGTTTTTGTGTTTTTTTTTTTTCTTCCAAATATGAAAACATGGTTTTGCACATCACCCAAGAACCACACAAATCCAACCATTTAAAATCATACCGCAGAAACAGAAATTTCACCGTATTCAGAATATACCTGTGGTCAAGAGACATACAAATGATGCCTTCCTAGAAGATTGCCTGGTACTAAAAAAGATAAGAAAAGAGGAAGAGGATAAGAAGGAATATGATAAGCATTAAAATGATATCTGGTCAAACACTTGGCTTTTTCTGCCTTCTGAGGATACACTACTCCTTGTTCTTGATGTCACTTAGCTGGACTCTTACAGGTGTCATAGAAAGGACTCAAAACCAGAAAAAAAATTCATCTTAAGTGACTCAACAGGAAGAGGTACCCGATCTTTTTAAAGATGTCTGAGAAAAATGGAACTATAATAGTGATTAGGAAATAACACCATTATTTTCTTCATCCAGCTCCAGAGTTTGAAATCTCAGAACAATAAAGTAGGTCTACACATAACCAGAAGTAGAAATGCATTCTAAGTATACTGGAAATGTGAGTTATTGCTTCTGTGTTAAACAAGGAACCTCTCCAAGTTATTGTCATATCAAAATGTTTTCTCCATCCCAGCACCATGGCGACTGCATTAAAAATAAATACTGCCTATAGAGAGATAAATTAAGATATGAATGTGGCATTCTGCAAGCCACAGTCAGTAAAATCACTGAAATTTGGATTGAAATCATACGTAAAGAAAACTCACTGTCATTTTTTGAACAAGCATTTGAAATGCAACTAGCACAGAGATTGAACTACATAGCACGAGTCAGTAAAATCATACCTATCCTTCCAGAAACTGACAGTTTCAATAAGCTTCTATAGTTGACTCAAAGTCCAGATACTTTCCTTTTACAATTCTAGGGATTGTAGTTTCTTAACCTTGCAAAATATATCAGTGATAAACCTTGTAATTAAAATACCTAGACACTCTTCTCTTGTCTAAAATGAATCTCATTTCCATGCTACTTCTGCTTCTCTAAAATTCTCATTTCCACTGAATTACATTTTTATTTTCTGAATTATAAGATTATGGTTGATATGCAACAGAGTAACTCATTACAGATCCTGAAAAAGAAAAAAAGAAAAAAAAACCACAAAAAAACAAAAAGCACACACACCAAAACAAAAAAACAACAACAACAAGGAAAAAAAAAAAAAAGAGAGAGAGACTAATGGACTGTAAAATTGAAGAAGCCTAAGACTAGATAATTTCTGAACCATTAACTATTAGGATTTTTAATCTGACCTGTGTTATTGTGTGTATGTGTGTACTATTGGTATCTGTGAAAAGTTACTGTAACCCTAGAGTTAAAAGGAACTGTTCCTTCAGTACAGGTCATTGAGACCTCCACAGAGAGGAAGAGCAATCAAAGTACAGGATGAGACTGAATAGCGTACAATTTACAACACAAAGCAGTAAAGTGTTCATTAGATTTCAAAATAATCTGCTATACAGCTTGGAGGTAATACAAAAAAATAAATTTCTGGTTTATTCCTGTAAGACTTTCACAAGTAGAGCTTGCAAAATTCACTCATTAAATAGAAAAACTTCAGTTCTCTGAGAAATAAGAAGGAAAAGAACATTTTCATTTGTGATTTTGGTAGTAAATGAAAAGAGGTGATGCAAGAATGTCCTTTAATCTATATTCTTGGACTTCTATTACTGTTATGCCGTTCACTACCCCTAATGGTATGGTTATCAAGTCAAAAGTAAACTCTCGTGTACAAGATACATGAAGACTGTGTCAATTTTCAAAAAACTGAAAGGCATAAACATTTTGGAAAGTGCAACATTAATTTCCCTAGACATCTCAAGTTATATAGAAAAGTGCAGGGTTAGCCTGCAGATATGAAATGATTGAGGGAAAAGGTGTAGACAGCTCAGATACCACTGTGAACACTGGGATCTAGCAGTGACCTATCTTTGAGCAGGAAAGGATGCACCAAGTCCAACTAGAGTCTCACTAAGAGACTCTGCCAGCACATGTGACAAGCAATTTGGTTGTGTGGATTCACTACAGTCATATGTATTCACTAGTCTGAAACAATCACAGAAGATAAAAGGCAAAAAAACACCTGGACCTCAAATAATCTGTGTTCGTGTTCAAGTGTTAGTATTGATAGTTTATAGAAAGGCTTTGGTCTGTTTTTAGAAGGTGTCTTTAAATATTTTAATCAAATTTATAACAAGTTCAGTAAAAATACAGTGCTTAAGGAGAAGTGTAGCTACTGACTTTGCACATCTTTTGTATAACATCACTGAACATCTTTTGGCCTTAGAAGAGGAAGATGGATGATGTAAGTACTGGGAATTCTTGGTGTATATTTGGAACAACCATAGATAGAAATCTGCAATGTTAATTATACAAACAATATTTTTTATTCCATTCTCCTCAAAGCTATCAGTGAAAGATAAGTAACATCACAGGAATGAAAGAATGGAAATGTATGTTTAAATAGCAGACTGAAAACAGATGTATAAACTAAAAAGAAACTCAACAGAATTTTCTTTCATCATTTGCTTTCACCTTTTTCATTCTTCTCAAAATTTCTTCTCCAGTAACTGCACAGTGCACAGTAATGACTGCTACAGCAGCTGCTCAACAGCTGCAAATGTATTTTCTAACAATGGTCCCAAGATTCTGAAAGAAGTAACCATGACATTCCACTGTCCCAGTGTAAACACAAGTCATGTTTCTTGGAGATCTCCAAAGTTTGGGAAGAAATGCTTACTGATAAATGCCTCCCTCGTGTTTCCCTGTGTCTCAGCCCAGGCAGAGGTGGGAGGCATGACTTTCTTCATGGGTCCCTTCCAAATGAACTGTTCTAAAGCCCAAATCCCCTGGGGCAATGTGAGGAAAAGAAAATGTGATCCTCCCAGATCACTGGGGCTTCACATCAGTTGTAGCCATGTTTGAAAGATGAAACTGTCCTCTTTGAGATACTGTCAGGACAGCCTACTTTTGAATAGCCAGGACAGGTTATTCAAAGTCAGCATCACAGAACACAAGTTGTTATGATTCACAAGATTTGTACTTGTTCCTATAACCTGAAGTTATTAAATATATATATATATATATATATATATATATATATATTCTGTAACAGTTATGAGATATCATACCTGTTGAATCATTATTTGAGAAATACTGAGAAATTTAATAGCCCCATATCAATCCATCTCAGGAGGACCTAAGGTGGAAACAAATCTACTTAACCTTTTATAAAGCTTCTGCCCAATAAACCTTTCCTCTACTGGTGATATGATAAAACAGTCATATTTTGCCAGAGGTTCATTTTGTCCCCCATACATTTTCTGCCCTGGCTGAAATAAACACAACCACATATAAGTTAAGAAGTCCTCGTCAATCCTAGAATTTCAGAAACTGACTGATGTATCTGGCATCTTGTAAGACATGCCAGCATTCATTTCACTTCACTGTTTTCATTTGTAGTACTGAATGCAATGATTCAAACGAACTCATTTTCAGCAGTGCTATGGAGAAAGGAAAGGACCTATAGTCCTTTAATGAAGGCTCGGTTAAATTCCTGCTACAGCTACAAATATTTCTCCAACCAAAAAAAAAAAAAGAAGAAAGAAAAAGACGATAACAACAGCAAAAGAAAGAAAACTAGAGGACAAAAATCATTCAGCAGGCCAAACCCATTTATGTCTAGAAGAGATGCAGTAAGCTGTCAGAAAAATTCATATCGTAACAGAGATAAAGACCAGAGAGAAATACAAATAAACTATTTTTTTCCAAGTATGTATGACCAAAGTAAAGCTTTCTGGGTCCCTTTCAACCCAGGATATTTTATTCTATGAGAAAACCTCCTATGAATCCAGAACAAAAATTTCCCTTCAGTTTATTTTCTGTTGTATTGGTTACTTTTCCATTTCACTGACTTTGGTAATGGAGGCAATTGGTCGTTATTGACCATTCATATGGGGGTTCGTTGGCAGTAGCATTTTGAGAGAAAAAGTGCCTTTCCAAAAGATCCTGTGTTGCTTTAAAGCATGTAGCAGTTTCAGTATGCCAAATGTACGTCGTGCTGTGAGCCATCACAGCAGTACACAGATATTGATTTAGATAGAAACCAGAGGGCTGGGGAAGATAGAAAGGGCACAGTGTGCTTTTTGATGTGTATGCATTATTTAGCTTTCATAGTTTCATCTGAAGTTAGTGTCTATTTAGATAAAATTATAGAATCGGTATCACTGCGGTCAATACAGGTACATCAAATTACTTCAGAACTAAAGAAATACAGATGATACAACTTATTTGCTCTTACAGCTCTCAAGAAGATGGCTTTTAGTGATGATCTATTTTTTGTTTCTATTCAAACAATATACCTGGAGAAAGTATTTCACCATATTGTGAGATACAAAGAATATCAGTCTTATCTGCTTGGTTCACAAACACATACAATGGGGAATTCTACCATGTAAATTCCATCAATGCTAATACAAGAAACCTCAAACGATTGATTGGAAACAACTAATTGAGAATTTCTGAAGACTGAAATCACTAAGATGCACCAAAAATTGGAAACAAAGGAAAAAAAAAAAACAAGAACACAAGGAAAATGTATTCAACAAGGAAAGTAAAGAATTGGAAGGTCACAAGAAATCATAACACATTAGTTACTTGGATTCAAGTTGTTTTTTTTTTTTTTTTTTTTTTTTTAAAATTTTATTTAAAAGTTTTCATGTAATGTATTTTACTGAAATAGATAAGAAGTACACCCTAGGCTCAAAACTGAAAAGCCAAAGTAAGCAAACTTGCTCTGTACAGCCCTTTTTCCTTAGAAAACTACCATAAAAATCAGACACATAACTCTTCCATACTTTGGTGCAAGATCTGGCCCAAGAAATCACAGTATTTACACTATTTTATGAGTGATACAACGTGCAGGAATGAACAGGTGCAAAAGCTGAGACCTACAGAGGCCACAGAAAGGTGCGTATTTAGAGCACCGTATTTTGCAACTCTTACCATGCTTGTCTGTTAGCATAAGACAATGAGAGAGTGACTGACAAACGTCAGAATTTCAGAATACGGCCACTATCCTTTTATTCATGCATGATCATCAGCTACCAGGCATTCGTATGGAAACAGCCTAAATTAACACAATTAATATCTAAAGAGTTGTTTTGTGAATTGCAGATCATACTGAAACACTACACAGTATCAGATAACAAGCTAGCAAATAAACATTTTGTTATGGAAACATTTATTTGGGTTAGTAGTGCGGAAATACTGACTTCTGTGAACACACACAAGCAGATGATTCTTACACATTAGCCAATGAGATTTGAAAAATCTCTAATAACGTTGAGTAGCCTTTAAAGAAAATGAAATGCTTCCTATTATATCTTTCTACCAGAGTATTCAGTAGATTTTAAAATTTAGATTATGGTTCACCTCACACATGAGTTCTCTCTTTTCAAGGAAAAATAAGCCAACTACATCTGTCACAGGTATCATCACTACCTGGATAATATACATTCATATCATAATGTAAAGACTGCATACATTTAGTAGAATATTTAAAAAGCCCATATGAATATGATCAAAACTACAAATTATAAAGGCAAACAATATTTACACTGACAATTACCCACAAGCATCGTAAGAACAGGAGTGGATACAATCCTCCAATTTTGCATGGCGTAAGGAGAAACATAATTTATTCAAAAAAAGCAAATTTTCCACATGCCATTAATGCCAGCCATCCCATTTTAAAACACTGATGATACCTTATCAGCATGTTATTCTTCTGGGCAGATTTAAATCTATCTTTTAAAATAGAAGTCTGCCTTTATTATAGATGTTGTTATTTATAACCTAACATAGACGTGCACAAATAAACAGAAAGCATACATTTTGCCATGGAACTGCATGTGAAAAACATTGCTCTACCGACTTCTTTTCTATTAACCATTTTCTAATTTAGAAATCCCTTGAAGGCCTTAGCTAAATTAATGACTTAATATCCAGCAAAACTTCAAAATGACATTTAAATTCTATTTAAATAATAAAATATTGCTTCTCTCAAAATTTAAGTCACATTTAAATCACATTTTATCTAAAATAATAATAACTAAACCCCACTCCCCCCTGACAACACACATAGACCCCAGATCAGATCTTTTTCAAATTACTGGCAGAATATTTGTGATAGCAAGCCAAAGTCATGAACCTTACACTGAAAATAACACTTAGGGAGACAGGCAAGTGAGGACTGGCAGATCATCCCTTCCCAGCCTTAGACCTTATAGAAACAATGAGAATGGACAGTTCCCCAGCATCATTATTTGGAGCCTGGGTCCAGCCAGTCTTTTCTGTGCACTTTTCCTGCTGAAAACATCACAAGAACAGCTGCTTTCATTGGATTTTTCATGAAGTCTCAGGGGATCTTCTTGTTATGTTACTGCAGTATTCTGAATGACAGTCAGCCAGCAAAAACAACAAGAACAAGACCCAAAGAGAGGAAAGTGTGGGGACAGGGGACATAAAAAGACAGGGAAGTAGAAAGGAAGATAAAGAAAAATGGATTACAAAAATAGGAAGGATCAGAGAAGATCAGCAAAAAGATGTTGCAGTGGTAGAAAATGAGGTTAAGAAATTTAGAGGAAAGATTTTTTAAATGAAAAAAAAAGAAAAACAGACAACATAATGCAGAATTCATTCAAATAAATAAAAAAAAAAAAGCTTAAATATAAGAAGAGTTACAATGGAAGGACTGAGTGAGGCCGATGTGAAACTTGCAATAAAATGCAAGAGATGAATACAAATTAGATGCTGCCTAGCCAGAAAGACAGAGTAATCAAATGGTGAAGAATAAATGACATTCACAAAGCTAAGAACACGTGTATAATTTTATTTTCCATTGGTAATAGAAACATGCATTGAGTTCATAGTATCCACTTTTATCTTCCCTAAAATATTGTAAGAGAAGGTTGAACTTGCCTGACAAGCAATGATTGATTCTTGTATACTGATATATTTCACTTTTTCAGTATGTTTCTTCTATTCTTTGTAGTGATGTTGACATAAAGCTCAAATGCACATGTAGAAACACAAAGTCTACAGACACATACAAACGCAAAGCCAAGATGTGTTTGTGTGCAAGATGTGCACCCAAACCAGAACTTTACAAATATTAATACTATACAAATGACTGCAATGGGAAGACAACAGCGAGCCCATACCAGCGAGGGGACTGCTGCTGACACTGAAGCTGCAGTTAAGGTTTGATCCTGCTGCTTTCTGAGCACTGGGGAATCTCCTGTGCTGGGACAAGAGGCAGCCACAGCCGTGAGTATACAGATAGGAGAGGGAAGAGATGAGTCAGGATTTGAAAAGGGGAGTTAAAAAGGATTTAAAGGTAGCAGCAATCATTGTGCGCATTAAGCCTGAGCTGAGGGCTATGGATGTCAGACAGAAAGCTTTCCTTAGCAACTGTGACCTCTGACTCAAGTTCTTTTACATCCAGGAGGTCAGGAAGGATTACGGTTTGGGAAGCTGAGAGATTGAAATCTTGCTACACGGGCATTAAAACTCTTTTCTCTACCTCCACTGTGGCAGCCCAGTTGCAGCTGTGGAGTTTCCAGCCAGACCGCCAAGACCAGGCCAGGAGAGCACGGCTGCGTGCACACAACCTACTGTGGTTTTCAAGCTAGATCACTTTTCCCTTTTCCTTTCTATTGTTAATGAACATAGCACAGGAAAAAAATATATTCTAGTACCTATCTAGTACTGCAGTATTTCTATAAAGTGAAGTGATCAGGACCTTTGGACTCTTATAACTGAGGAATTTAATTATAAGGCAGTATTTTGACTAATTGCTGAAATGACATTCCTCAAAAGTAAGCTCCACCTTCCCTCAATGAACATTTTAGGGGGAGAACTGAAAACATTTCATAGAAGATAAAATATGAGTTCACTGGGTAATAGTTCTTAAGTCTCCACTTAATAAGATGCCAAGTCTTAATAAGTCTCATCTTAATAAGATGCAAAATGCTGTTTTCCTCAAGCCTACTCTTTTCTTGCTCCCTCTACCCTAAATCCCCAAAACACATATGAGAAAAGTTTAATGACAGCATGAATAAAAAAGTAAGTCCAAGTATGATTCCCATATATGTTTTTTTCTCATGTAGTTTTCTAGAATTAGCTTCCTAAAGGAAATAGGATACAATTTCTAAATCTCTTTTCCATCTTAAAATATTAAAATATTGCTAATACATGAACTGAGAGGGTTATGTCTATTTTTACTTTAGAGAACGTAGATAAAAGGCACAGCATTTTTCTTTCTGTACTGCTTCACATGCACATAAACCCTTTTCCAGTGTTGTTTTAATCTCAACTGGAGGTGACTACTCATTTGTAAAAGAAAAGAGGTTAAGAGGCACTAAATAAAGATGACAGATAGCTTCATAAAATAATTTAAATTACTCTGAAAAGGAACTGGGTAGAAAACAAAGATGACGCTGTTTACAGTAACAATATTTAAAATGTATTAATTAAACCCAGAGCAGAACTACAAAAGAGAGAGGTGCTTTGAAGATGGAAAGCTCTGAATGCCACAGGAAGCTTTGAAGTTTCTCAGTTTCCTTTGTTTCTCACTCATAATACATGAGGACACTCTGCAGTAGCTAAGCTTTAACTTTCAAGGGACCTTTTTCTGTTTGTTCCACCATTAATGAGAAAGAAAAAAAAATCATACCCTGCTCTTGCTATTCGTCTTTAGAATTCATGGCAGAGAGATTCACTGCTGCTGTGAGAGTTTCTGGTTCTTTTTTGGGGAGGCTATTTCATCTATTGAAGGTTACTTCACAGTCAGTTGTGCCAAATATATGTCAGATTCTTGCAGAAATTAGTCACCTAGTACAATTTCAGCTAAACTAAGGAGGCAAATACAGCTTGTTTCAAACAAGCTCTTAAAACTGAAAGTAAAAATCTCAACTTCACATACAACTACTTGATTTTTTTCTCCGTTGGTTTATCAGAAAATTATATCAAAGGCAGGCAATATTGTCTAGCAATACCTTCTTCACATATTAGGAACAGAGGATACTGGGAACTGGAAAAGAAAGAGTTCGGGGAGAATTTTTACTTCTAGATGACGTCCCTAGCAGTAGTTGAGTTTAATATTTGAATATATTGAATCAAAAGGTGAACTCCCATACACTCACACGTTTCTTGGCCTGACCCAATGGGGAAAAAAAAACCCTTCACTTCTTACATATGATTCCTGCAGAAAGGTTTCCTCCATCCTACTTTGTAGCTTTACATAGATCAGTCCCACTATGTGCATTATCTCCAGAGATAAAGCCATCACATTGTTATGCAAACATGCAAATCACCACTTCCAGTTGCCATGGTTTCAAATTGAAACTCTTGCATCCTTCTATCATGGCCCAGAATAACTTATTTCAAAAAAATAAAAAAAATAAAAAGAATGCAGAAATGAAGCTACTAGGGAACTAGCTTGCATCACACTAGGGGAATTTAGGCAGCTCTATTTTGTAGAGCCCTAAATCCCAGGTGTATATATATTTTTTAACTTCCACTAAAACTTCTCTTACTGTATTTGGGTTCTAGAAATTAAAACATTTTTACATATACTAGCCAGCATTGCCTCCAATTTAAACCTTAATGAAAGGAAGGAACGTCAGGTTCCCAGCCATAACACAATACCATTGGGAATGTTCAGCCTTCCAGTTCTAACACTCAAGGAAATAGTGCATTAATGTGGTCAGAGTAGCTTTACATTAAGTCCATTCATTGATTGCTTTCACATAGAATTAGGAAAAAAATACTACAGAAATGAAGTATAAGCAGAAGCAGCATGGAAGCCTGTGCTGCCTTGGCCAGAAACTCCTCTAACCAGTGGGAATGGGCTAGAGCAGCACAGCCAGGTGTCTGCTCCAGCTTTCCCGCAGTGCCAGCACTGGATTAATGACGGAATGGACATGGACACAGGAAGACCTCAAACTTTCTTGCATAATATTAGCCAGCAGATATCAGCTATTTTGAATATCCACTAGCATAAAATAGATCCAGAAAAAGAAAACAACCGCTCTCTTATGTTTCAGCAACCTGCATTTCATCACTGAGCAACTCAACGACGTTAGACATCTATCTTGTTGTATCTATATGAAGAGGCTGATTTTCTGAAGACCTCTATAAGCCAAGGAAAAGAAAGAAACTCCTACACCAGGCAGCTCAGTCACAGCTCAACTTAGATGCTCCACATTATCCTCTGGGGATGCTTCCAGACTTAGTTATATAAATCAGGCGGTTTGAAGGCTGAAGCCTGGAAGGGATTTCAAGAGCTCACTACTCCATGTCAGGATAGGAACACACAAAACAAAGCAACACTGCAATTAAACATAAAGGTCAGGTTATACAGGACAGCTCGGGTTATGCTAAGTCCCAAAATGAAACCTGGAAGACCTTCTCAAAATAAGGGAGTCTAGACATAGCTCTCTGCAGTAGATACCATGGAGAAGCTGCTGCTGCCTGTACAGATGTGGCTGTGATGGGACAATGCCTTGTTTCTGGTGTCTCTCCTGCCTCAAGCACCTGAAATTAGTATTTTGTTTGTAATTCATCTGACATAAGCAAAAATAAAATCAGTTACCTGAGAGTTAATAAAACCCAAATGTTCTACATCAAAAACACAGAATCTGAACTCAAATTTAAAGTATTTACTACACAAGAATGCTCACTGTTATCTTCCCTCCCCAAAATTAATATTTATCATACTTAATTAAACTCTCTCTCACATCCATGTATACTCTACTTCAAGCCTGAATACTAAATGTTATTAATAATTATGGGTAATACACTGATTCATGCAAACACAAATCGCATATCTCTAGAGTCCAAAGAGGTAGTCAGTCTTCATTACGGGAAGTCCCAAGACATGAGCTCTCGCATTCCTGATTTTATGGAAGACTTTCAGTGTGTATATGCCTTCATTCAATAAGTTAAAATAGCATGTAACTTCACATTACTTTGAAGCCCCTTATGGATTTTTTCAGCAGCTTGAGGGTAACCTTTTCACCATCTATGGCACTCATGTTCTGCACCTTCGTGTTAGTGCCAAAAAAGAGAATCTTTTTGTTAGCTGTAATTTTAGTGTCAAAGAGAGGTGTGATCTCTTTGTCCACTGCTGAGACAGCAGATTAGCCCAGAAGAAGTGACAATTCCTCCAATGATCTCAGGATAAACCATTAGTTTCCAGTACAAATGGGCTTTCAGTGGTCATTTCATGATTTCTGTCTTATGTTTTTAAATAGAAAAAGATCATAATTTTCCACCTATTTTATCTCATTTAGAAGCACCACAGAGACCAAACAGGAATTCTGACTCTTTGACAACAGTCCAAACCAAGTGGCATTATCCTTAACAAATCTATAAAAGAAAAATGTATAAATCTTTTATAAATAAAAGTATTGTTTTGAAATAAAATAACAGCAATTAGTCCTCACAGTTTTGTGGTCACAGAGCCATTGCTACATACTAGAGCTTTCTATTACCCCTTCTGACTTGTATCCAATTGCTTTCAGTTGTCATCTCACTTCTTTATTAATACTTATTTGATGGGCCAATTACTCCAAACACTTTGTTCACGTGGAAATAAAAGATGTTTAGATTTAAGGAGACATGGGCTAGTGCACTCAGGAAATCTTATCCTTTTAAAGAAGAGCAAATGAAATTTTCACACCCAGGAAGCCTTATCATCCTTTTAAAGAAAGGCAAATGACATTTCCACACTCAGGAAACACAAATTAAAAAAGTATATACAGATACTGACTTTTTTTCTACTTTCTTATCTTCAATATACAATACTTTACCTGGAAAAAGATACACATTATTTGTCTCATGTAGGAAAAGTACCATAATTTTAATGTCTATTTTTGTATTAAGTCTCTTAAGGCAAATGTTCTACCTGTCTGTCAGCACAAACTAAGAGAACCCCAAATTATTTCATTCCCAATTTTCCTTGTTTTTTTATTTTTTTTATTCTTGAATACACATTCTTGGCATGCATCCTTTTTCTGCTGCGTGTGCTTGTCGGATAATTTGGAAGTACAGAACTGCCTTGTGGCTTCTCCATTTAATGCAGCTTTGCTAGTCACATTTATGTAACATCTTAATCTTTGAATGGAGGAAAAGAAGTTATCTGAAAGCAGACTTTATTGCCATTGTTACTTCATTGATTTCAGATAAATTCAAGTAGAAATAAATCTGGGCCAACCGGATTCTAGATAACATTATTCTTTAAGGAACACTTAAAGACTTCTAATGACTGTAAATCGTTATTATGACACCCAGCTGCAAATGCAAACATTCTTTAAACACAGAGCCCCAAATGCAATACACTACAGTAAATCCTATGCAACTTCTCCACTCCAGTTACAATTTGACAGGCCTATATCATATCTTTCTATCAGTCATGCCATTTTAACAAACTCTAATTTCCCTGTACACCAGATGCTCCATACCTCTGATCTTCCTAGTCACACCTCTCTATATCTTGACCAACAGTAATACACCTTTCTGAGGAGGGGAGCAGAACTCCATGCAGTTACATGAATACAACATGATTTGTAAAAATACATTATGATTCTTTTTTTTTTTTTTTCCCCCTCTCCCCCTCTTCATTTTCCTAACATCTAGTTTGGTTTCACTGTTGATATTGAGCACTGAACTGGCATTTTCATAGAACTATATAGTGCATCTTCAAATCTTCACTCTCGAGTACTTACAGAGAGCTTAGTGTCCAACACTGTATACAGAACACCAGGATTGAGGATCTTTTTCACCCCTAAGCATCACATAACATTTGTAAAAATTCAGTTCCATCTGTTAATGTATTGTCCAGTCACTGATACGTTCTTCTTCAATATGACACAGTCCTGAATATCTCTACTACCTCAACTACCTCAGAAAGTGACTCTGTCCCTTTTACAGTCCACTTGCGACTCTTCTGAAGAGCATAAGCCTCTGTGGCATTCAGCTGATGACATCCCTGTATTGTGAAAATGGATTATTTGTTCCTACTCTCTGCTTCTTTTCTTTTCATTGACTGTTTGTAAGTGTGAAGACCTCTCTCTTATCCCAGAGCAATTTTGCTTCTTTGGCGAGAGATACTGTCAAAAGCCTTTTGGAATTCTATGAAATCCACATCAATGGTATCTCCCTTCTCTGCACACTCATTGAATTCAACAACTCAAAGCTTGGTGCACAACTTCTCAAAAGGTGAGTCATCCCCCAGTATGCCATATATATGCATCCTTCTGCTAATCATGTACATGGAAATACTGTGCACAGATTTACTGAATATAGATGTTGGATTTATTGATTTTTACTTTCTATGAATTCCTCTTTATCTTCTTCTACTAACTGATATCATATTTGCCATACTGTTGTCTGTTAGGATGAGGCTTTCTCATCACATCTAGTGCACTAGCTATTTCCTTCTGATGATTTGTTCAAATTCTTTCATGCAAGCATTATCTGACCTTCTTAATTTGACTTATTTGCTCTGTAGATTCAATTTCAGACATCATCTCCAAAAAGAAAGATTCTTTCATAGAAACATTACTAAATAACTGAATCATGATTTCTTGACACATCTCCTAGTAACTTCCAACACATCCAACTTGGCCTTGAACACTTCCAGGGATGCGACATAATGTTTCTTACATCTACAGTTAGATATTCTGGTTTGTACTTAAACTGAGGATGAGTCTTAGGACTCTTTCTAAACCTACTAGCCTTGCAGAGACCTAAGACCAGTTGACTCAAAGCCTTCATTCTCATTTGGGCAATTTGAATGGAGTCTAAACGCAAGCCAATTCCAGACCTCAGATTGACAAAGAAAATGGAGCTGGTGATGCACTTTTGCAGTATCCTGCAATTCAAAGTACTGTGTGTACTTTATGCCTTACCATGGAGAGGTCACTATCGGGAGTCACTAGCTTTGGTGAAAGGGCATTGCAAAGCTTCTGTTTTTCTTATTAAAAAAAAAAAAAAAACAAAAAACAACAAAACAAAACAACAACAACAAAACAGAGAAACATTCATGGGTAAAATAATAATTGATTAACCCAAGAACAGTAAAATATGATTAAAAGGTTAAGTTACATACCAATGCCATTTAGCTAGATGCAAACCACCACAAAATCATCATGAAGTATTATTTACAATTCAGAAAAATATGGCACACGCACAGATTTTAATAACACTGCAGGTAAGCAATAAATATGCAGAAGCTGAAGTACTGGCGTGGAATATAATATATACGCAGGTCACTCCAGAAGCAATGCGTCCTATTTCTTTCCATGAAAACTACAACAAGGCACAATAACACTATTGGATAGAGCAAATTCTCAGCTGTATAGTACTGTTTTTCAACATAGTCATAGCTCTGAGTTTTTGCCAGAGATGAACAAGAGCCTGCATGCTACACTCACAGAAACCTGCATCAGTGGAGGAGATCCATCGTTGATGCTGCCGCTGCTAAAATGCACCACCTGACACCTTACTGTGTTCACATCCACTGTTTGATCTCCATAAGCATTCATCAAGCACAGATGAACGCCAATGGGTGCAATTTTTTCCCATGTGAAAGAATTCAGTGATACATCTTTGCTTCATATATACATCCATGTCAGATATGGAACGCTGGAACAGGCTGCCCAGGGAGGTTGTGGAGTCTCCTTCTCTGAAGATATTCAAGACCTGTCTGGATGCCTACCCATGCAGCCTGATATAGGGAGCCTGCTTTGAAAGGGTGTTGGATTCAATGATCTCTAGAGTTTCTCTCCAGACCCTATAATTCTGTGATATCATTTTGTCAGAGTGCCCCTCTACTGCCATCTGTCAGACAACAACAAAATGTAATGGAATATTGGTGGGAAGGTTCAACATCTACTGCCATACCACCAACATTCACCTCTGACATCATGGGCCAACATAATAAAGTAGGAGGCACAGATTTCAGAGTAACCCTCATAGAAGCCAGAACAATTTTTTGCTACTACTGCTCTGTGAAAACCTCAGTAAAATCCAAACTGTAAAATATAGTTTCAATACCTGCACACACAACTTGCAGTTTTCCATCCCTTAAGCATTGTAATGCAATGGAAAGCACAGCAGTGACAGCAGAGCAACAAGGTCCCAGGCTACAGTAAGTAAGGACTTGCTGAAATACAACAGTCATAAGCACAAAAATAAAAAAAAGATGCTGCTTACCTTTGGAAAGACTCAGGTATACAGGGATTTCTAATGAAATACCTTTGCCTCCACTGCCAACCCTCAAACGAGGTCTGGGAAGGGGTGGAGCCAGGATCCACCCCTTCCAGTCACTCAGGTGTACTGTTAGCACCTGAGCTCCCCTGGGATGGCCCTGCCTTTCCACCAGGTGCTCAATCACTGGTTCAAGTCATAACTTAACATTTCTGATATAAGCATCCTCTCATTTCAAGGGAAGAACTGCACACACATTTTGCTTGTGTCTATATTCAAGATCCAGAATCCTCATCGTCTATAATTAAATTATAAGCCTTTGCCCCACCCTGTGGCATGCTGGAGTCTGTAATTTCCTGCCTCTGAAGAAGGCTGATACATAGAAACACAATCCATCCTACTTTGAGCAAAGAAATTTAACTATTTAATATTGCTGTTCACAGACATTGAGGAATACAAAATAAAAACCAATTATTGTTGGGTAAACAGAAGCTGTGCAACAAAAGATGTGTTTTTCAGCACCTCACATGGTACACTTACACGACTTTTTGCAAATTTTATCAAAGCTCAGAAAACTTTGTCTTAGGCCTTCTGTTATCTCTCCCATTTAAAGAATAATCAAAGGAACTTCACTAAGGTCACACAAATAGCACTGGCTAAATTAAAGATGTGTTTCAAACTGACTGAGTTTAATATGTGGAAGACTGTGAGGAGACTATCACCTACTTATTGTCCCTTCAGATCACCTGGCCTCCATCAGAAAAAAAATACTGAACTGAGCTACTGTATGTGAAACAATAGCATTTACAGAGAAATACACATCACCTTAATGAGACACCTTTTAAAATATATAATCTAAATTACTTAAACTGGTTTCTTCCCAATTTATATTTCAAATCTAGCCTTTTTTATTTTTTTCCTCAGACATTCATGGATAAAGAACATATTCAGACAACAGGAAAGCCAAAATTTCACAACGAACAATTACAACATACACATGAATATACCTACTCTTGTATAAGCACAAGTTTTCATTGTTTTCCCCTCTCCCTTCAATGGCAAACCCATAACATGGACAACCCCTTGTCTGTCTGAGAGAGCTGGGGCTGTTCAGCCTGGAGAAGGCTCCAGGGAGTCCTGAGAGCAGCCTTTCAGTATCTAAAGGGGCTGTAAGAAAGGAGGAGACAGACTCTTTAGCAGGGTCTGTGGTGATAGGACAAGAGGAAATGGTTTCAAACCGAAAGAGGAGAGATTCAGATTGCATAGAAGGAATTTTTTTTTTTTTTTTAATTTTTTTAATAATAAGGGCAGTGAAGCACTGGCACAGGTTGTCCAAAGAGGTGGTGGATGTCCCATCCTTGAAAACATTCTAAGTCAGGCTGGACAGGCTCTGAGCACCTGATGGAGCTGTAAGTGTCTCTGTTCATGGGAGGGGAGCTGGACTAGATGACCTTTAAGGGTCTCTTCCACCTCAAATGACTCTATGATTCTTTGTCTTTTTCTTACATAGTTGAAATCTAAGCAAAACATTAGAAAGGAAGATTATTTTAAAGTAGAACCCTGAAATGAGCAGTGAACCAGACAAGGAGCATGAGTGTGCTAAACATATTTACACATTGCAGTATGCTAGAAAATTCTAAGTATAGCCTACCATAGAGCGGAAATTAGAGTGAGAAGTCAGAAGTACTCACCAACAACAGATTCCATGGTATATTTTAAAAATGGACAAAGTGTATCAACTTTAAAATTACCTATACCAGGGAAATTCAGATATCAGTGGTAAATGATCAGAAAAGGAAAGGGAGCATGTTGTTAGTTTATACTTACAGTAGGGGCCTTCAATTGGCACGTTTGCTTTCACTTTCGAGTGAATCAGTTGCAGCTGAGTTTGAGCTTTCCCTATAAAAACTATATATTTAAAAAAATATATTTAAAATTCTTGAGAAAATCCCCAGGGCAGAGGGGCTGAAGTCTAAATGTCATTGCTCTTTTGGAGACAAAATCAACCTATAACCTTATCAGAACACAAATGATGGCAGTGCACAACATCCAAGACCTGAAGAAACATTTCAGAGATTTTTGGCATTGGATTTCACTCGCTGTTTTATAACTTTCAGGCTTTTCCTTTGCAGAAAGACTTGTTTTTCTTTCTTCCATTTCCATTCTTTATTGGTTACAAAAGTCCTGAAAATCCATCACTTTTATCTTTGTGCATTTTCATGATGCATAATACTGATTAGAAAGTGTCTCAGCTGGTAATAAGTTCCCTTCGCATTTTTTTCAACTGCTGTTTTTATGCAGTTCATACAGGAATCCAATTAGCATATCATTGTGACTGATTAAATATGCCTCACGTAAATTTACATGTCAAAATACATACTGTACTTAAACAAACAGACAAGGATGCCAGTCTTCTGTAAACAGCTTTGCATGCATAAGCTAACTCAAAAGCACAAAAGCTTAAATTTAAATTCTCAATGATTACCTGAATAAAGATAGAGTGAAAGGGAGACAGAAAGGTAATGTTACTCATGCATGAAGTGAGAGAATGAATATAGACATTTGTCTCTCTTTGTCTCTGAAGAAAACTATTGACAAGAGATTCCCCATCTGCATATGAGGCTGTCACGTCAGATTAGCTCATCAGGTAATGGAAATTTGGCCTCTGATCCAGAAAAGGTCCCTATGCACTAAGATTCAAGACTGTTTCAAAGAGATTGTATTATCTTAGACAGCAGGATTAAATTAATATGGGAATGACTTCTACTGGAGGAAATTTTTTGTTAAACATGTGCTAATGTTTATTATGCATAGCATCCACTTCTCGTAAGTGATATTTTTTGACATTTATTCATTACTTTTTGACCTTCTTGGCAACTGAAAAACAAACAAGCGAAGTGCACCTCCTATGAAGCATGGATGATGTGGCTCACACCAAAACTGCTGAATACACAGTCATGCCAGCACACATTAAGGAACAGCAGAAGAAAATATACTGTTGTCAGACAGAACAAACTAATCCCCCCTAAAATGGAAAAAACTATTGGGTCAGTAAAAAAAAAACAACCACTATATTCCCAAAATGGATGTTATAGCTACAGTTCTTAAGCAGCAAAAGAACTTACTTTCAGTCCTTTCTCCAATAAATAGTTCACTATTTTATGCTTAACATGCACTGAAGAAAGGACATGGAAACAAGTAATGAAACTCCTGGGGAGTAGCCACATACTAGGCTACAGTGCAACGTTTCTTTTTGCTCCCATGCACTCCAGGCCAGCGAATGTTCCATTATTCCCTGCTAGTTGTGACAGCTTTGAGAGGAAAAGCTGAGAATCTCCTCCTAATACATCCTAGCACAATGATCAAGGCTATGGGTTCAAAGTCTCTGAGGTTGAGGAATACAGTGAATCTGTACCTACCTACAGCCTGAACAAGTGTATTTCTGAGATGAGACTGAGCTTCTGTCTACAGAAGGAAGACCAACTATACGTATTTACATTATATTTTTTAGTACAGACAAGAAGGAATCTACATATAAGGAAAACAGTGAGGGACTGTAGCACACAAGACAAAAATCCCTGTATGTGACTAGATACATTCAAGAGCTGCATGCCATTCCATGTGAAGTAATAAGTCTTTTTAATGATTCTGGCTGAAAATTGGCTGAGCTATCAATGGGCATGTCAGGAAAACAAAAGCCCACCTCACACCCTTGACTTTAATAACATCGCATGTGCAAATGAACATGGAATTATTTGACCTGTCATCTTCTGATATCACATGAACCAGAATAGGAAGGAAAAAAACACAAAGAATGGATATATGCAGGTTGCTCTGAAAGTAACGCCTCCTATTTATTTCCACGGAAACTATAACCAATACAAAGAGCACAACAACACAATAACACTATTTGATAGAGCAAATTCTCAGCTACAAAACACTCTTTTTCAA
>JAOWBP010002978.1:8679377-8691000 GCA_028571105.1 Tragopan temminckii
GAATTCGATTCCACGTCTTTGTTTCATATGCACTTCCATGTCAGATGTCATTTTGCCAGACTGCCCCTCTGCTGCCATCTGTCGCAGCAAAATGTCGGCAACAAAATGTAGCAGAATATTGGTGGGAACAGTCAACCTCTACAGCCGTACCATCACCATCTGCCTCTGATGTCATGGGCCATAATAAAATAGGAGGCATGTGTTTCAGAGCAGCCCTCATATTTTCTGCAAAGCAATGTTTTGTGTCCTAAGGGTGAGAAAATCTAATAGTATATCCTTATTATCACTGTCAAGCCTCAATTTTCTGTACTGCCAGAATGGAAGGATGTACTACATACAAAGGAATGAATTAGGGGATTTGATTGAGGGACATTTAAAAAAAAAAAAACATAGTATGTTGAAATAGTGAAATAATAGAAATATCAGGACAATGAAATGACGTCTTACTGTCGGCATTATGAAAAGCCATGACTTCATTTTATCTAAAATAATTGACATGCATCAGTGATGGTTTTTAATTCCCTATACAGGTTCCATTACTTCATTTAATACATCAAAAAATTAGAACAGATTCCTGCAGTGTCCATTATCTAAAATCAGCAAAATGTTTCTTTGCCAGATTTACTATGCCAGAATTAAATGTAGACTAGCTTTTCTCTCAAATGTGAAGAAAATATTTTTAAAAACTTCAAATCTAAATCAAGCTTTCAGTCTATATTAATAGAAGTTGTGAATGTTCTAAAAGTAACTGAAAACAGAAATTTATTGTCACAGTTCTAATTGCTATAAATAAAAGGGATAATGTTATAATACTGATATAAAACTCTCAAATTCTTGATCAAAGCACCATGAATTATGATTGGAAAATAACAGAAAAGGAATCATGTTTAGGAAAATTTTTAACTCTCTTAAATCCTAAGAAGGATTCATATCCCTTTATGAACACCTACCTCTAGTAACACAAAGCAACTACCAATGTTACAATTATTCATAGAAAGCATCAGACAAATTATTATTTTCATAAAAAAAGATTACCTTTTTCCAAACTTTTGCTTAAGACTAACTTTCAATCTGAAGGGTGTCTCACATTGCTTCTGCAGAAAATTTAAGCAGATCCCACACTTAAAAAACACTGCCAATTCTTTTGGTACTTAATACGGAGAAGCGTTAAGACCTCTAGTGCACTAAATTCAGTGGAAGCTATGAATGGAACTTGGCTCTCAAATTAAGACATCTAAGCCTAAGTGCCTAAATAGAGATGCCTACATACCAGTTGGTTGCCTAAGCTCCTACCATAGATAGTAAAGGCCAAAGATAATACAGTTAGGAGGGCTATTCAAATCTTTCTGAATCAGGCACAAATTCTT
The DNA here is from genome assembly GCA_028571105.1 of Tragopan temminckii. Taxonomy (NCBI): domain Eukaryota; kingdom Metazoa; phylum Chordata; class Aves; order Galliformes; family Phasianidae; genus Tragopan; species Tragopan temminckii. The sequence goes on from JAOWBP010002978.1 coordinate 8,680,745, forward strand.
ATCCATCTTTATAGCTCTCTGCTTTACTGACTGCAAATTGAAGAGAAAACTGGAATAAAACTTTGTTATTTAAATGTCTAATCTCCTTTCAAGTGCTGTTGGTTAATGCACCTGGCCTCCAGAAAGATACAGACCTCCTGCAAGCGAAGTACCAGGAAGGTATCCTGGATAGCTATAGACATTTCCATATTGAAAATGAATCACATTGTCACAATACTGAATGCTTACACATGTAGGTCACTTATGGACCCCTACATATAAATAAATATCCACATTTAAGTGGGTATCTGTTGGAGCCAAGTATTATTCAAAACAGTCCTTTCCCCATCCTTACTCCCAAATGGTACTTCAGGATCAAACCCATGGAAAGAGGAGAGAAATCTAAAGACAGGAAAATATTACCATTTTAGTAGGCAGTTACTTTGATTACTACTAGTTCTTCAGTTTATATCAAGCAAACAAGAAGTGCTACACTAAACATTTGCTTCATCTACTGATAAGCCAAACTGTGCTTCAAAGACCATTCACACACATTATAGACCAGAGAAAATGTAATCACCCACATGGAAAACTGAGAAAATAAAGTAATTTATCCCACACAAGTTGTTTGAAAGAAAGATGGTACTTGATCTTCTCCAGCTATCGCATATGTGGATGCCCCATCCCTGAATACTTTCAAGGCAAGGCTCAATCAGGCCCTGGGCAGCCTAATCTTGCTGTGGATAACCCTGTTCATTACAGGAGAGTTGGACTAAAATATCTTTCATGGTCTCTTCCAACTCTAAGGATTCTATGAATTGAATTGATTCTATGAATATTACTTCACGATAAAAAGAGATTTTTCTTTATTTTCTTTATTTTAAGAGAAAAATCTGCTATTATGCTGACTAAAACAGTATGTATGTATGCCACGTGAAAAGAAGCATATATGTATGACTTTCTACAGGGGATTTGTCTTCAAAGCAGTGTGAAATTACATAGCTTGTGGCTTAAAAATATATTATTTCTGCTCTATCTTCAATGAAGACATAGCTTAATGTAAGTAAAAGAAAGTCCACGAGAAAAGCTTCATTCGAGAAATACATTTTCAATGTGTTAATAAAGCTGTAATTTTTTTAACTTAACACTCAGTGATATGATTTGTATCACAAAGTTCTCAGACAATGCATAAATTTTTCAGATGGTGACCTCCAGAAACAATACAATCAAAATTCAACCAACAATGAATGCAGTATTCTCCTGATTAAAGCTAAGAGAAATCACAAGAAAATACTGAAATATCAAAACTCACAGTGAGTAGAAGTGACAAAAAAACACATCTGTGTTTTAGGAGCATATGGCTTTTTTTCTCTTAGTTTTTAAGAGCAATGACATTTAAAGCTGCTAAGATAATGTGCTCAAAATTAATTTCTTGACGTAATTATTCATAATGCAACAAAACTTGGAATTACTCTTAGAATGATAAAAAGGTTGTTTAACAACACAGTAGCTAATTTGACTAGAAAGTGGCACAAATAAGAGGGAGAAGACACTGCATACTTGGGAAGAATAACAGTGTTAGTTTAATGGCTAATAGAATCATGTATGCTGAAACATTCTTCCAGAAATAGAACATCATTTTCACCCCTCTTGCAATATTTTTTTGTTCAAACTGCAGTGAGGAAATGGTTTCAGCAAAAAAACAATGCAAGGGCAAAACACTTCAGTAATCCTCTAGCAGTTGAACACCATCAGGAACGTGTCTTCCCAAGGAAGAAATCAATTAATTATTTTCAAGGGAATAAGGATGTTTTGCTCTTTTTTTTCAGCAAGTGATGCAGAGATTTAGTTATACATGTGCAAAGTTATCTATATTATAAGACTTTATAAAATCAATGGACTCTCAAAGAACACTCAGAGATTCTCCAGGCCACAGCAATGCAAACACCTGCTGCAGAGATGAATAAGAGTGGGGAAAGAAAATAAAAAGAACTGAGTGTTTGCATTAGAAACAAGCTAGTCTCAAAAAAGAATAATTTCAATATCAATTGCAACTTAACAGAAAACATATTTCAATAAGGTCTGTTGTTCTTATGTACTGATGTGCAATTCGGTGACTACTTTTATCACATACCATCAATTCCTGCCAAAAACAATAGCCCTCTTTGAGTAGTCAGAGCCAATGTCTGCTGCATAAGCACTGGAACTGTAACAGGCATTTCTGCAAAGATGTTTTAGTTTTTACGTTTTGTTTGTTTGTTTGTTTTTGTTTATGTTTTTCCTTAGAAATTGAAAGGAAGAACGTGTACTACTTAATTATTTTTAAGTGGATGGAGTTTGCTCTTAGAAGAAGCTAGATGTGCACTGAAGTAGAATAAACCATTACAAAATGACTTCAACCTCCTATTGAACATCCAGGATTCTCAGAATTAAAAAGCCATCCAAAGTAAGCAATCTGTACTGATGTAACAAAAGAAGGTACATTCAGGTGAACACTATGACCTACCTAACCACCTTCATCTCCTGTTAGATACTTATTTTAGTTATTTCTACCCTCAGACTACTTTCTTTAATTTGTAAAAGATTGGAAGAATACCACATTTCCTTAATTAGAAGTATATACTGCCATAAATTAAAAAAATAAATAAAATTAAAATACCAAACACATGTCCCAGTGGTAGTGGCTTAGAAGGTCAATGTCTTCTAGAGAATTTGCAATTATGAACTTCATTACCCATTCAGTAACATCCTAGCTGAAAGGAAAGAGTCAAAGCTCAACTCCAAAGGGCTAGAAGTGCCTTAGATTCAAGCAGGCTTAGAACAAGCCCTTTCATACACTAAGAAATTTGACATCATAAGCACGACTATGTAGACATTCAAGAACACTTTCACTGTCTCACAGTCATCCTCAGCCTTATGTCATGCATCAGGCAGAAGCACAAGTAAAGGGGGCATAACTTTAAAAAGCCATAATCAACAAATTGTTAGCCTTTCCCCCTCTCCTTCACTTTTCTGTTGACTAGGTACAGCAGCACAGTCTCTTTGGAATGAACCAAGAAGCTCAGATATCAAGCATCAAACTGGCAGAGGTGACAGAGCCACAGGAAATGAGCATTTTTCTAAAGCAGCATTTGCCATCCACCGGGATTTTTGCTCAGTGCTCAAAGTGCTACCAGATTGTGCTCTTTAATAAACTGCATCCCATCTTCTCTGCATAAGAGAAGGCAGAAATGTCTTTCTACAAAAAATGCTGCCTATGCCTCGACAAAAGATTTCTCAGTCCGTATTAGTTCCAAAATGCGCTCTAAAGGTGCTTGAGGAAGATCCAAGGGATTTGCTTTCATTAGGACATCTTGCTTGGCCCTAAATTTAAGCAAGTCACCTATTGTAGTTAGTGAGGAATAACAGGATCCTTGAGGAAATGATATACTCGACCTATCTTAGACACCAATCATAAGTGTGACAGACATGTATGAGATACATGAGTTATAAAAGATATGGATGAAACAGACACCGCTCATGGGATGAAATGAATTACCCTCTGGAAGCACTTATTACATTCAACTGATTGTGAAAGGAGCTGAGGTTGACTAGCTTACACAGAAAGTATCTAAAACACAGACACTTGAGTTAGAGAAGATGAAATCCACTCTTAAGCTTAAATTTGATTACAAAGAATTGAGTTAGCTGACACAATACTGACAATGACTGATTGGGTCTGTGCAAAGAAGGACAACTCCAATTCAACACAGAGCTGCAAGGCAGCTACTTTAATTAGTTGACATGGCACTAAATACTTGTTGTTTTTCTAAAGCATACAGTCAACTCATTTCTAACACGAGCCGAATTGTTTACCAGCCAAAAGATGTTAGTCTCAGAAATATAGGGCAGTTGAGAATCTGAGTTTTATGGGGAAAAAAAAATTGCAATTGCAATTCCATAATGGAAACTTTTAAATACAAAATGCAAACATCGTTACAGACAAGCAAAGAACCGTTTCGTTCAAAAGCATTTTAAATGGGAAATTACTTATCTTCTGATGAAGACATGAATTAGTGTTGAAATAAATTTAGAATTGCTAAACTGAACACTTCTATCAAAGCAGAACTGTGTGAATGCAAAAACTGACACATTTTATCACTGTAAACCTACAATATTTGAAAGCTTTTCTTTAAAATAAAATGTGAAATTAGCTTCATGCCGCTTATGACACCATACAATCTATCCTGATTTTAAACAACACAATTTTTGTTGCTTTAAGGAGAGACAAGAGAGTTTATACATATATTGAAATTTCAAAACTTCAGTACAGCTTATACATATTAAGAGTTTTATGTAAAAATACAGGCATAGAATTATAAAGAAACAAGTGACAGCATTAATGCATGAATGGCATTTTATGTTTTCCTGGAGATGACTAACAAACTGAATTCCTATGGAAATATAATGTGTATGACATTTTCATACCTACCCAATGAGTTCATAATGATTACTGCTATTACAATGAATACAAAATTAATGAATAATAAATTAAATCCTCACACCAAATTGATATTAGGAGCCTCTTTAAGTCATTAGTTTTTTCTAACAGTCAAGTCGCAATCCATAATAACCTTCTGAGAATAACAAGTTATGGATTTAATTACAGATAAAAAGAAATGTCTTGTATTAAAAATGTGGGAAGTTATGCCCTAAAAAAATAAAAATGGAAATCAGAAAAAAATGTTCATAAACTAAAATAATAACATTAATAAAAAAGGAAATTAGAATGTCATGTTTTTACTTGCAATGTTTTCAAAAGAAGTATTTCAGGATTAGATAAAAGATTAACTATTTATGAAAACTTTGATTAGTTTATGACATGTCAATTGCAGAGAAACTGTTTCATTTCTATACACTAAAATGCTCATACAGGAATTTAATTAACAGTCACAATAAATGTCATATCTAAATCTTGGAATACTTCCTCCAAAATTACGAGAAATCTAAATTACTAATGTGAATTTTTATCCATGTAATCATCCTAGAAATCTTCGTAAATAAAAGATAACTGTCAGCTCCATAAGTATACAGAATCTTGGAAATTTAAACATTAATTCATGGAAAGTGTCAGGTATTTGAAGCAGGCATGTTCTACCTCTGTGTTTAACACATTTACTCCTCAGCTTTCCTGTAGGCCCCCTTCAGGTCCTGGAAGGCCACTATAAGGCCCCCCCAAAGCCTTCGATTCTCCAGGCTGAAGAGCTCTCTCAGCCTGTCCCCATACGGGAGGTGCTCAAGCCCTCTGATCATCCTTGTGGTCCTTTTCTGGACCCACTCCAACAACCCCGTGTCCTTCTGGAGTTAAATGAAACTTTTCTGCATTTGTACAATACCTGTGTTTTGTTGTGGGTTTTTTTTCATTTAATATTTTTATAGAAGTGGAGACTAGAAATCTCACAAAATTCCTTGTATTGTCTTCTCATTGATGTTCAGGCATAAAAAAAAAAATTGAGAATCATACAGAAAAGGACATACCGCATTTAAAAATGCAAACAGTGACGTTTTGTTAGAGTTCATTTCTATATCAATTACCATACCTGGTTGCTGTAGTCACGTTTTATTTCCAGCAGTGTTTGTAAGAAAAATACTAGGGAAATTCAGACCCAAGTGGTTTCACTATTATTTTCCTGCATATCTTGCTTTACAAGTATTACCTTTTAAATGAGATGTTGAAAGACTGCATTATCTAATTTTAATATGTCTGAGTATCAACACAGACAACCTCTCCCACATAATTGCCTGCATGTGGGTAAGGCTTGGCCAACAACAGAAGTTTGCACATCTCTATAGGCATCTACCACAAACTCAGTTTTTCATCTTGAGACACTAATCACTAAAAAACATTTGATGAACATGTGTGAATTTCTTACGTTTATACAAAAGAGGAACTAGGGAGGTTCAGGGTATTCAGCAACCGTAGCAGTGTGTTCTGTGAAAAACTGGTAATGATAACTATAGCCATTACCAGGTATGCACTAAGGGCCCAACTATTCCTACAAGCACCAAATTTTGGACTTGAAGTGTATGAAAGTGAAAGCAAACCATGGGCCATCTTCTGTGTTACTAACCATTCTGTCTTCATACCTTTCATTTACACTTTTTCCTTTTTCTTCATGAAGAAATCTGAGATTTAAGCATCTTTTGGAACGAGGAGCCTCAGATTCCTATTGTCTTCTGTCTAAAGCAAAGATTTATTTAACTGTATGGCAGTACTCTACTAACTCTGTTTAAAACTCTTAAGGGTAATTTATAATTCATTTTGATACATAAGCCCCTACACATAAATATGATTGTTTGAAGTGTAACATATCTAAAAGACAAAATTGGAGTTCTTAAATTCTCTGAGAGTCTTTACCTACAAGCAATGCACCAAGAAACCAATATAACATAAAAGATGGATGCATTTATTCACTCTGGCAGAGTACCAGAGAAACTAGAGCAGTATGTTAAAAATATATATATAAATATGCTAAATGCTTCATCACCAGTTCAATAAAAAGAAAAAAGGATCAGCTTCCTCATCCGTACTGTCACTTCTGGAAACAGTTATCTGTGCCTCTGATATTTGAAGCTTCCCACATCACTCAGCTTTCGGTTCTTTTTTCATCCACTCTGCTGATTTCAGATTTTTAGTTATACTATGAGAGCTCTGTTACCAGGGAAAATGAATGAGGGAAAGAATACGAGAAAAGGGACCAAAAAGGAAAAGCAGAATCACAGGGGACATAGAATACCATTACAATCATTAGAATTCATCCATGTTTAAATCAGATAAATCAAGGGGGTCATCTGATCCTTTACAAGATACCTTAACAAAACATTAACTTACCATCAAATAATAATTCTTAATGCATTTACTTAATGTTTACAAAAAGCAGAGTACTGGGAGCTATGATGATAATAAAAGTTTAGCTTAAAATGTAACCATTATGCCCTAATATAAGTGGTTTCACACTAAGAAGATTTCCTAATTTGAAATGCATTAAAAATAATAAAATACTTTTAATTTAACAGAAAATAACACTATAATTTGGTTGAATTCTCAGTTGTTAACTGGAAATACCTCTTGTTTGAACATGTCAATCTGTTTTGCAGCCAAGAGTAGTAACTACCTCAGTGTGGCTGATTTTAGCTGCACATTCCCCATTAATGCTAATGTGAGTTTCACAACTATATTGCTGCACATGGGTAGAGAATATACCCTCAAGTTATTAAATGGCAGTGAAAGAAGAGAATGAATACATGGTGATTCCCCTGAAGAGGAAAAATGTCAGAGATAGAAACATCACAAAGAGTCATAAAATACACAAAATGGGTTCAGAGAATGAAGGATAAAGGAAATAGAGAGGGGGGGAAAAAAAAAAAAAAAAGAGCATCTTTCCAGTCAGTTACTTTCTGGAGGTCCTGCAAAGATTTTGCCTCCTTTAAAAAGTTTACCATAAAATCCAGAAGAAATCTGCACCCCCTATTTTCTCAATTATAGTCTATGTTTCAGATGGATCCATTGTTTCTTTAGACCTAATCTAAATCTTTAACTCTTTTTTTTTTTTTTTTTTTTTTTTTGCTCTTTAGCTGCATGCTCTGAATTGCAAATAAAGTGAAAAAGGATTACAGCATTGCATCCCTGTGACTCATCTTCGCTGGTGACAGTTCAACAGTTTGTCTGGCAGAGCTGATTAAGGTTAAAAACAACAGCAAAAAAATGGCCCTTATTAACAGCTACTACTGTGAGGTCCCTGCCCAGCTCCAACTGCAACCACTGAAATACTATGCCCTTATCTTCTTTGGTTTAGACTGAGGATTAAGTCATCAAATTCTGACCTGTATTCCAATGATACATATTAGTCTGCTGAAAGTCATTACTTTTGAAATTTTGCTTTTTTTTTTTTGCTCTACATTTGGCATAAATTTCATGGTCACCACGAAAGGCTCTCATATATAAGCTACTTCACATCAAGTAGCAAACTTAGAGGAGATGAACAGTTAAGTCTATGTACAATCAATGAACGCTTAGGGTCATAGCTGGGGTTTGGGAGGACTGCTGAACACTTTGTGCCCCTATGAAAAGCTCCCTGTTTATCTCTTTCTGCCATACATACATATACACTGCACAAATAGCACATTGAGAAAAGTCAATGTTACCTTAGCCTGATCAGAACAGGAGTACAAAGACATGAAAAAGTAGTCAGCGCTTTACCAAAAATATGAGAGTTGCTCTGATAGTAATGCCTCCCTTTTTACTATGCTGGCCCATAATGTCAAATGCTAAATCCACCGTAGAGTCCTGATTTGATGCCTTTTGACTTCCATCTGCTCACGTTGATGAAACATGGATTGTGTCGGCAACACTTTCCCAGCAATGACACCACCATAGCAGTTGTGAAACAGTGGGTGACCTCCACTGGTGCAGACTTTTAGAGGTGCAGTATGCAGGCTCTTGCTCTTCGCTGGTGAAAATGCACAGCTAAAGGTGTTGAAAAGTAGTGTCTTGTTGCTGAGAATTTGCTCTCTAAAACACTGTTATTGCGCTCTCTGCATCCATTGTAGTTTCCATGGAAATAAATAGGAGGCACTACTTTCAGAGCAGCCTATGTACTTTCTAAAGAGAGTAATTATTTTCATAATTATTTTAATAAGTACACTTTTTTTAAGTGTAGTTTAGACACCAAAGTACTTTCTTAGTTTAAAATACAACATAGGAATTCATTTATAAAGTACTGCTCAATTAAGTAAAATTGATACATCTGGTAAGAAAATATAGGAGGTTTTTTTACATACACTGAATTTTTCCATGCGAAATTTACTGCAAAATTCTACAGCCCAGTCCAATTCAAAAGATACATTTTTTTCTTTTGGTTTTCTTTGATTTTCCTTACATGAACAATATTTTTTAAATTGAGAATAAAATTATTAGCACTATGCACCTCTTTATATGTATGCCTAAAGACATATATATCACATATAATGTACACACACACACCTTCATATGCATCCATACAGTGCCACACATATGTATATATGCATATAAAAATATGCTACATTTATACCACAATACCAGTTTTTCCATATTTCTCATGGTATGCTTACTCCTAGGTGCACATTTAGCCAATTTGGTAAACTATGATAAATGAAATTACTTTGCATTATTAGTTCACTTCTACTCAGAACCAAAATACAGTGAAAACTGGTTTCCACAACTTCTAATTACAAAACATTATCTACCTGAGTCTTCCCCAGCTGAGCAGATTAGCATAGATCTTCTCTGCTGACAGCTTTGACCTTCACTCCAGCAAACACTTGTCAAAATGCCAAAAGTAATTACCTTGCTTTTTAGGAAGGAGTAATGGGGTGTAGCTACCTACCTTTTCCTGTTACTGATCTAAAATGTCTATAAAACTTTGCCAAGAAGCATCTTCTGGATTTTGGCACACACATTTGTTTCTCATACTTCTTTCTTCCTTTTTCCTTTTTCCCTCTCCTTTTCAATTCCTTCCTTCCTTTCTTAATAGCTTATCAAATATCATCCATATGATCTCCTGCCAACCAACGCCATCACCATTCTGGAGAATGAACTAAATAACCCACTCGATAGATCATTCTACCAAAATGATTTTATGATTGCTGTCACCTTGATTTTGTTAGAGTGATGCAACCAGGAAAAAAAAAAAACCAAAAAGGCAGAAAAGCAGCAGCATGGGAACAAATTAAAATTATTCAGTAATAGAAGACCATACTGTTTATCCTCTGAACTATGTTTTAGAAAATCATTTTGTTACAGCCCTTTTTTTTTTTCCCCCATATTACAGATTTATAAATAAGAAAACAGAGGTATAGAGATTTTACAGGCACTTCATGAAAGTTTGTATCTAGATTAAATCTAGCATGTCTTTTGACTTTAGCCACCAAAAAGCCATACAACCTCTCTTAATACATTCAAATGTATAGAATATATATTTTTGAAAGAACAAAGAGAATTATCACGTTTTCCTGAAGACTGGATAATACTAGAAAGATTTAATTATTTTCAAATTATTAAAATGGTCATTAGCCCTGCACGTAATTTTCACCATAATAAATAATAAATAAATTAAAAAAAAAACACATTTCCTCCAAATAAAAATCAAGACTGTAGGTATAAATGTGATTCTCTCTTATCTCACATGCCAGAAAACACACACCTCGTGGAGAAACTCAACATGAGCCAGCAATGTGCCCTTGCGGCTCGGAGGGCAAAC
>JAOWBP010002978.1:8697336-8718882 GCA_028571105.1 Tragopan temminckii
AGATTTCTTCTAACCTTTAAACTGAAGAGAAATGAAATCCATACTCATTTGTCTAAATGATGTAATGTGCCAAATGCAATTACTCCTAGAACAGGTCTTCTATGTGTAGAGAAAGTTTATTTCATCAAAATGTTGCGATGCACCATTGAGTCTGGCTTATTAAAGAGAAAGAGGTCATAGGACAGTTACACTATGCAAGATATGTTCTACATCATAAGCATCAAACTGTGCAAAACCGGTAGAACATTGCCAGTTCAGCTCTGTAGTGAAAAAACAAAGGTATTGTTATTTGTATTTTGCATAGCCTGAGAGAGTAGGATATACAGAAGTTTAAATTATTCTCCTTTTAGATTTGCCATAGAATTGTGTAGCCCTCGAAAGTGCAAAACAGTAAGCAAAATATTTACAAAGATTAGGGACTGTGAGATTCCAAGTAAAATATCTAACCAGTAAGAACAAGCTGGAAGAACTTTGGAAAGCTTTTCTCTCCTAAGTGTGGGTCTTATGCATACAAAGAAGAATGGATCTCAAACACCAGGAAAATACAGTAAACCATTTTCCTCACTATAATTTCCTATCTCTGTATTTCAGTAGATACGCTGCATCATCCATCTGTTTTCAAAGTTACTGAGAGTCCCATGCCTTCTCTAACCTGTATATTTGTTAAACTTCACAGGGGAGAATGGAAAACTTTAACATAGTTCTCTATGTTTAAACTTAAACAATGCAAATAAAGGATGTAATTTATCCATTTTGGTTACAAAAATATATACTACACAAATAGTAAGAGCTAAGTGCTGCACAGAGCATGTTCCTATGGATAGTAATGAAACAAGAAGTTACTATAAAAGCTGCAGAAATAGATTCCTTTCTGCAAAACTGGATAATTTACATTCCCATAATTACTGTGGCATCTGAGTACCTTAATTTCTAAATTTGTTTAGTTTCAATCTAAGGATGGACACTGAAATTCTTCTGTCAGTTACGTCTACTCATTTTCTGTAAACAAGATGGAGTAACACATTTACCTGGGCCTCCCCGGCAATATTCACTGATTTACTCCACGTTACTTTCCTTTGTTAAATTCTATTTTTGAATTATTTTATTCATTAAATTGTTGACTTTTAAAATTTCTAATTACAGCCAAAGCCTGAAAAAAATCTTATGTAAGTATATACTGCTGTTGCTCTAACTTCTAAATTTGTTTTTGGCTTTAAAGATCTGCAAGTGAAAAAAAGTTTGCTTAAAATAAGTGATCTGATTTACAAGTACACTGTCAGGCTACTGCATCTTAATTTATTAGTTAGAAAAGGAGGAGATACTTTTTAATTTAGAATGTTTGACTCCTGGACATATATATAATTTATTTTTGTTATCATTTTTATTATTATTATTTTGCTAAAAGGCAAATACAGGGTTTAGTTATAAAAAATACGGTTTTACTTGGTGATATACTGACAGGAGTTGATGTAAGACTCCTACGAATGTTCTTCTGCAGCAATCAAAACCTGAAAATTTTAATGCACTAAACAAACTGAAGTTATGAAACGCATGGAATATGAATATATATAGTAGATAAAATACAATTTAAACGATTAAAATGAGTTGGTGACTCTGTAGTACTGCCTCTTGCCCCCAAGACCTCCCTACTTTGTCAGAAATCTTTAAGGTAAAGAAGGTGAAAACAACTACTTTGATCCCAGTGGGGAAAAAAAAAAAAAAACTAATGATACTTCCTCGGTTTTGCTGAAATAAACTATTAATAACATTTATAACTGCATTCTAATGTACTTTGAACCTGACTTCTTCCAGCTTCATGTGATGTTGCACTGTAAGAGAAGTTGCACAATCCTGTCCACAATTCACAGAATTGCAGGGGTGGGAATGGACCTCAACAGATCATCGAGTGCAACCCCCTGCCAAAGCAGGTTCCCTACAATAGGTCGCACAGGTAGGCATCCAGACAGATCTTGAATATCTCCAAGAAAGGAGACTCCACAACCTCTCTGGGGCCACCTGCTCCAGTGCTCCATCACTCTTACTGTAAAGAAGTTCTTCCGCACATTTGTACGAAAACTCCTGTGTTCAAGTTTTAGGCCATTTCTCCTTGTCCTATTGCTGTGCACCAAGAAGAAGAGCCTGGCCTCATCCATTTGCCTCCCATCTCCCTTTAGATATTTATAAAAATTTATCTGATACCCTTTCAGTCTTCTTCTCCCCAGGCTGAACAGATCCAGGTTACTCAGCCTTTCCTCAGATGGGAGCTGCTCCAGACTCTTTATCATCTTTGTTGCCCTTCACTGGGCTTCTAGGAGATCTCTGGTCTTTTTGATCTGGGAAGCCCATAACACAGTAGTCTAAATGTGAGCTCACCATGGCATAGTAGAGAGGGTGGATCACCTTCCTCTACCAGCTGGCCATGCTCTTTTTAATGCACCCAGGATACCATTGGCCTTCTTAACCAGAAGGGCACACTGCTTGTCCACCACAACACCCAGGAGCTTCTCTGCAGAGCTCCTCTCCAGCAGATCATCTCCTAATCTGTACTGATGCATGTGGTTATTCTCTTACAGATGCTTTGAAAATAGATCCTTGATCCTACAGAGTCCTGCACAAAATTGGAAATATTCCAGTTCCTGGCTGAATTCATCCATAGGGAAGCAGAGGTTGTTAATGGACAGTTCTGGGCTTTTCTAAATGATCTTCTTTTTGTTTCTACTTGTAAGCAATATTGTTTGTTTATCATTTTTAAAAGCTATCAATTAGGTAATTTGGAAACAAATCAGTTATCAATTGAGTTACTTTACAGAAATGATTTGTTTCACTCAGCAACTCCTCCATAATATAGTTGACAGCCAAGTTGATTAGAAGCCAAGAGCAGTCCTTAGAGCAGTGGTATTTATTCAGATGCAGTTTAGTTCCAAATATACAGTATTTACTCTCAGGATTCTGAGAGTCATGAAAATTGCATAAACAATGCATCAACAAAGATATATATGTTTATATCTTCTTTTGATCTGGAAGTTAAGACTAAGACACAATACCTTTTTTTTTTTTCTTCTGAAAGTATCAGAAACACAATAGTAATAAATTCTCATTAAAAAAAAATATATAATCTGTTTTTCTGAGTTCAAGACAACGCCGATAGTTTTTCACCATGCTAAGTCATGCTTATTTGTCTCTGTTTAATCCATTTTCTCTATAAACATTGAGTTCTTGGGCATTTTTAACTAATTCAGAGTTGTTACACTTCCCATATGAGCCACTCACCCCTCAATTGTCTCCCTGCTTAATGCCAGCCTTCCAGGGAGAGTGTGCAGTCTCCATGTTGTCTTTCTGCCTACAGCCCTCTAAACTGGGAGGCCACAGTTTTGCAGTGGAGGATAAGGATTCTTACCTGCTGCTTTAGCAACATCCGCAGTTGAAATGTTTTGGAGGTTTGAGTGCACTCTGAAGGTCACAGCTGGTCCCAGCATGCTAGAAAAGATTATTAAAAAATGTAAGACTCATAATCAAGATACACGGCATAATATTCTTTTTCAAAATAGGTTTTTAAGGAGAAACCATTAAGACACCATTTAGCCCTATTCCTTTTGCTTCATTAGCTACATTTGCATACATTCTTATACCTCTTGTGGTTTTTCTTTTTTTATGCATGTGTCTTATGTCTGTCTGAAAGAATTTCAGAGATATTAACTAAACTTCAAATAGTCCCGTAAACAACTATTTTTATTACAAAAATGGAAAAATGAAGGCATTGAAATTATTATTCACCCAAAAGCAACACAGAACTTCACTGGAATTCAGCATCTAAAAAGATTACATAAAAGTTCCAAATTAACACAAGTTCAGTCCTCCTGTCGTGACTCCAAATCAGAGGAATGATTAAAAAAACTCAGAATACATATGTTAAACATGTTCTGTAAGAACATGCTTGGGGAAAAGATTTTGGACTTAGCTGATCCAATGGCTGATTTTGACAAGAAAGATGGCACAAATTCCTATCTTTTAACAACAGAGGTTAGCATCTATTTGAATAACTTATGAAATGATGAAACTCTGCGATGACCATTTTGAGTGTATCCTGATGGATCTTTATGGTTTTTGAATTTATGGTGCATTTGCAGAGCAAGGTACTAATTAGGTAAATGAAGAGAAAGGTATTCAAGGTTTCAAAAAAAATTTATTTTGTATTTTTCAAGGAAAATAAATCTATAGATGTAATACTGCATTCATTCTCCTCAAATCTCTACAATATCCAACTTACATGCACATCTTATGAAGGAATAGAGATTTCCATTCTCATATTATTCTAAAATGCATAAATATACAAAAGAGAGAAAAAAAAAAAGGCATAAGAAAACACACCCAACCACGGTAAAAGTATTTTTAAGAATTTTTTTCAGATTGCAAGCTACAGTAGTAACTATAACGTACGTTTATATAGGAGCAGAGAGTGCAAGGGCTGAACAAACACGAAAACTGGCATGTGATAACAGTTTTCTTACATATTATGTGTTATGTGAGTGCCTAATTTTTTATTATTCACACAAACAGCAAGAAGCAAGAATTATACTATGGATAACACCTGCTTCAGCTGTGGTAAATTGATGAGAACTATACAGGTAACATGCTTTGACCTAATATAGCCATGACTCATGAGAGAATGAAATCTGAAAAATTGCTACATAAAAGGAGTTGAAAAATAATTTTGCTGCAGGGCTTGAAATGAAGTATTAAATTATTCTTTTACTAACACTTTGCATTTGTATTTTCCATTCATACAGCGGAGAGCAGTTAATGAAGTGCGAGCACTTAACTGCATCACATATATCCTAGACAGAAATACCTGCAAACTTTTTCCATTTTAGGTAGAAGTAAACTATTATTGATCATTAAGACTTTGCTTTGAGGTCACAAAGGGAATCAGAGTAAGACTAAGGAGCCTCCTTTCAATCTTTTACTTGTAAAGCATGCACTGTGCGTATTTTATTCTATAGTTATTAGGAACCGTCATTAATCAACCATTTTTCTTTAAATACTCTTCTGGGTGGGAGAAAACTAAAATACAGATTTTATTGCTAAAGGATACTCCAGATGTCAAGTCATTAATGTTCAAGAAATGCATTTTAATAATGTTAGGCAATTATAAAGCATTTATGAACATCATTTAAGTAGTACGTTTGGTTATAATACTCCACAATTGCATTACTTAAGATACATAAAATGTGTTACAGAAATTCAGGCCATTCCCCAGTTCTGTCACTAACATAGAGATAATCAACCATAACAGCCACCTGGGAGTTGGATATTATCATGCACTGAATATAACCAATCTTGCACTGTCCTTCCTGCATTCCCAACCTAGGAGAAACGATGATTCCTCTCTGGCTGCTCAGACACAGTGTAATTAATGGTCTACTTCAAATAAAAGCAAGCAACAACTTAGTACACATTTCTCCCACACCAAGGACCACGTAGACAAAGAACTTGAGATATTTCTCCCAAGTCTACATCACCTATTCCATTATTGTCAAGAACCTGGAATTCATGTCAACTTTCAAACACGGTTTAGTTACGCTTTGGCTTTACCAGCAAAGACAAAGAAGTTGACTCCACCTGAGTAAGCCCAGTGTACTCAGGACTCAGAGAGGATGAGTTGTGCCAATGTATGTGCTGCCACATGTGTGTGTGTGTGTGTGTGTGTGTGTGTGTGTGCGCGCCACAAGATATGTGCTTCCCATGGCTAAGAGAATGTCGAAAAATAGAGGGAAAGATAGGATGAGATATAGGGTGGGATAAAAATTCCATATGGGACAGGGACTATATTAATAACCATACTTTCTGCAAGAAAGAAGAAATCTAAGAATCATTTCAAATGCCTATTCTTGCACTGTTGGATGGGACACTATTTTTTCTCTATTGTAATCACTGACTGATTGAACAAAAGGAAATACTCGAGCACAACATAAGCCCAATTTCATTAGGAACATTTGCAAAATAAAGAAAATAAAGCAGCTCTTGTCACAACTTTTTGCACATTGGTATTCTGTCAATTATTTAAAAGCAAACAAAAGACCCTGAGATTGTTTGGCCAAAATTGCTTTTCTGCTAGATATTTGGGAACTGACTGCTTGAGAAGCTCATAAAATGAGATTTTTCTCATGGGGGGCTTCTGGTAAACGCACTCAATAAATAAACATTTCAATAACAATAGATGCCCTTTGGGGAATTCCTCATTGTTCATTTATATGTTGGACGAGATCATTTAAACAAAGCCAGTAATTATTTGACTGCAAAATATTTTCAAAAAGACTCTTTTGACAAGATGGTGACCATCTTGAGACAGGGTAAAAAGATGTATAAAATACACCCCTGGTGCTTCCTAGCCAGAAACTTTTCTTTAGATAAGCAAGACTGCTTTCTCATGCAGCTTTCAAACCCTCTGCAACCTACCTAATATTAATGGCAATTATTGAAATACCAGGGCTTGCTGAAGTGCACACTAATGTTTACGACCGGATGAACTGCAAACATACCACTGCCACATATCAAGGCCAGCACCACCCTGCTTGGCAGCAGGCAACGTCATGCCAGAGCCCAGCCAGCCATGCCCAAGAAAAATACCACAAAAAGAGTCACCAGAAATATAAACAAAATCTAACACACACAATGCAGTGTTTCTTTTTCCTTAAGCAAGAGAATAAAAGCGGTAGGTGGGAGCATCTTTCATCTATGAAAGTAATGTTTTAAATAAGATTTTTGTTTAACAATTTTTTTTCCCAACAAGGTGCATGCTATACTGCTATGGCTACACCTATGTAAATGTGCAGTTGTCTATTCTAACATAACTGAACTGAAATCCACCTTGTGACTTTTGGAAGGTATCTGAACTACACTACCATAATCACAAATGCTATTTTTTTTTTTTTCAGAATAGTATCTTCTGACGTATTTTTGAATAAAGGTAAGCAACTCTGGTGTCTAGGCTAATAAATGGTGAATTCTCTCCATGCAAAACATAAGGTCTGCTGCAATGACCTGCTAAATTTATTACTAGGAATTTACTGACTAATTACTGTTGGCTGTCACAACTTCTGCTTTTTTTATATATTTCAATAATGTCGCCTTCAGCCACATCAGTTTTTTTTTTTTTAACAAAGACATTCAAAGCATATTGGAAATTGTAACACTTATGTGCTGTTGTCTTATATTCTGTTTACTAGAGATGAAATAATTACAGTGTTTATACCAAAACGACTTGAAGGTTGATTGCTGATTTAATAATATCCCCTCCCCTTGGGTTTTTATTTCCCATCTGAAGGTGGGAGAGCACACAACACGCAAACAAGTAAATATTCTTGAAGTAAAATAGAAGTATTTCTTTTCATTAACAGTTTTACAGATTAACATTTTTATGCTGTCTGTCAACAAATGGATGATCTGAATAAACAGATCTGGACCATGATCACTATGGCAAGGTCCATATCACTTTCAAGCCTTCGGTTATATTTGTGAATGACAGGATTTAAATCTCCATAAATTATGTACCAAGCTTTATGTGCCCGTTCTTCTCCCTCATGTGTGTGTACTTTAGTACTACAATATCATACAGAAGGTTTACTGTGAAATACAGTCACAGTCTATCATACCCCCTAGTGGAAAAGGATTTGAGAAACATGTGCCAACATGGTTATATGCACTCTTGAAGATGAGACATAGGGCTGATGCCAGATGGAAATGAATTGAGGTTGCATCATACTTTAAACAAATAAAAGCAGAGTGTGATTTCTCAAGATAGGAGGAAGATGAGGGGATCAGGACTGGATATTGCCATCATTAAATAGTCTCTTAATTACACTGCTTCATATAACAGAGCTTGCCTTAATAAAGCTTAAATTTGAAATTAGAGTTGCCACTTGTCTATATGTTCATTTCAAAATCCTTTAATCTCTGGGGGTTAAGAAAAGCAATTAGTAACGCTCCAGAGGATTGTGCAAAGTAAATTTTATAGCAGTGAAGGTAATTGTTTCAGGAAATGTTTGGTGGGCTTGAACTAATGACTTGCAATGTGTACATATTTCTGCGCGTATTGTGTTTAGGAATTTGAAGTTTATGTCCATTGTTTATATTGCACTCCAGCCTCCTTTACACCCTCTCAAATTTGGAAATCTAAAATGCTCACACTTGTGTAAATGTGTTATATATTATAAGTACTAGCTATAAACATATCAAATTGAATTGACTGAAAAAAGCATGTGATTAACAGAGGTGTTTTTGTAATACAGTATGTTTGGATAACATGATTTACAGTGCAGAGCAAAAGCACAGTAATGCACTTGGTCATCCTTGTATATTACAGAGATGGATTAAAAGCATATAGTTGCTATTTGAGCTCCTTCTATTATTCAAATTAACTACAAATCCATCAATAACTTGATACAGACTTCACCAATATTTTTGACCAGAACCTTTAATCAAAAGTTACTTTGTGGATAATTGCTTCAAATCTATTTATATTATCCATACATAAGCAGGTACTGATTAAACCTCAAATATTCTAGAAATCTGTGAAGAGTGTATTGTGCTCTGGTATCAGCTTCTACAAAATACTCCCTGAACTGCTGAGTAGAATATTTTGATCATCACCTAGACTTAGTGCTAAAAATGGCCATCTTTAATATACTTACTGTTTATAAACATGCTTAATTTTGTATATGAAGTGATCAGAACTCTACGTACAGCTGTATCTACTCTCCCATTTCTTACATCCAATGATGAATTTGATTTTTTTTTTTTCCTATTTTAGTCTTCTATTTCAGTCTTTCCAGTTCTTCGAACCCTTCTCTGGAAACTCGTAACATGCTTCTCAAACTGTAGAACAACAAAGCGTGTTCCACAATGAGCTGCATTACTGCCCAAAATACATTATCTTATACATCCTATACATAAATTAAATTTGTACGCATTTGTTTGCCACACGGTCTGCAGACATGTTTCTATATTCAACTTCCAACTAACTTGCAGAGGGAAAGTTAAAGAAGGTAAGTTGTACAAACATCAACACCATCGATATGTGACAATAGCAAAATACTGAAGATGCATGTCTGATTTGAGACTGCCTCCTGGGCAGATTGTCTGGGGGCAGATAACATGCATCCCAGGGTCTTGAAGGAATTAGCTGATGTGGTTGCTAAATCGGAAAAGGCAGGACTGTCAGACCAAGTCCCTGGTGACTGAAAAAAAGGAAACACCACTCTGTTTTTTAAGAAAGAGAGAGGAAGATCCAGAGAACTACAGTCCAGTGAGTCTCACCTCTGTGCCTGGAAAGAAAATGGAAAGATCCTCTTGGAAGCTATGTTAAGGCACACATGAGATGGATGAGGTGGTGTGAGACAGCCAGCATGGTTTCACCAAGGGCAGATCATGCCTGACCAATCTGGGGGCCTTCTTCGAGTGACAGTGTCAGTGGACAAAGGGAGGACAACAGATGCTGTCTGCCTGGACATGTGCAAGGCCTTTGACATCATCCTGCACCACATCCTTATCTCTAAATTGGAGAGATATGGATTTGTAGGATGGATGGTTCAATGGATAGTTGCAGCCAGAGGGTTGTGGTTACTGGCTCTAAGTCCAGGTGGAGGCCAGAGTGAAGTGTTATCCCACAAGTCTGTTTTGGGACTGACACTGTTTAACATTTTACTAGTGACACAGACAGAGGGATTGAGTGTATCCTCAGCAAATTTGTGGATGATGCCAAGCTGAATGGTGCAGCTGACACAACAGAAGGAAAGGACACCATCTAGAGGGACCTGGACATGCTTGAAAAGTGGGCCCATGTGAACAAGGCCAAGCGCAAGGAGCTACACTTGGGTCGGAGCAATCCCAGATATGAGTACAGACTGGGAGAAGCACTCACTCAGAGGAGCTCTATGAAGAAGGACTTGGGGTTTCTGATGGATGAAAAGCTGCACACAAGCCAGCAGCGTATGCTTGCAGCCAGAAGGCCAACAGTATGTTGGGCTGAATCAACAGATGGGTGGCCAGCAGGGAGAGGGAGGGGATTGCTCCCTTTCACTTTGCCTTGCAAGGCTCCATCTGTAGTACTGCATCCAGGCCTGGGGCCCTCAGTAAAAGAAAGATGTTGGAGCAGGTTGAGGAGGGCCGTGAAGATTGTCAGAAGGCTAGAGCACCTCTCCTTCAAAGAAAGATTCAGGGAGTTGAGCTTGTATAGTGTAGAGAAGGCTCAGGGGGACCTCACTGTGGCCTTCCAGCACTTGAAAGGAGCTTATAAGCAGGAGGGAATCTGACTTTTTACACATTTTGATAGGACTGTGATAGGACAAGGGGGAGAGAGTTAGATTAGTTTTGGGGGAAAATTTTTACTTAAGGTGCTGGAACAGGTTGCTCAGAGAAGTGATGGATGCCATATCTCTGAAAGTGCTCAAGGCCATGTTGGAGGGGGCCCTGGGCAGACTGATCTAGTGGCTGGCAGCCCTGTCCACAGAAGGGAGGAACTAGATCATCTTTAAGGTTCCTTCCAAAGGAAGCCATTCGACAATTCTATGAAAAACTAAAATCCTTGTCATGGGAAAGACACTAGTGGCAACGCTTACAAATTCACCAGCTAGTGAAGAATTTTCTATTACCCTTTACATTTGATTAGAACAGTTTACACCATGCAGCAGGGTATGGTGTATTCAGCAGATAGAAAGTTTAGCTAGATAGCCAGTTTCAGAACAACCAAATCCTGCAAATGGAATTACATGGAAACAAAACTTTGGGCCAAATTTGATGGTTACAGCTCAGATTTACCTCTCTAATCCACAGATATAGCCATCATAAATCAGATAATTATTTGAACACCTTGCACTGTCCTTTCTAGTCCTTCTTCATAAGCTCCAATGAAGTCATTCTGCTGCACTTTTCTCACTGATTCTACTGTCATTAGAATAATTTCAAGAATAAAGTCATAGAAAACATATGATTCATGCATAAAGGGATATTTACCAAAAATACCAGTCCATGTTTGGAGAGTCTCTGATAGCAATCAATACTAAAATGATTGACTTTTACATATTTTCATATTAATTGTCTATTGTATAAGCTTTTTTATTATTATTTCTAAATACACTGATGCTCATTTACAAAGCAAAACATGATGAAAGAGTACTTTGAAGATTTTACAATTCAATTCATCTTAGGTGAAGATTTTTTGCTAACCTTATCATTTGAAATATTTTAATATTTTAAACGCTGAATTTGGAGATCGATACTATATTCATTTGTTCTTATTTTGTTCTTCATAAAATGCAACCTCCAATGATTACTCAAGATCTATGAATAACATGAAGTTTTAAAGTAATTTTTCTATTAATCTGTCACGAGCCATGAAACTTGACATTTTCACCATGGTGAATACTTGAAAGTTGCCAGCTTTGCCTGCCATACTAATATGGTTCTTAATTACAGCATCTAAAGAAGAAAACATGCAAGTGCTTTAATTTTTTTTTTTTTTTTTTGCAACAAAAGACCTTCAGACTGGGAAAATGGTCTCAAAATACTGCTTAAAATACACAGTGCACTTTTTTCAATCTCTAATGATTAAGCTAAATAATAACAAAGTTATGTCTTTTTAAAATTAAACAAAAAGAAAAGATAACAGGATTCTATGTATATTTTTTTCTTTTTTCTCTTGGTAGTCTGGCTAGTACACAAACAGAAGCCTCAAGGTTTTAGACAATAAACACTCAGTGTATTTTGCTGATATCAGGCCTACTTTGGCACACCTGTGTTAGTAACGGTGTCTGTTGAACTTGCATGTAAAATCTGCCTCCTGTGCTGATAGCCACCTTATCCTCAGTTTGCACAACTGACTTTTAACTCACACGCTAGGACTTCTGCAGAGGTAAAGGTTCGGCATGCTGATAGATTTGACAGGATCCAGATAGGACACAAATTTTTTTTTATGTGGATTATACAGCACAACTGAGAACCAAAGAAAACAAACTGCTACAGCCTCCATTCAGAAAGTCTTGAATCTCTGAGCTAGAGGGCTACAACCAGAGCCCTACTGCTTGCCCTTTCAAGAGCCTTTAGCTCTCAGAAGGCCAACTGCAAGACTCAGTCCTGGGACCTAACACCAGCAGCTCTATGTGGCACCAGCCACAAAGGCTGAAGTATCCTTTGCAAAGGAAGCATTGCAAGGGGAATTTATCACAATCTTTCAGTCACATTTGCTCCCACTGAATTTATGATTCCCTAGGAATACAAACTTTTCCCAGGAAGCTTGTGGGTCTGTATATTTGTACAATATTTTCTGGATAGATGTTAGAAAAAAGTGAAGAAGAACAATTTATTTGTTCAGTTTGGCCAGCAGGTCTGTAATACTAATTTCATGCATACACACAGGTGACAGAAATATATAAAAGTGCATTTGTGTGTATGCAGGAGATCAGGTAGCCAAGGAACAAAGGATAAAGAAAGACAAAGAGATTAATTTTGCATATTTCTCATAATTATTCTTTCAAACAAATCTTTAAAAGAATATTGCCTTCTAAATTTATATAATCAGTTGCCCTACACAATAATATTTTCCAATTCTAATATTAATAGTATTATTTGTGGACCAAGTTTTAGTTCAAGAGTGAGAGTCACAGTTCTATGTTTCTATTCTCATATCTATCTGTCATCAAATTCTGTACCATTTCAGGGAAAAAAATCAAGAAAACCATCTTGAGTTTTAATGTACCCATCTGTATAATGGAAATAATTACCTGTTAATAAAGCTATACAAATTCAATGCAGTGGCACATATTTACTGTCTTGCTTGAGACAAAGGAGTATATTTTCCCACCTTATAATATGATGGACTTTAATTTTATTAAAAATGAATATAATATAGAGAAAGTAATATAGAAAGTACAGGAAGAAGTATGAAGTTCAAAACAGATAAACTTTAGAAGCTCACTTGTCTATAATCCTGAGTACATGGATATATGTTTGTAACATGGGATTTCATTCTATGTTTGATTACAAAGGTGCAAATCCTCTGATTTAATGAGATGAAATGTTGTAATGGAAAGCTGAAGTTAGTACATTTTTATTTATAAGAGTCTTCCTAGATTTTTATGGTCTCTCTATTTTGTCACCTATAATTCATAAAATGCTGCAGGCCAAAATCCTTCTTGTTATTTTGAATATATTTTTGTATTTTTCTAGCAGGAAAGTTACAGTGGAGAAGGCAAAATGATCTTGGTTATATGCACATTTATTAAAGAAAAGCACACAAAATATATTGTACCTCAGGGGAAAAAAGCCACAAGACTAATGTAATGCCAAGGCTGAGAAATCTCTCATTTTTAAGTAAAGGAATGCATAGTTGAAACTTCCACCTTATTTTTGTTTCCTTATCCTCATTTCTATAAAATTGATGCATCTTTATATTAAAAATTAGTTGTCAAATAAGACAATATGTACCAGAAAACACAATGTAATTTCTTATAAAAGCCTGCATGCAATGAGTTACAGCAGTACATTTTTCAGACAATTTGTTTTCCAGACTCATTAAATCTGTAGAAGAAGTCAAGTTTGAATAAAAGTGGTGCCATTATTTCTGAGTTATGCTTTTATATCATTTTAAACAAGATTATGCCAAATAACCTTAGCCTGTTGGTTTGTTATTTAAATTCAAAAAAATAGATCACAAATACTTTTCAACTTTTTTGAAATGTATATGTTTTTATTGACACCAAGGAAAAGCACAGTTATAAATTGCTAATTGTTGCTTAATTTCTGGACAATAAATGTAGAGGAAGTAAAAATTCAACCTATTGATAGCTTATACTACAGCACAATAAGAAGAAGAAGATGGACTGTATGGTTTTTTATAAGCACATTATTTGAAAACTCCTCTCTAAATGGCACAGATGGCATAATCTGCCAATCTAGAAATAAAAAACTTCACAAGATTCACCCACAGGTATAGAGAAGGAAGAAAAGATGCTTCAAGCTGAATCAAGGAGAAAGGAATCATGGAGAGCTTGTAGAGCAGTGGGAAGTTTCATGATACTGGCAACTACAAAACCTAACCAGACACTGTGCTACCTGTCCCACTACAGTTCACCGGGTTAAATAAGCCTCCCTCACACTATCCTGCCTTTCAAGCTACCGACAATTTACTGAGATGTTCACATTTAGAGCGTACATATACCAAATGTCATAATCCATCAGCATGATGAAGTGAAAATACCAAGTACTGTTCCAGCGTTTAGGTTCTGGATGACTGAATATGATTAACTGGCTGATTGAGTTTTTCAGGTGTTAGAAAAATAACATGACAAACAATGAACAAAACCTATATAGCATGATTAGGACACTACAGCCAATGCACATTCATAATAGGTGAGACTGAGAGCTCCACTCATCAATGTGCCTGCCCTACGCTTTTAATTTGAACAAGTTTAAAGCTTTCCTGAACTTTCACCACTTGGTTTGATTTTCAAATATCTTCCTCAGTCCACATTCTTTTCACTGGGATGGTTGGCTGGCTTTTCAGATTGTATTATTCCAGCCCAACCGTTTCAACCCTTCCTAAGAACAAGGATAATGATAACTACTGTTTGGTCATGTGAGACTTTTTTTTCTTGAAAAGGAGCCAGAAAGTGTCAGTACCCTCACTACTAAAAAAACAGAAATTTTAAGTATGGTGAGAGTGTGCCCACAGCATTTCTGGTGGTTAACCTTCCAAATTCAGGCTTTTGTTAGATTACTGTTTTCATGTAATTACTTAAAAACAGAGTCGATGCTAAAGACATGACACAGTACAATAGGAAAAATCAGTCTTGACTTACTTTTTATCAACAGATGCACTTTATCTTTTCAAAATATTTATTCAATAGGATCCCTGATGTCCAAGAATGAATGGTGGTCAGATACCAGAGCAGATAACTATTTTTAGGATCTTTAACTTCATTTTTGGCAGACCTTAGGTAGTATTGTAAAAAACTGATACAAAGCTATAAGGATCTTAAGGACATTTCATTACCTTGAATTCTGCTGGTACCATCTAGTTTCACCTCAGATTCAGACTCAGTTCATTTGAAGCTGAGTCATGTCATTCTTTTTTTTTTTTTTTTTTTTTTTTTTTTACAGAAGCATTGATTAAACTGACAGCTGACTTCTGGAACTGCTGAATACTCAGAATGGTAATTGAAGCCAACAAGATCTCAATACTTGAAGTTCTTCACAGAATACAACAGTCTAAGACATACTCTTAGATATCAGACTGGACAGTTCGAATTAGTAGATACTTTGCCATTAAACTCTAGCTCTGTATTGTTCATATAATGACTATCAATTTAAGTTCAACTAGAAAAGAGCACCAGAGGAAAACAAAACAAAACAATAGCAAAACCAAGAAGAAATGGATTTTCTGACCTCAGAGCAGGATTTGAATAATGTGGAATAAAGAAAGCCTGAAGCCACACACTGAACAATGAAGATAAAATGGAACATTGAAGAGCTGCTCATTAGCTGAGCATTTTATTTCCTGCATATGGAATCAGACAGAATTCTGTATAAATACATATAAATATAATATAGAATATTTCAAGACTATATCATGGTTAATCATTATTGAAAGGTTGATATTTTTGGTCAGCTGAACAAAAAATTAAAAAAAAACAAACAACTACCAAACAATCGGTTTAGTTCTCTCCAAAATCAATTGTTAGTTTATTTTTATCACCAAAACTGAAGCATTTGCCTTACAAGCCAAACATAATTAAATTTTGAAATGAGACATTTCTTTGAATTGAAAAATTATAGCATTTTGTTTTTAAAATGTGAAACAACACTGCTGGGACTGCAAGAATTTTTTAAATGGATTTGCCATCTGAAGCTTCCATATAGTTTCCATACATAGCTTCATTTAATGCGAATTTTCATTTTTCATGTAAAACACAATCGACTAAAACATTGAGTTCATCTCTAATCTCAGTGTGGATAGTGAGAACATTCAGGTGAAAGCTAAACAGCCAACCTGTGGCCTCTTCGTTTGAGCTTTAGAGTCTAAAAGCTCAGTGATATAGGTTTTTATCTTAGCATCGGATGTATGATACATGTGCAACTAACTCTACTGATAGGGAATATATTAAATTTTATGGCTTTGCAATCCAGGAATTCACATCAGATGATCAGAATCAGCTTAGAAAATCTGTTCACATTAGCACTTGAAATTCAGTGAGTATCCTGTGTATCCCAAACACTACATATATAGTTTAAAGGCCTACATAGACAACAACTGCTATGCTCCAAAATAACAGTAAAGATAAACATTGATGTTTTTTACGGAATGAATGCAGGGTGCCCTATTACAGGTTTTCCATTGAAAAATTATGAAAACACTTTCTGTCAAGTTACCACATCTCCTGGAAGGACAGTTCATTCAGTACTTAAGCTTAAGTGTATTAAAAGGCAAAAATGACAAAGATGCTCATAGAAATGCACAGGAGAAAGCAAAAGTGATAGAATGAAATTGGGAAAAAAAAGATACATAGAGCAGGAGACCTTCAACAGCAATAGGGAAAATCATAAAAGGCTAAAGAGAGAAATAAGAAGGAAAAGAAAAAAAAAATCAGTGTTACTGCAGTGTACACCAAAGGATGTAATATTCAGCAGAAAATATCACACTTGACTGGAGGCTGAGAATATGAGATATGCAGTCTGAAATACTATGACATCAGAATAATTTGTTTTCCTTCCATGTAAAGGTGTTCAGGTAAATTTAGAGCTGAAAACCTCCCATTAGCAATGTTCTCACTAAATATCTCAAGTATAAGAAAATAAGAGCACAGAAATAATTTGTATTCCTATAAGAATCTGAAGAAGTCATGTATGTTGCTTTTTTATACATTTTGAGTGTTCTTTCCACTACTTTCACACCTGAGCTAACAAATATTAGTAGCTTTATTATATTTGGATGTTTGTTGATAACCTGTTGCACTTATAAGTTTATTCTATAATGTATCAAGAGCTTTAATTACAAGAAGAAGGTCAATATTGCAGATTGCAGAGGTAGTATTAATTTTAAAATAAATACAAGCCCTCCAAGCACTACTACCCATCTGACTTCAATCCATGATACCAGTCCAACAATCAATCACCAGAGGCATTGGACACCCATAATTAGATTATAAAATCATAACTATAGTCATTTTACGTCTGCTTGCATAATTACATCAGCATGCTAATATCCTTTTAATGGTCTCTAATGATGTAATAAGAAATAATGGAATTTATTTGACAGCTACATAACCATTAACAAAACATATTAAGCATAACTATTACTTCCATAAAGATTCAGGCTGTATCCAGAAGTGACAGCTAACATGTTGGATCTTTTCTTCAGTATGGAAGTATTTCTAATTATGAATTCCCCAAATCTATTCCCAATCATCTGCTTCACAGGGTGAGCAAAGTTTATGTCAGTGCAAACTTGACAACAAACCAACTGCAGAAGTGGACTGAACGCTCTGGGAGCCAAGCCTGAGGCTACGTTGTGAAATGCAGGCCATCGGTTAAAGTTGGCAGGATTGTGAAAGAGAAGAGAAGATAAGCTGATTACTACCATGCATCAAATAAAATCAAGAATAAACATGGCAATCAGTAGGAACCCACAGAAAAAAGCTGCTGTTCACTTAACCAAACTCCAAGGCAGAGGAAAAAAATAAAAATACATGGAGGAATGAAGGATATCTGCAGACAAAACTAACTAAATGTAGTAATGTATTTGTGAATCAGTACCCTTCAAATCACTTTTTGCATAGAATAGGACAAAAAACCTTATCTGAGAATTTAAAGAACGTTAAAAAATTCACCACTCACACTGTCCTCAGTTTTTATATTATTCCTCTTGAATGTGATGGCCTTGTCTGAACTCTGAAATTTGTGGCTCTCATTAAAATGACTTTAATCTGAAATTTTGCAGTAGTCTAAAAAATTCAGATGTACACTCTTTTCCTTTTCAGAATTCTTGGAAAGGAAAGAGAAAACTGAGGATTTTAATCCAAGCTCACATTCAGATCAGAGTTCAATCTAATTTAGTTTTCCATATTCCAGCCCCTCATAAATTCTTGATCTTAGGATTACTGATATTTTTAAAAGCTAAATCCCTGAGCGGGGAAAAAACAAACAAAAACCACTAGTAAAATAAAATACTTCCTTAGAGGTCTCATCCTCACATTTCAATATGGTGAATTAGGAATACCCATATCGTTAGGTCTTTCTTGAAATCCTGACGGGAGGCCATTCAGACAACAACCAAAGCTTTCATGTCCATACAGTTTTCCAATGATGGCTATGTAATGACAGCAAAAGAAAAAATCCAAAAAACATTAATGCTTTTTTTCTAAGGCTTCTACTTCTGCTGTCTGCTGTCCACCTTTGTATTTCTACAGCATTTCATGGGTTTAACCTGAGCTTAAGCACCTCATTTTCTGGACTAAAGGTTTATTATGGATTAATTATTCCCTAACTTGGGATTTGGGATAACCTTTTACAGATTTATAGATGCGTTAAAAAGGCACAGATCTATGATGTGCTGATAGACAGAATAGTCTGTCCGGCTTGTAATTATCATCATTTATAATGCACCTTTAAAATACAGACCATATCATACAAGTACTTTTGGTACTGTTATATGACTGCATATTAATGGATGCAAAATATTCATCTTCCCTAAAGTTGCATATTAAGGAAAAGAAAAAAAATTATTCATAGCTTGCTATTTCACTGGAGGGATGTTTTCCATTAAAGAATAAATCTACAGCTTGACAATTGCAATGTTGTTGCAATTTATCAAATGATTAAAAAAAGAAAAAAAAAAGGTTTTATGCTAACAATTAGAAAGGTAGGTGAAAGTGCTCTTTTAATGTAAATGAATGAAGTTAATGAAGTAGAACCCATTGATTCCAGCAGAGAACTTGTTCTGTGGAATTATCCCTTTGAATGTGCAGCAAGCTTTGATTTATCTGGTAGTATTCAAATTCAAGGTTGAAAATTCTTTTATAAGGAAGGCCATATAACGTCATTTTTTTGTAATTACAAAATTCAGTTTCCATTAACAGTATATTTCATGAAGTTAAAAAAAAAAAAAAAAACTTCCACCAAAAATGCAACATCTTCAGACCACAGCTAAAAAACACAGCGTTAAAAAATATGAATTGCATTCACTGGATCCAACGGCTAAACACAAGAAAGGCTGAGAAGGCGCTGCCCTTCAGCAATGTGACTCACAGGGAAAAACCAAGCAGCCCCAAACACTGAAACACAGGCAGAACTTGGATGCTACCTAGATAACAGTTATTTTCCATGCACTGGGATGTGAATTCTTTCCAGCACGCTGTAACAAACCAACCACAGCTGATTCTTTTTTTCCATTACTTCTCTATCAAACTATTTTATTTAAATTTAATGAAGGAAAAACTAAAGTTTTATAAAGTAAATGTTCCTATCAAAGTGGTTTCAGAAAATATCCGTTATAATTTTTTTTTTAACCAAATGTGGAAAATCATAACCTCCTAACTTAGGTGATTACCATACAACACATTTCTCAGCATAAATCATAAGAAAAGCAGCGTTTCAACACAGCTGAACTCCCTGTGACTTGTTAAATGAGTAGTTGTCCAAGCAGCATGACCTAGTGTGCCATGTGCCATACTGAAAGCCAGGAACCAAAGTTTTTCTCCTGCTGTGATTTTGTTTCACCCTCAGCTACGCCGAGTATGATGACTCTTTACTGTACTTGCTTAACCCATACTCTGTTAAATAAGATGGTTATAGATTTACAGCACTTTGAAGAGATTTTTCCCCATGGGAGCATGGGGTTATTTCAGTCTTCATAGTTTGTATTAAACAATTGTTTCTTAAATTTGTGTAGGGGATGTTATAAAGATCATCATAATGTTCTTTTGTTTCTGCATATACTCTCATTAATTTTGGCATTAAAGAGAAGTCATTCCATTGTAAGATGAACTATCGAAAAATAATAAATCCAATAAAATGAGACAAATTCCATATACGTACTTGACATCATCGAAGGCACTCATCTGCAGCTTCAGGAGATCTGCCACATCCTTTATTAACTCCAGGCCCTTTTCCACACTCAGGGGGCTGTTGAAAGGGAGCAAGAAAACACAGCGTTACGAAAATGGAACTCATCAATACTTGAGAGGCTAAAAGTCCCAAAAGAGTTATCACCTTGGCCTCTTAGAGTCTGAAAGCCACCAGTAACTGTATTCCTGTCACATAGTGATCGTGATATCAAGGGAATTGGGATCAGGTGCTTCTTCAGGCATGATGAATCACCTGAATTTTCCAGCAATAAGACAAACAATAAGGTGTAAATGGAATTGTTAGGAAGTGTAATGGGCCCATGATGCAGCAACCAGTTCATCTCGATCCTCAATAAAAAATGTAATAAAGTAAAAGGACAGAAAGAGAGAAAAGGATTGACGAGACAAGGAGGGAAACAAACAATGAAAGTCAAATTGCAGGCTCAGTAGCAAATGGACAAGGGAAAAGCAAATTTTTAAATTCATTAGTTTTTAAAATGAATCTTCGCCCAGTGAAAGGATACAAAATTATTATGGATTTGAGAGTAAACAATGGAGCAAGGCACACAGTCCAGAGGACACTGATTAGATACATAGGATTTAGTTTGGTGTCCGTACGCATTGCTGACAGAACCCACTTTAAATCTTTTTAACCTTTGTCAATGCCACATTTACATTTTTTAATTTAGAAAACAGGTAGCAATCAAGCATAACAAAGAGGACTGCTAGCATTTTTAAAAAAAGCATTTATCTAGATGCAAAATATATATTTTAAAAACTTTTAGGCATTAGAGTTGCTAAAGCTGTAAAGGTGTATTAAGAACATTCTAACAGACAGACTGTACTTTGTTTAGCTGCTGTTTAGTGCAGTGAAACCAAATAAAAAAGTATTTAGAAAGTAAAAAGATTTGAAAATTATATAACAAGCTCTACTGAGAACAACAAATGCAGCATTCTCTAAATTGTGGTTATAGAATTATTCTCAACACTGTCAAAGCCCCAACACTCATAGCATTAAACCTTACAAGCCTGATACTTATCTGACTTACGCCACTTTAAATCATCAACAACAGCTGATGAAACTAACCCAGGGGGAAAAAAAGCTTCTGTATCTTTTCCTTCAAGGGTTTGTAACAAGTAAGAGAAGGAGGTGTCAAAAAAGTACGTACTGTTAGACATGATCTTTTCAACTGGACTAAGGGGAGAAAAAGACCTCTGAGAGCTCTGTACCTAGGTTATTATCTCTGCTTCACAGTGAAAGTTTTTTGAATCTAATTTTATTGCACTGTAATTATGGCCACGGATTTATTTATTGGCTGCAATGAGCGCTGCTTATTTATTTATTTATTTATTTACTGTGCCGGGTTCTGCATACAGTGCCCTAAGGGCACCTCTATTTAAATAATGGGATGTCTCGTGGATCTTGGTTAGG
>JAOWBP010002978.1:8718982-8770951 GCA_028571105.1 Tragopan temminckii
CTGTGCCGGGTTCTGCATACAGTGCCCTAAGGGCACCTCTATTTAAATAATGGGATGTCTCGTGGATCTTGGTTAGGCTGGAATTGTTCAGCCTCCCTTCATGCTACTAACCCAAAATGCTCAAGAGACCTCCTGTCACACAGGCAGAGGTAGCCCCTCAAGGCACCAGATAAATTTAGAGTTTTTCTAGATGTACGAGACAGAAATGTTCTTGTCTGAAAGTAACAAAAGAATCTGATTGTTTCTGTAAGGAAAAAAATGTACTATAGATTATTCATAAAAATCCTATATTTCAAGGACTGACAGTGGGCAGAAATGTGATTATTCTCATCACTATGAAAGCAGATTGTCATAGTGACTCAGGGGCTTATGTGTTAATTAAATCTTTTCTCCCAAAGACACTGGCTTAAATTTTATGGAAATGATTGGTGTCAGCAAGCGGGCTTTCACTGTAACAGCAAGTATACACAGAGGTGCAGGGAAAGTCTGCTGCATACAGTGATGTCATATTTTTTTACCAAGGGAGTCACATTTGTAAAAGCTCAACCTTCCATTCCTGCTTACCTCCCTTTCCCTGCAAAAGCATTTCCCAATCTCCAAACCAATATCTGCTGCTATGAGTCAATGGAGTAACAGTAATATGTAATCAGAGCATTTGAATGCTACAATCCAGCAAGAGTGCTGGAGAGAAAATGAGAGAGAAAAAGGTGCTAGAAAATCATTCTTCTGGTGCTAGAAAGTCATTCTTCTGCAGATCTGAGCATCTAGTAGCAGTCTTGTTAACTCTCATCCAATAGCAAACTAAAGAACACAGGTTCACAAGCTCACATCTGGGGTGTTAGGCTAAGAAACTGTCATTCATAACAGCACAGGAGAACTGTATACTTTTCAAAGGCATGGTGCTATCTGGACATGTTCAAGGCCAGGCTGGATGGGGCCGTGGGCTGCCTGATCTAATGGGTGGCAAGCCTGCCCATGGAATGGAGTTGGAACTGGATTGGCTTCAAGGTTCCTTCCAATACAAGTCATTCTATGATTCTAGAATTCCACAATTCTTCTTTGGTATCAGTATTACTATTGATCACATTCTCACATTTGAAGACTCACAGTAAGAATGGATTAATTTATGCCCAAGTACCTTCTAGTATCACTTTTACAGTTTCTAAACGTTGCCACATACTAGTACTGCTGATTACAGTTCTGTAACAGCTGTATGGTAGGAGAGTTGAAAATGCCTAATCATTATCCACACTCTATTTCCCTACTACTTTAATTCATATTGCATTTTGCTCAGTGTTGCACAGTGTGCGCTTACATAGTGACTGACTCTAGCTTTACTTACGCTGAGTAAGCACACTGTTCCCAGCAGTATGGCATTAAGCAAACTACTCCAAGCCTAAGGAGAGTGTCCCATCTCTGATCAATGAAAAGGAAGAGCTGGCCTCCTCAGATATGGAGAAGGCTGGGGTACTTAACGAGTCCTTTGCCTCCATCTCCGTGGCCAGTCAGGCTTCTCACACCTCTCATGTCCCTGAACTTCAAAGCTGAGATGGAGGACATAAAATCCCTCCTAGTGTAAGAGAGGAGCAAGTCAAGACTACCTCTTGAGGTGGAACGTGTACAAGTCTATGGAGTCAGATAACGTGAATTCCAGGGTTCTGAAGGAACTGGCTAACATGGTTCAAAAATGTGGTATCTCTATTGATTGTGAGAATTCATCTAGAATAGAATTAACTAAAAGCAAAGTGTAACATAAAGCAAGAAGTAAAAACAGAACACAACAATTCAGATGAGGAACAAATAGAAGACACTACAGGAAGATATTTTAATAGAAGAAAGTTTCTCTGGATGCAATCATGATGACAAGGCTCAAGTCTTGGAGGAAGATAAGATTGGAGTAGGGTTCCTACAACTCTATTTGAACTGTTAAGTTTCAGAATCATAGAATCGTTTGAGTTCAAAGGGACCTTTTTGATCATCTAGCTCCAACTCCCTTGCTACAGGCAGGGACACTTCCCTCTAGACCAGGTTGCTCACAGCCCCATCCAGCCTGGCCTTGAAGAGATTTAGATTTTAGTTTCCTAAAGCAGGAGAGGACAGAGAGCCGTGTTGTTACGGTAACAGTCCTGCCTGGCTCTGCTCACTCAGAGCAGTGTGGTGCAGTGAGTCTGGGCCATGGCCACTTCATGTCCAGACACAGCGCAACACAGATCCTGCCCATGTAAGTTTTCTTTTGAGTCTGTGATAATATATTTCACTAGACCAGCAATGGCAAACTTTTAAAGAGAAATCACAACTTGCAAAGGACTCAGAGATAAAAAGCACGTACTGGAAAAAAGAAAAGCAACACGACCTACCCATGGATGCTCTTTATGCCTTGGAAGTTCTCTTGAGGATGTGTAACCTTCATTTTGTTAAAGAAAATTTATGGGTTCTGCTGTATGCTTAACAGTCCTTGATTTTTATTTTTATTTTTATTTGCCTTGAGAGTTTCTTAACACTTCCAGGAAAGGTTTTAGCCTTAGGAACAAAAAAACCTCTGGGTGGCATAGCACCTTTTTGAAGATCATATAGCTTTTGATGGCCAAGATCTTGAGATAGAGTTTACTTCAGACTTGGAATCATAGAATCACAAATGTTGAAAAAGACCTTCAAGATCATCTACTCCATCAACTCATCACCAGCATTCCTGCTAAACTATGTCCCTTAAGTCCCACATCTAAACATTTCTTGTACACCTCCAGGGACAACAACTCCATCACTTCCTTGAGCAGTCTGATCCAATGCATTACCACTTTTTCAGAGAAGAAATTCTTTCTACTATCCAACCTGAATCTCTCCTGGCTCAACTTAGAGCCATTCCCTCTTGTCTTATCACTGTTACCTGGGAAAAGAGGCCAACCCCCACCTCACCACAACCTTCTTTGAGGCAGTTGTGGAGAGCAATAACATCTCCCCTGAGCCTCCTCTTCTCCAGACTGAACAGTCCCGGTTCCCTCAGCCACTCCTTCTAAGACTTGTGTTCCAGACACTTCATAGCTTCGTTGCCTACTTTAGACAAGCTCCAGGGCTTCAGTGTCTCTCTTGTACTGAGAAGCCCAAAACAGAACTCAGTACTTGAGATGCAGAGGGAAGGTCACTTCCCTCGTCCTGCTGGCAAC
Organism: Tragopan temminckii; assembly: GCA_028571105.1. Classification (NCBI taxonomy): domain Eukaryota; kingdom Metazoa; phylum Chordata; class Aves; order Galliformes; family Phasianidae; genus Tragopan; species Tragopan temminckii. The sequence continues at coordinate 8,722,144 of JAOWBP010002978.1, forward strand.
ACAATTTCTGATACTATATATGTTTCCTATCTTTTCTATCATTTCACTTGCAGTAGATTTCTCTTTTGCATTTTTAAGTTAACTGTGTTAAGATCACAGAGCAGCTGAGATTGGAAGGCACCTCTGGGTCCATGTGGCCCAACTCCTGCCCCAGCAGAGCCACCTAGAGCAGGTCTTTTTCAGGTTTCTGGCTCCAGTTCTCTACAGCTAGCAAGACAAAGGGAGGGTCAGAAACATGTAAAATTCATTTATAAATAACTTTCTTGTCTTGCTTTGCCTCCTAACATCATATCTTTCTGTAAGTTCTAGCCTAAATATTATTTTCAAATGACAAATTCAGACCCTACAGAATCAGTAGCCAAAGTCTGTTTTACCAAGATTCCAATTGCTATGTCATATTATTTGCAGAATATACTTTGTTTGATAAATTTTAATGACCATGAAGAAATAAAGGGGTAATATAATATAAATATTTCTTTTGGGGTTTATGTAGATACATATTTTCAAGTCTGGCAGGGAATCATCTGAAAAATGCTGTTTTTGTTTAATCTCACATTGCAGCACATAGCACTTGCACTGAACTACTTATATCTGCTAGAGCATATGGCTTATATCTCTGCTAACCACAGACAATATTGTATGGTAGTACTACATCATTCCTTCAGATGTAATGACTCCCCAGCTGACTGAAAGATTTTGATGTCATGATGTTAATTCATGACAAAACCATTTAAACTATGAGAAAACTCAATAGCCCAATACATAGCTACTTGTCTGTACTAAAATTCACAATAAAGATAGCTCTTTTTAACTTCATCAGGAGTTTTATCTAACAAGAAAAGCAGATCTGGGCTATAAAGCTCTTTTATTTAGGGATGGATCTTAAATTAAAGTGCAGGAATAAATATCCCTCTACCTTAATGCGAGCTGCTGAGCACTTCTGAAAATTAAGTAATCCATTTAAATTCTCAAGAGCAGATTTGGGAGACCAACTTTATGTAATTGTTAAAACGTTTCCAGAAATTGTACTGGACATTGGATACAGGAAAATTAGATTGCCTGGTGAAAATAATAATCCATATCTTCCAATATCTAAATCCATCCTAGTGAGAGAGTTGAAAACAGAAATAATTTAAGGAACAGTCCACTTACAGAGGTAATTCAAATAATAGAACATTGGATTATAATCTTCCTCTGCTACTGTCTAGTAAAGATTTCACTCTTCATTTGCTCGATTTGTAAGAAAAACATAGGGTTGAGGAGTTATTTCTAAAATTTGGTTCTACAAAGTTGGCACAACCTAGAGCAATCACATTAAGTGATTTCCTTCTCAATCACTGCTTCATATAGTTTGTTACCCTATGTTTGTACATGTAAAACTATCTCATTATCTTCAATGGTTTTATACATAAATGAGAATATCTTCTGATAAATAAAAGATGAATGAGGAAAAGAAGAGACCTTAATCAGGTGACCTTGGTCAAGATGCCTTCTTCAATTTCAACATCTGTAAAATGAAGGGAATGATACCAGCTTTTTTGCCAGATGACTAATATTGCTACTTAAAAGACTCGCATGCCTTCTGGATCTAAGAATAAAAAGAGTAGCACTATTAGCAGTCTCTAAAAGCTAAATGTATCTCCTCCCTGTCAAACATGGAGAAGATATTGTGGTGGCAAAGACCAAGTAACATGAAAATTAGTTTTTAGTTACAAGAAAAATTTCCCTACCAAAAATATTGTTCTAAATTATTTCAACATGGGGTACTGGCTGTCTTCAGAACCCAACTGACTGATTTCACAACATGTTTAAAGCACCTGGATCCAGGTGAATGTAACTTGTCCCTCACTGCTGAGTTGGTAGCCTTGCAAAACACCTGCTGTGGGAAAACAGAGTAGGTGTCAAGAACTTTGGGGACCAGACATGTCTCACACTTGGCCAATTAAACCACTCCCCCAAAAAAGTAGTGCTGAATATTGTATGCTGATCTCAATACCAGGTAAGCTTCACACCACAGTTATCCAAATAGTGCTGCAGATGGATGCCACATTCCCAAGAAATTCCCAAGATAACCTATAAATCAGAAAAGTGAGTACAACCAGTTTGAATAATGAATTGCATGTTTTTGACCTGGACCTAATGGTTTATTCATTCAAGTCTCAAAGCTTCCACTTCTGGTTAAAGAACAAGAAAGAAACATGTAAATGAAGAAACAGGAGGAGTTCTGCAGGGAGGGACACTGGCAGCATGGCCAGCTCTGCATGCTGAGTTAAATGGAGATCAGATTCTAATAAAAGCCAGTGGGCAATGTCAAAGGGAACAAGAGAAGGAACAGCAGTAAACAATGATGAAAACTATATGTTCTGTATTTCCCAGCATGCCTGTCAAAACAATCCCATAAATTGATCCATTTAGGTTCGCAAAAAATCTGATCCAGTTATACAGATGGCTTGACTGCTCACATTTGCCAAGCCTGCTCCCAGAAAGGAGAGCAACATGTAGCTCAAAGTTACACTGAGGTTGTGTCAGTCTCACAAGCAGTTGCTCTCATTCGTTTTTCCTTCTCCCAACTGCCAAGTATCGTCGAAAACCCACTTACTGAACTCTGAAATTCTCCCTTAGTGCCATCATTCAAATTATGTATTGTCTTTACCAGACTGTACCTAGTGCCCTTCCAATATTCTGTTTAGCAATTGTAATGCAGCAATATAATGGACATCCAGTCAGCCTTGTCATATTAGTTCAATTGAATCATTTTCTGCAAAAATGAAGAATAATCCACAGTACAGAAATAGACTTGACATTGGGAATAGCACTCCTTAAACCTAAATGTCAGTCCAATCCCCAGTGAAATCTTAAGTAAGGTAGGATTCAATTCACCTGTTGTTTTTTTTTAAATCAGGACATAGGCAAAGAAGTCCAATTCACCCATTTTTGAGAGTGCTGAGCACCGTGCCGAAATTACAAGGCATTTATCTACAGCCAGAAAGTTGCCTGAGTGCTTAAATACAGCCCCGTCAGCAGCATCAGAAAGCTCATGCTCTGCAGTGGTAGGTGCCACTCTTAAAACCAGCCTCTCTTTTGCTGTCCACATTCAAGTACAACGGCATCTTCACTCCACCTATTTCTCATCGAGAAGGTTCAAAAATTGGTTACGCTTGTGCTCAACTTCAGTTGAACCCACATTTCAAGTGAAGGTGGAAAGAACCTGAACAGAGCACCTAAGGCTTTTGCGGAGAGAGATTTTTTTATTTAGTCTGTTTACTTTAAAAACTTTTCAAATGTTTACTTATGTAAAACACACACATACTTGAAAACCATTTGGGACAGCAGCATTCCCTTCTCCTGAGTGATGTGAGTTACGGTCACCTTCTCTCTTGCATGTCATCCATCTTCCGCCGTCATTTCTATGCCTATCCCTGAGATTGCACCCTGAGATTGACAACCCTGAGTACACCCCTGATCCCAGCCTCTATGCCTACGACAGCTTCGGGGTCATTAGCCTCGACCTCTGGCAGGTGAAATCTGGAACCATCTTTGACAACTTCCTTATCACCCATGTCCCCAAAGAGACTGGAGACCTATCCCTTAGGGCTAGTACCCAGAGCACCCTCCTATAATGTAGGAGTTAAAACTGCTTGGAGTAAGTTCTGTAAGGTTTCCTTCACTTCCTGCCTCACTTTCTAAGCCCTGCAGTAGTAAGGGAAAGACAGGCAGGGACACTCCACAAGGTGCTTTTCAGCACGGGAATGCTAGACATGGTGGAGCCCAGAATAACCTACTGGTTTGGTATGTCTCCATGAGGCAGGGAGACACCTAGAAGTTTGGGCTGTCTTCTGGAGTCTCACAAAGTCCCTTCTAAATAGTAGAGGAGAAGAGGTGCCAGAATCTCCTTCTGTGGATACGTATTCATTTGTCCCTCAGGAAACTCAGTGATGTCATGGGAAACGCACAACGTCCTCATCCCTGGGGAACATGTGTAGTTTAGCACTTAAATAAGACTGTCTTGCCTTCACTCTAAATACTTAAATAATTGCCATTTTAGCTTAAAACCTAGAAATATTTCTTAAAAGGAAAAGGCACTAACCACAGAAATAACAAGAACAATGCTCTTTGAAAGCCCAAGTCATAAGGACCAAATCTGTTCATTAATTTACTTCCAGTAATCAACTTCAATAAACTTTAATTGAGAGCTAAGTGTAGACTACTGCAGCATCTTTCATGCAACTCTTCTTTTTAGTACTGATCTTAGATACTTTTTTATTCACGAGGCTCTTATTTTTCTAAAAACTGAATTTTTAGATACATTCTTTAGTTTAATAATAATTACTTTGGTTTAATAATTACTTAACAAAGTTCCACCTGTCCATTCTTCAGTGTTGTCTGGGTATTGACATCAAACTGACTTCCTTTAATTGACAGTGCAATGGTCTATTAACAGTATCAATTTCTTCATATGCAGCACAGTTTCCTTAATGCCACAGATAGAAAGGTAAATCCCCCCCAGAATAAATAGATAAATAAAGATACCAACAACTATAAACGAAGTTCAGAAATACTGGTCTGGAATACCATACAGAATGCTTTAGAGAGCGCAATGTGCAAGAGGCCACATTTAGGATGAATAAAGCTGAGGACTAGATTGCTTAGGCTGGTAAAGCTATCAGGCAGCAGCATGAACATTGATTAGGCTGCAAGCAAACATCTTGCTGATGGGCAACCAGCAGGAGCAACCTGGCCAGCTCCAGCACAAACTGTAGCAGAGCCAGGACACCAGATTTGAGCTCTACCTTTCTGTGAGCAAGGAGCTGGTGCACACCAACTATAACTGCTCTGCCTACTATAAGTAGTCAAGAGAAAAGGAGAGGTAGAACAATTTCCTCTTTCTGCTATTGAGATCATGAATAAGCAAGAAGAGCAATTGCTGCAGGCAGCAGATCTCCAGCAGTACATGGTTTTTATAAGGGCATGTAGCAACAGTATGAGGGGAGATGGTCTTAAACTGGAAGAGGATAGATTTAGACTAGATATCAAGAAAAAACTCATTACTGCGAGGGTGATGAGGCACTGGAACAGGTTCCCCAGTGAGGCTGTGAATGCCCCCTCTCAGAAGCAGTCAAGGACAGGATGGATGGGACTGTGAGCAACCTGGTCTAGAGGGGGGTGTCTCTGCCTGTAACAGGGGGTTGGAAGTAGACAATCTTAAAGGTCCTTTCCAAACCAAACCATTCTATGATTCTATGATTCTATGCTAACTCCAGTCTTTGAATCAGTTCTCAGCAACAGATGTGAGCACAAGATAGGAGGTTGCGTTACACAACCTTGTACATGCTACTGCCTGACTTTAGCAAGCCAGCTGTAAATCATGAGTCTGAAAATAAAGCAAAAAAAAAAAAAAGAAAGAAAATGAAATCCAAGATAATGTTGGAAAAGTTCTTAAGAAGGAGGGTGGGAGATGTGATTTTTGAAATACAGCTCTATAAGGACTAACTACAGAACAGCCTATCCTGGGAGAGACAATGCTGTGATAAACAGAAACCTTTTGTTCTTTAGTTGTTTTTTTTTCCTCTTGAGCACTGCTTCATTCACACTGCTAAAAGTGAAGAAAGCAAGATGTTAAGGAAATCATCCAGTGACAGTTTTCAACGCTGGTCTCAATTCTCTGAGGAAAAAGTTAGAGGTGTGAGACTTGCTACGAAATTGTCGGTATTCTGGCAGCTGCCCAAAGCCCACTCAAAAAGGTGCAAAACACTCTACCCTAGAATAGCTAGGGACCCTGACCTAATAAATCATAACATTACACAAGAAAAACCAGATTCTATCTGATGATTGATCTGACTCTAGAGGCACTATAACAGTGACATTTTTTCCTTATATGCACCTTGTGTAATGCATGTACCATGTGTGTCAAGATTAGGATGCTACTCTCAGCCGTGCACTCTGTCTCCACGCTCATAGCGTTGCAGCCTGGGCAAAGACTGGAGAGAGATCAGGAATCAGCACTTCCTGCCCTTCTGAACCAAGAACATTCCTTCTGAAAATAAATGAGTAGGATTATCGCTTTCTTCTACCAGTAAATGATTATGCATGTACTTATCACTTACTAAAATCTCTATCTTTTTAAAAAATCATCCTGCTAAACTGTTGACCTCAATGATATATTGGACTGGTTTGTATTTTAGAAATGGCCAACCTAATTCAGGATTTGAGTGCCTTCTTTAAATTTCCAAGTCTGAAAACATGGGCCACCATACCAATGGCAGGATTTGTGCATCTAAACAGCTTTTTTTTTTTTTTTAAATTTTCCACTGCCTCAGAGCTCAGAGTATGAGGAGTTTTAAGAATATCTTCTTTTTTTCTTTTTTTTTTTTTCCCAGAAGGACTATTTTTGTTAATGTCTATTATTCTGTCACACTTATTCGAGCTGAATTTCATCTACCATTGTGCTCCTTAATCCCTCAATGTATTTAAATCCATCTGGAATTTTTCTAAATCCTCCATAGTTCTTCCTAACAGAGACAATTTGCCCATGGGGTACCACTAATCCCTCTACACGCTGAGAAGCAGCAGTTCATGACGAATCTTTCCCTCCTATCTCATAACCGGTTCTTAATCCGCAGAGACGCCATGGCCCTTGCTCTGTGAGTCACACTCCTTAAAGTCGGTATGAAGAGCATCCCATTTATCTCCTGTTGATTTGGAGGGCAGGTACAACTTGCGGTTTTGCTGCAACAGCAGCTTTTCTCTCAGGAGAGGCTGATGCATCTCCTCAGAAGGCAGTTTGCTCCCTTGGGGCTCCTGGGACCAATGCTGTCACAGAAGTAAAGAGAGAGACTCCGGCACGGTCCTCTGGAGGTGGAAGCACAGAAGTCTTTCGATAGAAGTAGCTAAGACTTAAGATGTGGAAGTGCTTTATCACTAATATGGTTTCAGAGTCTGAGATCACAGCACAGAGAAGCTGAAAACAATACTACGAAACCTTTTATTTTAAGGAAACAGCTTTTTTCCCCTCTCTCTCTTTTTTTTTTTCCTAAGATTAGTAAATATTGTAACATGCAACATAATGGGAAATTCAGTTACAGAAGTGTGAAATAAAAGGATATGAACCTCTTTTTCTATGCAAAGTTCAATAGTAACAGGAGAATGGAAGAGCTACATCACAGAAAAGGGACGTAGCTTTAACAAGGGTCCTCAAGAAAATCTAAGTTCCATCTTCCTGTGTCCAGGAATCTGGCTTCATGATGCTTTTCCTCAAGCTGCAACTCCTGTCTGACTCAAGAGGTTCCATACCAAACCAGCTGATCTACTCGTAAGAGGATTTGCATTCCAGAGGAAAGTCACCATATTTGCCAAAGAGGGAATAAATGATGTCAGCTACACATATTCCACGGAAGAAGTGAACGCTCCTGCATGGCTGCATGGTGGTGGGACTATCCCATCCTCATTAATTTTGAAAAAAACAATATAAACTATTGAATCCCACCTTTTACAAATCTTACTTTTCATTTCCTAGACACGAAGGGAGTCTCGCAACAAGAAAGTTCCCAAACAACAGAGGATAAACTGAGACATTAAAGGGGATCTTTTCAGGATGCAGAGGAAGTACAGCGAGGACTGCTGGAACATTTTAACATCAAAGTAATTCATAGTGTTACCATTATATTCTATCTGAGCCCACCAAGCCTAAAGGACCTTTAGACACCAAAATTGTATTTACTTTTCTTTTCTGGAAGTGCCCCTGAGAGTAACCCACATGACGTGCTATAATGGAAGTCCTGGGCACGGGTGTTTCATCAAGTCCATGGTGTTACAACACTTGCCTTGTCTGAGTTTGAGTCTTTTGTCTATGTTCCAGTGTAGCTTCATATATCTTGAGTACTCATCTCCAGTACATACTGAGAGAAGAAATGAATTTCAGCACTAAACATATTTTATCCGGTTTGAACTCATCCTGTGCCTCAAATTCAGTTATATCATAATGAATTTTGTAAATAATTCGCATTTATTCAGGACTGATGAAAGCAACCAAACAACGTCAGAGCACAGAGCTACTCACTGGGTCGTTGGAGAGCAGCCTGATGTCACAAGACTGTGACTGTAAACATGTTAAGGACACTGCAATTTTATATCTTTAGTTGCAGTTTGTTTTAATATGCTGTTTTTTGGCCTTTATTGGCCTTTAAGCCTTTTTAAACTTACTTTTTTTTGGACAGCTCAGCAAATTCCCACTTTCCATATTTTTTCCATCTTCTTCCACCACAAATGAGTGTGAATTTAAACCCCTTAATACGGACAGATTCAAGTCCAGACCAATTTGTAACACAGATGACACCTGGTAAAAATCAATAGCAGTGGTAAGGCTATGAAGGTCAGAGTGATAACGGCATTGTGGAAACACAAGAGTGATTGAGAAGTCAAGAAGGATCACCTCTCTGGAGTTATAATTGAAGTGTGACCCTGTTCCAGCCTGTGCTTGTATTGTTCCAAATAAGCAGTACCTCCAGCTATGTTAATAGTGACAAATTCATACAGACATGTTGTTAATGGCAAAAACATGGAAATAATGGCAATAATCTGTGCCATAATGATGATATCCTCCTTTCCAAGACTGGATTCCATCAAAGCACTCCTTAATGCATTTTTAAGCTGAACGTTCGAAGCAGTGATGGAGTTCACTTGTCATAAACCCTAACTCTCTGATACAAAAAAAGCCTTGACAATGCAAGATTGTTTTTTAAAATCAAATTATTTATGAATTAATAAATGAGATTGAGGTCAGCTGGTGATATACATTTTAATGGGCTTTTGACTTTTCGTATATTCCCTACCTTAACATCACCAAAAATGTTTTTCCTTCAAGGTAAGTTAAAGCTCAGACCAAATTACAATGCAGATGGTTTAAATTACAAAAGACAAAGTATGTCCATCAGCCTAGTGCTCAAAGAAGGAAAATAAAGAAACACAAACATTTCTGTAAGATACCAAAATGTTTAACATTTAAAAAATTGACTTTTTCTAAAACTCAATCTCCATTCTATCAATAAATTAATTCTGAATTTATCTCTCCATCGGACACACCATAATCTGAAGATTGCAGCATACCTGCTTCTAAAACAGCGAGTGGAAATACCTACTCAATAGTAAAATTAAATTATTTTCTCTGTTCTGATTTATTCTTTGTGTTCTGAATTAGTCCTCACTGATCTTCTTGCGAAGCATTTCCTTGCATGTCATATAAATGATTTAGAGTGAGATAAAAATGACTTCATTCTAATTCTTAGTGATCAGATGTTTACATTGTATACATGTTATCTGAGTCAAGAAATTTCAAAAATTTATCGGGCATGAAAATCAAATTATTGCATGTTTATAGCTGAACCTCCCAGAACTGAGCAAAACACTGATGAAAAAGTGCTAGTAGATAACGGACTGCATTATAATTCATTTTGATGAATTCACTGGAATTCCAACCTTTGTTTTCCTCCTTTTCACGCATTCCAAAAGGTTAATATTTGTCACTCTTTTAAAATGATTTACATGGTAATTACCAGAAAAACACTGAAATGGACTAGAAGGATTGACCATATGGAATTGTGAGATACTGCATCATCTCAGATGTTTTTTGTCTACTACTGTTACAGAAGCAAAACACAACTTAGCACCCCATCCCTATGATAAAAAACATGTAACCCAATCAGTAAAGATCTGTAGCATGGAGACAGCAGAGCAGCATGAACCTACTCAAAGAGAGGCTGTAGTGCCTCTGCACTGGCTGCAGGTCCACAAGACCCAAAGAAGAGATGCTAATGCAGAAGAGAAGACATGGAAAGAGAAAATGGTGGATCTAGGAACATTTTTCAGAACACCAGCAATATTTATTTGTTTGGCTGAGCAGAGAGATACAAATGTGAGCTTAGTCACTGTGGCACTCCTGGGACTCCAGGTGCACTGCTAAAATTACCCAGTGCATTTCAGCTGTTCAAGGGACCAGACTCAGCGTCATTACTCTGTGTCATGGATCAGTTGGCCACCAGTTAAATCAAGCCAAAATCTGGCTCTGGATGTTCCTCTAGAGGTGAATCACAAAGCTTGACCCACTAGCAAACAAAGCAAAACATCTGGGAAGTGAAAAGAGAAATAAATGGGAGCTTGGATGGACTCTTGTGAAGTTATCTACATCAGCAGGTTCTGGGGTAAGATAATTTAACATATTTTGGAATCACAAAGCGAAGGGCAACAGAAGTAGAACAGGCTGTCATACCATCTCTGCACATAAAACAAAGAAGAAATTAAAAATATTCAAAGCTGAATTCTCATACTTAAAATGCTATGCACCACCACTGTTTTTCTGCTATTTTCTTGTGCATTAAGAAGATGCATGAAGTATAATTTTCCTGTGAGAATGTATAACATCAGAATTAAGGTGAAACTGCATTAAAGCAGTGATGTGAAGGATGCGATTTCTGCCACTGAGAATCACAATGACAGCGGAGGATTAAAGAGGAAAAAATGATTTTGTGTCTAAAAAACACTAGGGAGTGTGAATAACTACATGTGAACAGCTAACCAAGGAATATTCTAGATTTACTTCTGTATAGTGGTTGTGGTGCAGAGACAAAGACAGAATTGTCTCTCACTGATAAATTCATAGGCAAGTATTTTGTACTTGTATTATTTATGTAGAAGATCAAGCTACATTCTAAGAAGCAAAACTTTTGACTTTAAGTTCAATGTTGGACAGTTATTTATTTATACATGGGCAGAGCCTACTAGTGAAAGTGATAAATTGAGCAATAAGAACTTTACATTTTTCCTTTTTTTTTTTTTTTTGGCCTGTGAGCAGTGCTGTCAGGAACTGATTTTAACAAGCTTTAGTACCAAGAGCATTTCTGTTTCTTCTTTTAGTTTTTAAAGCTAGTTGTAGAAGTTAAGTGAAGAATATGCACAGTTTTTTTCCCCTTGATAAGGTATACTTGCATACAGAATAACAATTTCAAAGAGGACATTGAGATATGTAGGGAAGGTCAAATCAGTGTTTCTGTTTGTACATGTGTGTATTAAAGGACAAGAACATTCTGTTATTATTTTCTAAGGAGAGCTGAAAAGCCTCATGAAATACAAAAGCTCAGCTTTTAAGACACATCAAGACTTTCCAGCAACAAGGAACAATAAAACCTATTATTCCTGTTTCGTTGTATACATTGCGATTCATTTTTATATTTCATTTTTAAAAGCAATTAAAATGCCCTGCATATCACTGGTAGGAATAGCAAATGATGAAGATCATGAAAATACAATTCTTTTAACGACTTGCCTAGGAAAACAAAAAACCTGCAGAATGAATTGAGAATTTTGTACAACTCAGCTTCAGGGTCCTAACCTGAGCAACATCCTTTAGGAAGTAATCATTGTATGCAGAGCAACATCCTTTATCACCTTTATGAAGGTGCAGAAATAGTTTCAAGCTCTTAGAATCAACCTAACCCTTAGCATATTAAATGGGTCAGACTAATCACCTTTTGTAGCAGTCTTATACTATGAACAGTAGATCAATTTTCAGCTTTTTCAAAAGTAACTGAACAGAATATCAGCAATCTCAAATTAAAAGCAGAGAACTGACTGTATGATCCAATTAAGTTAACATGTTGTGAACAGATTTACAACCTATCTAATTTTACATACACAGTCTGGAATTGAGCTAGCATGTGACAAAACACAAACTAGGAACTGACTAATGTAACAGTGCCAGAAGTTGGCTCACAAGCCAACAGAACTACCATGAACAGTCCATGAGCTTGACTGTATGTAAAAAACCTTAAAATTCAGAATAGTTCATTTGGAAGTGACCTAAAAAGATCATCAAGTCCAACTGCCTGATCACCTTAGGGCTAAACAAATTTAAAGGGCATTGTACAAATTCCTCCTGATCACTTGACAGGCATGGGGCATCAACCACCTCTCTTGGAAGCCTGTTCCATTGTTTGATCATCCTCACATTACAGACGTTTTTGTGATGTCCAGCCTGAGCCTCCAATGGTGCAGCTTTTGCTGTTTCCACAAGTCCTGTCATTGGTTACCAGAAGAGCCCTCTGCTTCCCTTCCTCATGCAGAAGCAGAAAGCAACGAGGTTATCTCTAAACAACCTTTTCTCGAAACTACAAGCAGTCCTCATTCTCTTCTCATAGGAGATGCCTTTCAGCCCATGCCTTACAGCACACATATTCTTGTAAATCACAAAATAAGACAGGTTTCTCTGCATTTGAAGTCCAAAATACTATGATTAAGCAGTGAAAAGAAATGAACTTTTGAACTAGAATTTCCCTTACTGCATTGAAGTCTAGCTGCTAGTTATGAAACTGCACACCAGCTTCACTGTTTACACTGCTGAGCAAGCAGCAGCTTACATTTAGTTTTGCTCTAGACGGTAAGAACTACATGTTTTGGATAGTCAGGCTTTGGATTGCTTCACAAGGGACTCAGAAGTCTAAATGGTTTTTAAATGTTTTGACTGTGGGATTTTGGCCCACATCTCAGAGCATATCCTGCCAGACAAACGAGAGTATTGGCATCTTTTCGTGTTAAAAAAAAAAAAATTCCATACTTGAAGAAGTCCAAAAAAGAGGAGTTCTTTAGTCTGAGACTTCTCTGATTGGAGAGTTCCCACTGATATATTCCCACTATAACAGGGAGGTATTTTATAGCTATAGCTGAAGCAGCATGCAAGTGAAAATAACTTCCTTCAGATAATTTCATTTTATGGGATTATTTCAGAGATTAGTAGGAACAGTTCATAGCAGTAATTCTGAGAAAGAAACAAACCTCTTTCACACAAATCCTACAGTGGTTGAATATCAATTTTTTGAAGGAGAAAAGAGTAAACAAAGTAAATCACCCAATTTGATTGGTTTCTCAGCATAATAAAGTGCTGAAGCAGCACAGTGGAGGATTTGCTGGACAATTTTCTCCACTGAAGCTGTCAATTCATTCTGAAGCTTAGTGCTGATGGATATTATGGATTGGTATGGATTGCACTGCTCCAGCCATCTGAAAGGTCACTAGACAAACACAGCAGGAGTGACCTATTGTTCTTGCCATTGACAATCACACTGCCATTTTGACAAATCTTTAAACTATCACAAATCTTTTATTTAAGTATTACATGAAAATGTTTATCTTTTCTTTGTGGCACAATTAAAAGCTGGCGTCTTAGGAGTTCACTGAAGCAGTCGTAATATCTCCTTGGGTCATGCTTGCAAAGCCACGGAAGCCTGAGAATCTAATAGTGAATGGATCACCTTTGACATCTGTCAACTATACCACTGAGTATAATCTTTTCAGTTCCATTTTCAGATCACAAGGTGAAAAGAACTCAAGCTATTATCCCTAGTGTACAAATATGCTGGACTATTTCCCTTTCTTACCGAAAGACCACTGTTTCGGCCATAAAAATGAAGCTTCACTGCACCAAAAAATCGTGGCCTATAAAAATTGATGGGTTGGAACTATGACATATTGGTTTGTGGAGAAAAGAGAAAAACATACAAAGATAGCATTATCAGAAAATAAAAAAGTACTTCTCACATCACATTTCAGCATTTCATTTCGTGTGCACAAGTTAAGGTTGGATTTCAAAGATAAACCCCACTCTAATCATAATTTTAATTCTATAATCTTAACTGCGCTTATTGCTGTTAGAAACATACTTCATGTTTGTCTAAAACCCAGGCTTAGAAAAACGTAATTCATACACATATTTAGCTCCAGCTTCTCTCATATTTTAAATAGAGCACTTTAAAAAAGCATAAAGATTTAAACACAAAGTATGCAAGATCAGTTGTCAAACTGATTTCCTGAGTACAGGACTACAACCACCTCTCAAGTAGGAGTGATTTTAGATTCACATAGATTAAAGAATTTACTGGGAATAGTTCCAGTCCCTTTTCTTCACTGTGTGAGTATAATATACACGCACAGATTCATAGAAATGTGCAGCATACACTTACTGGAAAGCTATTTGTTACTATTATTTATTTAATGCAGAGTGACTGATTTTGTACTGATTTGCAGTATAAAAACAAACCAATGCAGGGAACATTAGCATTTCCCTTCTGTGCAGTAATAGTTAACGAACATTATCACTTTCTCTATCCTCTCTCTCCCTAGAAAGGTTACAATTACAGCAACATTCATGAAAACAAGTCTTTATTAAAACTCTCAGCTACACTAATCCAATTGCTCTCTAAGGCCACTTTATGAACTAAAGAAATGTTTATGAGAAATATTAGTAAGCAATAGATACCTCAACCATTATAGAACATATTTCATTGTTCCTGCAGAGTGTGAGTGTTCATTTTTAGCATGTGTAATTTCCTAGCTTTTATTATTCTTGCAAAATTTCAGAATATATTAAAAAATCGCTTTTAAAAGATAAAAGGTTTCCATTTTACAAATTACAATTAAAGACAAAGAATATTAATGACTCCCTCAAAACAAACAAACAAAAAAGAATGCATTTTGAAAGTTGAAGTTCTGACAGAAGTCATCTGCCACTGCAATGAAATCGTTTTGCTGTAGTTCAAATGCTATTTCACTCTGGTTAAAAAATATATATTTTTTACTTTAGCTCAATCTAATCAGTTAATTCTGTTACTAACTTATTCTAGATTAGGAACTAAAAAAAAAAACAACAACATTATTCTCATTTTCTTTACAGTGACTTTGGAAAAAATGAGATCCAGTAGTTCCTATTGTGCTAAGAATGCAGTGAGGAGTTATCAGTTAATTTAACTGGATGCAGATATTATATGCTTTGTTTAACAAGCTGGTTACCATTACAAATATATATATATATTTCAAACTTGTATGTTTGAAACACTTGAACTAGTTTAATCTCATTTATTAGAAAAATATCTGGGCATTTTTATCTACATTCCCATGTTTATCTAAAAGCATCTTGCCTGAAAATGACTAAAAATGCAATAACCTAATATATAAGAAATATACATTTTGTCTTTCTTTTATTAAAATTTGTGAAGGAGCTGAACAAAACTACGATAAATTGTATTTGTGTATGTGAAATTCTCCAGGAACAGAAGCATTTAGACAAACAAATCTCTCCAGCAACTTTCACTGAATCACAATAGATATTAGCTGGGCTAGCTAGGAGAAAACCTGGTAAGATGAGTGGACGATCTACATGCTGCGAAGACTGGAATTCCGAGCAGAGTTATAAAAGATTTTAGAGAATTCAGGAGTAAAGTAAGTCAGGACGGTGGCAATGGGACATAAAGGTGCCTTCCAGACTGATTGGAGCTGGGAGAAATAGCACTGAGCTGCGATAAAAAGTAGTTTCTACTGTTTCACATAGCATTCATATGCAGGACACAGAGGTGTGGTTAAAATAGTCTCCCATCAATTTCTGGTAAACTGGTTTCAATAATTTAGGAGACTCCCAAGTGCCCTGTTGGCAAACTACTTGAAGGACAAAGGTGTGATCTAAACAAAAGACTGGAAGAATAATCTGCTAATAACTAGCTTTCTCTAGGAAGAGCTTGTTTAGAATGGTTAGCCAGGCTCCAGTTTCCAGTAGTAACCAGTCATCCAGAATGACCATGTTACAGGAAAACAACTCATAGTTGGAAAAGCGGTTTAATCTGGTTAATTAAATCCAAAGCACTTGATGATTAAGCAATGAACAACTGACACACAGGCAAGTTAACAGAAGTGTAAGAGGATGCCAAATCATTTGGGACTCCTTAAAGCAGATACTCCAAAATTCCCAAAGAGTGAGCACCCTCCTTCAGGATTTCTGGTTCCAAAAACTGACTTTTATTTCCTGCAGGGTAACCTCTGAGTCCTTATGAATATATTCCTTACATTATCTCTGAGAGCGGGTGTTTGTTTCCTACTTTTTGAGAAATCTCTGTCTGTCTCTTTGATGTTTGCACACTGCCAAGCCACAGCTTTCACTCTCCTCTCTACAGCCTGCTCCCTCCATGTGCTACGTAAAATCTCTTCCCCCAAAATATCGTCTTTTCTTTGTGATCCCATCTTTCTCAAGTGCAGCCCCTGGGAGAAAGCTGTTCTTTCTGGTACCCAGTCGCAAGTGTTTAGAAACAACAGAGTGTGGTCAAAACAAGAACTCTTAACAGTCCTGTTGCCTTCAATTCCATTAATGAGTCAGACAAAAGAGTCTATCCGTGCTATAGAAGTTTCTGTCTCTGTTTCTCAATAAAGAAGCAGAGAATTGTAAGGTCATCCTAGAAATTCCTAACTTTTCAGACAAATTGAGTTAGGATGGCTAATCAAATATAACATTGCTCTTACAGGAGGATAAGGATGTAAAAGCACTCTTAATGTTCTAAGCTCCCAAATGCTCCTATCTTAAACTGTCTATCACTAGTGGAAAAAGTTGCCTTTTGAAAATATAGCATGAAATGTCAAATTCATTAGTGACATGACCTGAAATAATTAGGTCTTTCTTTCTAAGCCAGCTGCATATGGGAGGTTTAGATTCCTTTTTTTTTTTTTTTTTTTCCCGATCAAAAATGAAACCACAGAGAAAACATTGTGCTTTATTATTGTGTGCCATTTTTTCAAAGAATGACTCAGGCATTGATATTTAGGCCACTTTCAAGTCAAATATTTAAAGAGCACATCCTAAGTATAAGCACACTTACTGACATATTGGAAGGTCACTTGAACATGAGAAGATAAAGTCTAAGCAAAAGACCTACAAAACTAAGTATCTTCCACACTGGAGGAAAGGCAACTGTTTTTAAAAAATAAAAAATAAAAAAAAAGGAACTGTTTTCTTATATTTTCATCAAAGTACTGAACCAGCAGCAAACAGTTTCAGATGTATTAAAAATCAAGCCTGTGGCATTTTCCTCTTGTGCATTCATATTTCATTAGGTGCAATGACTTCATCTTTTATACATTTAAAAAGTCATTCAAATTGGCTGCTATACTTACTCTTTCACTGTCACAATATAGCCATATTCTTTCTCCTCTGCAGACTTCACTTCAAGCTGTATGCCTTGTCCTGCATTTTTCTCAGGCTGTTCATAGGAGTTTCCATCCTTCATTAAAGCATTCTTAATCCAGTAGCGGGTCTCACTTGGGTCTTTGGAGTCAGATTCAGTGCTCTTTGCAGCTGTCAGCTCCCTGGAGAAAGTCTCACTTTTTACATTTTCCACACCAGCATTTATTTCTTCCGAGGAAGAAGAGTCAGTGTCTTCAGATTTCTTGGTTTCTGACTTAGTAGATTCTTCACTTATTAGGTCTTTAGGCATATTTCCAGGTAATGCATTATTTTTCAAGAAGTTAATTAATTTTGCAGTGTTGTCCTGTATTAAAAGAATATTATTATTTGTAAAACTAAATGTGTTACAGTGAAAAAACCTGGATATTTTCCTTCAAGTTTATATTGATATGTTAGAGTATTCATAGACTACGGTCATTTTATTTATTTCTACATGCTTCAAGATATGCAGGAACAAAATATTTATTCATTAATAATAAATGAACATTAAATTATACCACTGCACCTCTCAATAGATTTAACATGGGTGAAAGATTTTTATATTTTGAAGTTATTTTCTTATTCAAATACCACAGTATCTTTACTCAGAGAAAATCTGTCTAATAAACTGAAACAACAAGCAAATGAGCAAACGTCAAAACAATTCCCTGGAATAACTCATTAGTTGGATTCATTATATAAAAATGTATTGCAGCCAAGGACTTGGGAGAAGATGATGGCTTATGGGCACTTCGTGCTCTGTGTCAAATACATTTTTTTCACCTCCTCTATTCAAACTGTCACCAATAAATTCATTCACGGGATCCTCTATAAATCAATCATGAATGCACCACTTTATCCCCCTGAAGAATTTCATGTGGGTGGTTAGAACTCCTGACAAATTGTCCACCTGTGTGTTTGCCTTGCTTGGTAGATGGACAGCTATTGAAGAGATTTTACTGCAAACAGAAAAGGATTTACTCATTTTTTACTCTAGCTGTTGCAGCTTTTTGACAGAGCATATAGCAGGAAAAGTTTCACTGCAGCTTTTAAAAAATATTTCCTTGAGTATTTTTTGCTCATGAAACCCATAAGAAGAATGATAAATACTCCTAATAAATGGATGAATATAGGACAAGTCTACAGGGTACGATTCAAAGTTCATGAGGAATATTAGTAAAGTTATCTGGATTAGAATCCAAAATCTGATGTTACCACCTTGGGAAGAGTTTTAAAGCCTAAAACTTTTGAAATGTCTCTGATATTAAACAATTTGAAACAATTAATTGTAAAGTGAAAAACTGAGGAACAGCAGATCCCATGCAAGGAGAAACAATTCTGAACTCTTCCACATATAGGTGTCCTCAGAGAGAGCATGTTTTACTCAACTGGTTCTCAAAACCAGGTGTCTCAGCAATGATGCTTACTTTCCCCAGAACCAGAAGCCAAATGGCAGAGGAAAGCAAAGTATTTTCAGTAGAACACCTCAGTGCTCCAAATTCACTAACCAGGGAAAGAGCCTGAATTTATCTGTGCTGTGGAATCTGTTATGACTTCTGACCATTTACAGCTGAAAGAAAGGCAAAAAAAAAAAAAAGGACTTGACCTTCTGTTTTGGAACCCATCTTAGTTAAGGTTTAGATAAATGTCCATTTAAAATTTCAATGCATCAACAAAAAATTTCTTATGCTGTGATTACGAACTATACCTGCACAAGACACAAAACAGTTTTTATGATTCAAAAATGTGGTTTTGACCTTCACTGTATAAAAACCTGATATTCTGGGATGGAATGTTTCATTAAAATACTGGTACTCTACCTCTTGGTCAGTTCTGGCACTGGCTTCATGCATTCCATTGTCTGTGGGATGTGAAAAGCATAAATACACAGTTATGAAGGGAAAACATCACACGTGAAACAAACACTGCTTTAAGGCTTCTTTGTTTGTACTGGTGGCCTTTTCATGCAATTTAAACATTAAGACATCAAAGCTGAAAGGGCAGACTAAAGAGCACTGTATAATTCAGTATTGTTATTCTAACCTTAGTTTGACAGCAAATTAATGCAAGATCAATAGACAGAGTACTTCAAGAGCCAATCTAATAGTGTTATTTTGCTAATTAAGTGTCTGATCTTCATATCAGTTTATTGATATCTAAGAAAAAATCAAAAATTATTCTAACTGGCTGAATGGGCATTTACATTAAAGAAAAAAGAAGCATAAACACCCCTCACACATTTCAGTGGAAAAAAAAAAAAAATTATATTGTCTACCAAAATCATGTTATAGTTTAACTACAATGATGATATGCAGTCACTTCATTAACCTCAATCAATGTTGGGTGTTTGGTTTATGAACTAAGACTTATTCATTTCTCCCAGCACAAATCCTCAAAACTGCTCATTTTCATCTTTTGTAGAACTAGCAATTAAAATAACCAGAACTCACTAGTGAGGTTTTCAGTATATCACCACTGTAATCATACTTTTGGGAGGAAAAGAAGACAATAATTTAAAATCACTGATGTCATTTGTATTTTGGTGTACCAGATGTCATAACACTCCTAAAGTAGAGAATGTGTAAATGAAAATTTAAGTTCTGCTGTGATATCAGCTCATTAATGCTATACACTGTAGCTCCTAAATCTGCATCACCATAGAAATATATATCCAGAATGAAGCAAATAATCATAATAACTCTTTATGTTCCCCAAGCATGTAAAGGTACAAGTTGTTTTCTACGTGTACCTAAGACTTTCTTTTGCCAAGCAACTGTGGTACATTATGGAATGATTATCTGTAAAATTCAATTATTTACTACACACATTTTGAAACACATTCTTGGAATACAATCATCTTTCATTATCCTTTTGCTTAAACACCTCATTTTAAAGAATGGGAAATTAGATCACGCAGCATTAAGCAATTTGTTTTTCAATATAACCAAGTGTGTAGGTTTATCTTGTTTGTGAAGCCTGAAGATCGAGTGTTCACAAACAGATGTATTTTAGGTAAATAAAGTATCTATCATAAAAAGAAAACAACAAAGCTCATGCTTTGCAGCCTTTGGGGAAAAAATACAAAAACTTTCCCCCTTTGTCTTCCTTAAAACCAATTTTAAAAAATGGCTAGCACTAATGTAAAACAAAGGAAAATGAGGCTCGCTATCCTTCACTGTACTTAATTCTTACAGTCAATACCTGGTATGTTAACACTGTTTTCCATTAATCCAGCATGAATTTCTGCCCTTTCTTGAGCATCTCCTTTCTTAATTTTTGCTTCCGCTTTTTCTTCTTGAGTTTTTCCAGCACCATCTTCTGTTTTTTCCTGAATGCCAGCCGTCTGAATTGCATTAGCAATAGTATCAGCAATCTCATCCAGTTCAGTTGAGCTGAGATTCTCCACAGTCACCTGGTGTTTCTCTAGGTCCTTCAGTACACCTTTAATAAGTGTTTCTGGATCACAGAACAACATAAGCACAAGATTTAGCTGTTTTCAATAAGTATATGTGCTTGTATAAGAAATATCTTTAGTATTTCCTGAAAGATATCTTTTCCTTTTTGAAGACTTTTTTTTTTTTCAGAAGTGCATACAAATTCAGGGAGCCAATACACAAACAGAAGTTAGCTGATGTCCTCAGAAAAAGTATTAAAAATGGATGTTACAGTTTATGACAAGGTAAATCTATGCCAGTACAACCTAACAAGTTGTCCTACAGAGATGAATATAAAATTTTCATTTCTTTACAAACTCAGCACCATTTCCTAGTCCAAAAGGACTCAAAAACTGGAGAATTAAGGCAGCTCAGTTTTTTTTTTAAGCTGCACCAAGCTGCTGTGTCTAAATACAGCAAATACAATAGTATTTATTACATGTCAGGTTTCTTTGTCAATTTGGTTTCTGCAACTATATACAATTTTGGAAAAGAAGCAGTCAGATATTTTGCCATTCAGTCGAAAAGCTCCACTCCAACTGAAAATATTTCATACATGCATATGTAATGAACAAATCTTCTAAATCATAACGGTTTATCTTGGAAAGTACACATTTTGACAAAAATGCTTTTGGTTTGTCAGCTATGAACAGCATGGGGAAAATGTCTTCTAAATCATTTTAAGGAAATAAATGTTAAGCTGACAGTCCAGACCAAGAAAATCAAATGAACAAATATTTAGGAAGCAAACAAACAAACCATCATCAACAACAACAACAACAACAAAAAAAAACACAACCCAACACCAGAGCGAACACTGATGTAAAAAAGGTTTTGAAGATGAGAAAATTCAAGGACAGTAGATATTAGAGATGAACTAGAACATGTAGTGTAGCAGCTATTCAGGAAAGGTACCTTTCTGACTGCATATATCATTTAGTTCCATCTCATGTAACTGTAAAATTCAGCCTAATCTCTATTGGAGAAAGAAACACTAAATTAAGGTCTTCCTCTCGCATCCCAAAAACCACTTCTAATCATGCCTCTGTTCTGCTTAGTCATGTTCTTCAGAAATTTAGCACATATATGTATGCAAGAAACCTTTCACTTGTGTTTGAACATCAAGTTGTAGACTGCTGAATGTATAAATTTCTAATAAGCAGTCTAAAGGCAACATCCAACCTTTTCTAGCAACATTACCAAATGCCTTACCACCTCAAGGCTAATCAAAAGATAAAGCATGTTACTGAGAGCATTATCCAAATGTCTCTTCCACACGAATGGGCCTGGGGCATCAAACCTAGGAAATCTGTACCAGTCTGTGAGCACCTTCACAGTAAAGATATTTTTCCTAATGCCCAGTCTGACAGAGATTAAAACATTCAAAGAAGAAAGGCAAAATAAAAGGTTTTGTTTCTCACAGCATTAGGTAAGAAGTAGTAGCAAGATGCTTTTCTGCTCCAGGGAAAAGGCAGAACACCTGTGCTTTTGCAGGGACATGAACCAAGGATTGTTTGTCAATGGCAAAAGAGGTCAAGACATTGGACATTTCTGTCATTTTCTTTTTGATCCCACAGTGTTAGAATCATAGAATTGTCTGGGTTGGAAAAGACTTTGAAGATCACCAAGTCCAACCACCAACTTTACCTACAACTACCCATCACTAAACCATGGCCAGATCTCCATAACTCACCAACTAAAGTAACTGAAGTAATTTTCCCTGGATTATTTAGTCAATAAAAGCCAAGATAGCTTAAGTATTTTAAATAGTAGGTTTACTGAGTTAAAGAGTGTTTGAAGTTGTATTTAAAAGCACGGTATAGGAAAAATGTTAAGTGAGAGAGTTGAAGACTAAATCCCACAGTCTATGCCAAATTCTCCAGTCCATGATCAAATTGAATTCAAGAAACTTTCCTAGGAATCAGAGAGCTATTTAGAGGATAGCCATTAGGAGAGGGTGTTACACTAAGCAGCAGTGCAGGAAATTAAGCTGTAAGAAATACCAGCACTGCCAGGTTACTACACAAGTCTTGTTGATGCTTAGCTATCACTTCTGTTCTTATGTTTTATAGAACTATCGACCAATAACACGACATGACAGAAAAACCTGAATTATTGAAGCAAAAGTAATAAAGTCAGCAAAGAAACGACAGAATAAATGTCAGTTCAAAATCAAAACTAAAACTTTTCTGGTAAATGCATAAAAACACATTGCAAGTACAGTGCAGTAGGAAAAATTATTCTTGGAACAGTCTGACTACCTGACATCTGTGCATCTACAACAGAATGAAAACTATGATGATTTCAGTGAGTATTTTTTTCAAGAGCTTTTATCCATTTCCCCATTGGTATGAATAACCCACGAAGTACAGCAGTTAATAATCTATGAATGAAATTTTGAAGTTTTTTGAATACCTCTAGAATAATATTTAGAATCATTTTTACTGCAGGTGTGGGATCCACCTCTGTATTTCTAAGCTCCTTCTAAAGGTGGAATGGTCATGGAAATTGTCTATGAGAAGAGCAAATGAGTTTTAAGAACAAAAGCAAACTAAGAACTTTTTCTAAGAACGCACATCATTGATTAATGTCGTTCCCTTCTAGGCAAAAGAGGAATAGCAGATTGGAGGCCTGTACATGAGTTTCCCACAATCCAGATGAATTTCCTAACTATTCGGTGATACTGATTTAGGGTCACTCACTCACCTCCCAACAATCATTTTGAAGCATTTTCAATTTGTGCAGCTTCAGAACAGAACCTGCATTTGTTTCCCTAGCCTTATGATTCTAGTCATGACATTGAAAAAAATGCCATTCTGCTATTGTGATTTTCAAGCTGCTAGGAAACATCCAGAAATTAGGTTTATGAAGAAGTTTCAAAACCATGCCTACTTGCTCAGGGTCTATTTTTTTAAAATGTAGACACTTTTGGGTTTCAAGTTTAATAAATGCTAATGCTACTTAGAATTCTGAACGATTATCTATTTTCCAAATACAAGAATAAGACTTTTGAAGTAGTTCAGTGTTTAACATACTACAAAGTTTTACATGAGGAGACACTTCAAATAAATTTTAGCAAATAGAACAAGGATAAAAACAACTGAGTTAAAGTTGTATAAAATATTCATTCATTTAAGATAAGTTAGTTCAAATTACAGGAATTCAGTAGCAGAATCAAATCTAAAGTTGCTCAGAATTCTAATTTGAAAAATCAGCAACCTGGGGTTTCCAAGATAAAAGTAAGTTTTAAACCTCAGAAAAATAACTTCCTTCTGCATTTGCCTGTTAAGTTTATGCAAGCTAGTTACTGGCCATTACATCAATATCAGAAAAGAAATCTTAAAGCAGAATTATGTTTCAGGTAATGTATAATTAAAAGAGCTCTATTAAAGTAGCACTACTGAATTTTTGTTTGCTTGTTTCAGTTCTTCTGCAGCCAGCTGTCAGAACCAAACACTGAGCTAGTCAGCAACACGTAGTCAAGACAGCCTTGTCATTTCCATTACATTTCATTTTTCCAAGCCTACTGTTCTTCATATTTATTACTTTACCCAAGCATTATCTCTGCAGCCCAATTCCAAAGGATAACCTCCAAAAAAAAAAAAAAAAAAAAAAAAAGAAATGAAACGAAAGATGGAGAGCAATCAGATGAGAAACCGAATAATGTCCACTGGCTGTACTCCAGTTACTACTAACAAGTTCACTGCAAGTCCTTCTGTTTCATTAAAAAGTGTTATAGAGAAGCCTCCCGTTCCTCTCTTGCTGATATTCCTACTCTGGTCAACAACACCCACACTTGTGCTAGTGCAAGTGAAAACTTAGGCTGCTTTTAAAGAGCAAGTGTGAATTAAAATGCTGAGGACAGAAGGCAGCAACCAAAGATAGTAAGTACGAGGAGTATCATGTTTATAGTACATCGAGAGGAAGAGTCACCAAAAGGTCTATAACAGCCTGGTGAAATTGAGGTCTACGCAAAGAGACTCCCCAGTTTACTGAAATGCTGTTAAAGTGTCCGTGTCCACTTCATATTATGGTACTGGTTCATTTTTGTAAATCATTTGCAAGCAATACGATATGGCTGATACACACAAATATAAATGCATCTACTTAAAATGCAACTTTGGACAACTGAAAGGAATTATAATGAATTTTCTAAAATCAGAAAATACTGTTGTAGAAAGATCAAAAAGCAGTGGGCTACTGCAATGGCACAGCAGTTCAGGAGCACCCGCTTGAGAATGCACATGTCTCTAAACAGCCTTTATATTCTCCCACCAGCCTTTTTGGAATGAAGTCAGCAATGCTCAGCCATGCTTCAGATTGCCTATACTGCAAACCAGACTTTTGCCTCAGCTTCATCTTCTGAAATGAAGAAGGCAAGTTGCCTTTCATATTTCCTATAGAACTGTGATGACCTTAAAAGCACATATATCACAGATGATATAATTTTTAATATCAGCTTCACCGTTTGAACTCTCCTTACTCTGTAACAATAACAACTTACCAAGGGAAAAATGGTTTTTATTGCACACCACATAAATCATGCTCCATACATCACTGGGGTAACTGCTACAGTCAGTTTGCTCAACAAGTGGTGCAGCAGCAGTAACTGCGTTGAAATCATAACACATCACTTCCTCCTTGCTATCCGCAGTCCGACAGGGCGGACTGTTCTTTTGTAACCCACCATCCTGTTCAACACACATCAGCTGTCCTCAGCAGCTGAGCATCACCCAGCTTGGTGGCCACAGCTTTGCAAGACAGAGAACATGCATAAATAGCTGTGCTCTATAAATATGGAAATGTGCTATTTTTGGAAAAACAAAAACATATGTATTACTAATTTTGTGACTTTAGCAGAGCAGTGGAGAGATATCTTCTGCAACACTTAATACAGAAAAAAAATGAGTATACTAGAACCAATAATTTTAAACAGAAAAATTCTAAATAGTGCTGGTGCAGAATGCAGATTAATGATTCCCCAGTTGCACAGTGACTACAAAGGCAGCACCCACACACATGGTACTACTCCTAGAGGTAACTGTTTTCAAATCTGATAAAAAATAACTCCACGTTTCCTTCTCTTCTATTTCTCCCTCAGGGTGCCTTGTTAGCTAATTCACCTGCCACTGTTTCACCACAATTCTCAGTGCTAATCTGCTCAGTACCT
Source organism: Tragopan temminckii (assembly GCA_028571105.1). NCBI lineage: Eukaryota > Metazoa > Chordata > Aves > Galliformes > Phasianidae > Tragopan > Tragopan temminckii. Next base: position 8,747,771 of record JAOWBP010002978.1, read on the forward strand.
TCTGGATTGTTCTGCCAGACAAATTGCTGTGTCTAATTCTGCACAAGATGCAGCACTGAACTGAGCTCATGCAACTGTCCTGCTCAGTTTTTGAACAGTTTTATGGTTTAGAAAATGCAAGAGAGTGTGAAACCCCCATACAGAAATCCTGAAGCACGAGAGAGACTGGAGATATGGTAAAAGCAGAAAAAGATACTAGTCAGGCAAATTTGAATCCAAACCATCATCATTCTAACAGACAGCACTTTAGGCTGTGAATATACTTGTATCTGTCCTCACCACTTCCTTATAAGACTGTTAAGTGGCTCAAAAATACAAAGGAATACATATTATTTCCTACTCAAATGATCAGAATTTTATGTCTATGAAACATTTAAAAGCTAATGCAATGGAAGAAGCTCCTACAAGGAGCTTATGTATGCGAAGTCAAAGCAGCACAACCCGATGAATTGTGAAACGTGTTATTCCCTCTAAGTGTTAAGCATTTTTTTCCCAGTTGGCACCTACTAGGAAAGGTGAAGTGGAACAGCTGGAGGATAATGAAACCAGCATGTGCCTAGTTTGTTTTGAGTCTAGCAACAAAATTGTCTAACCTGTGCAAGAGACTTACAGTGCCACCTGGATTTGATTTTACATTATAGTTCGTTCTTTGAAACCTATTATCTCTGGGCACCATACCAAGAATGCTTTCACTTCTGAGCATCCTTTAGATTGCAAGCATTATCTTTCCCTGCCGCATCTTTGATGTTTTCATGTGTTCTGGCTTTTTTTGTTGTTGTTGCTTTTGTTTTTGCTTAAAAAAATAAAAAATAAAAAAATAAAAAATAAAAAGGAAAAAAAGAAAAACCTACCATAAATCTAAGAACATTAAACTTTATGGATGATAATAACTACAAAATGGATTCAAAGAAATCTGCTTGTATGCAATGAAAATCTATTGGGAGAGTGGTAGATGCAGTGTAAGAGATGTAACTGCTTGGCAGTGGTCAAGGATCAATTATTTCATTTTTCAGACACCGTGAACCACTGGAATAACACCAATTATTAGCTAGCTTGGAGAAACACTGAATGACTGAAAATTATTTTCTAAACTCTACCTGATCCCCTGCCACAATATGACAATCTGTCTTGCAGTACAAAGCAGCACTTAAAATGCATCATGGTGTCCTATGAGATGTTGCACTCAATGTTCTTTTAAGTATCTGTCAAACTATCACATACAAAAGAAATCAGGATCCAGTCATAGCTAAGTTTCATTAGCAAAAAAAGAAAGAAAGTACAGCAAATAAGTTGTAATAGATGGCCCAGCCAAATGGAGCTCTAATTCCATCTTATAGAATATAAAATCATAGGATATTCTGAAAGGACCCATATGGATCATCAAGTCTAACTCTAGTATTACTGTGTGCCTGCATAATTGAAAGACTTCTCCCCTCCATATGCACTGTGCCAAAGTCACTGTTAATTTCTGGGCCTAACTTTGAATTTTATCCATTCTTCTTCAATTTCTAGATAAATAAATAAAAATTAAACAAAACTAGGCATGTCTATAGTACCTATATATAGTGTGGGTTGCGTACATAAAAACAGATGCAACAGCAAAGATACACTCATAATTACTTATTGTTTGAAAACTGCTTAGAAAATATAACAAGTTACATAAATGCTGTGGTTTACTGAGTGCCATGTATATCTGCATGCATATGGAAGGTGGGCTGAAGAATGTGGGTAGATGTTTGAAGGAAAAGAGATGTTAGAATGGTGAACATTATTACCCTGAATATTATGGTAAAAAGATAGAAATATGTCAATAGTAGGAGATACATGTCAATGTCTATTTATATTAAAAAAAAAAAAAAAAAAGCTCAGTGATCATGAGGGAAACTTCAGAAAAGATAAAATAAATAAGTACCAACTTTACCATCCACTACCCTCAGCAGGTCCTTTGGATCATTCTGGGAAGCAGATTTATGATCCAGCATCTCGGGGGCTGGCCCCAGCACTCCAGAGGCAGGCTGTGGCTGGAACAGTTTATTCGTTTTGAAATCTTCTGCTTTTCCTCTGGAAAAACTTCCATCAAAAGGACCAACTTGAGAAGAGTAGAATCTATCAGCATAAACGTGTGACCCTTTAGTCCTACTGTGAGAGCTTTTATCACTGCTTTGTGCTGACAAGTTCTGAGTGATGTACGTATGCAGTGCAGCCATCAGAGCTTTCTGGTCAAGCCCCGCTTCTGACTCCGTTGAGAACTTGTCTGGCTGAGGCTGGTTGAAGGTCATCCCATGGAGATTTTCAGCATACTGTTGATGAGATGTTGACACATGGGCCAATGGAGTTGCTCTTTCTTTGGGTTTTTGCATCAAGTAGTACCTAACAGGATCATTGTAGACGTAGCTCTAGAGAGAACAGAAGGTAGAAAAAAAAGACTGGGTCAGTATTTCATTGTAATAATTTTTGTTATTCCAGGTATAAACCACCAGGAAAACAAGAAAGAAACAGAACCTGTAAGGTGTAGTGGGGTTGCAAATCTCACATTATTAAGTTTTTCTCAAAGAGGCACTATCAGCTTGGCAAAAATTTTGCAAAACAATTCATTAGATTATTAAAGCAAGAGAAAGAGATTAGAGAGAGAGAGAATGATAAAATTCAAACTTGATGTTAACAATGTATGCAATGTTTGCATTCAGTTGGACAAAGAAAATTAGTGAAATCAATTTCCCTTTGTATTTTAATAGACGTCTGAGAGTAACTCTTATTTTTTGTTACTTAGGCAAACCTTCAAGCAAAAAACAGAAATGTCATCTCTTAAATAACACTGAGAAAATATAAAAAATATTTTGTATATAAAAGATACTTTGTTCTGTTTAAAATTCAATCTTTGAATTTTTGACTGAATTAAATTTGTAATCAGAGCATCCGTTATAAAGGATATAAAGAATATGAAGAAGATATAAAGGATATAAAAGATATAAAGAAATATAAAAGCTTTTAATTCCTTGATTATTTTTAAATAAAATAACTCAGTAAATTAAACAAAAAATATACAAAATGGTTCAATTATCCTAAAGCCACATTTTAATTAGAAAAAAATGGTGAAAAACCTGCTAAGAGTGGGCAGCCATGAAAGTTTTCTGTTCTCAGTTTCAGAATTTCAAAGGTCACAATGGGAAATTCAAAATCACAAGAACTGTGCTGTTCTTGTTGACCAATTTTTTGCAGATGAAGAAATCTAGTTTTGAGGACACAAATTCTAAGTGCCCCTTAAGCACTTTAATCTTTATTCGGTACTTAAATAAAAAAAAAAAAAAGAAAAAAGAAAAAACATTATTTACTATTACATAGACTGTAATCTAATCGTAAACAAAACATTTTGTTATGATCACAGCCTGAAGGCAGGATTTTGTCTTTTTGACAAAGCAGTTCTACTATCCTAAATTATTTCACTCCCTACTACATGCCAGTTTGAACAAAGAGAGTTATTTATGTTCATGGTTATCCCAACTATTCTTCATTATTCCTTCAATCGTTAACAGGATCTGTAGTGAAAAGACAAGGGGAAATGGTTTCAAACTAAAAGACAGAAGATTCAGATTGGATATAAGAAAATAGTTTTTGACAAAGAGGCTAGTGAGGCACTGAACAGGTTGTCCAGAGAGGTGGTGAACACTGTTCACCCATTCCTGGAGACACTCAAGTCAGTCTGGACGAGGCTCTGAGTACCTGATGGAGCTGTAGGTGTCCCTGTTCATTGCAGGGGACTGGACTGGGTGACCTTTAAGAGTCCCTTCCAACTCAAACAGATGATTCCATGATCATGTAATGCAACATGTTGAAGAATACATCCTGGATCTCTGGTGTGGATTTTTGTTTAAAGGGTCAGAAAAAGCACCTCAGACAGTAATCATTCCAGCCCTCACTGCTGTGAATCCTAACAGATCCCTGGTGTCTCTGCATCGACATTAGACCAACTGGGGACTGAGACAGAGTAGAAGCATAAATTCAGAGACATGCAGAAACTGTACACACCAGAGGAGAGCAACAAGTAGAATTTATCCTGAAAAATATCACTGTTTTTAATGAATACTATCTACATACTTAATGGCAAGGCCTGGATGTGAAAATCTACTAGTCGTATGTATTGATTTCCTAGTGCAAACAGGTCTTTGCATTGTGTAATTAATTCTAATGATACTGCCCAGAAGGAACTGAAGAGGATAACACAAAGCAGATGATTCACACACACCTCATCTCCATTCCCTACCACCTCATGATCCTTTCTTCAATGTTTGGAGGACCGTCTGGGGATAAAGGCAGGGAAAACATGAAAGGGAAAGGAGGACATTCCCCATTCAGACAGTGAAGAACATGGAATCGGCTAAATCCATCTCATGTAACTATGCTTTAATTGAGATCTTTCTCCTGCATCCAAACGCCTGTTTTGCTTCTAAAGATTTACTAATAAACCAAATCTTAGGGAAAGCGTAGCTGCTAGACTCTCTCAAACCACTTGTGAAAGATCAGGGTCAGGTGATGTGGGGTGGCTTTTCAGTCTTTAACACTAACAAATCTATGATTTCCTATGCTTTTTCAGACAAGATCATCTTGAAAGAAAACGCAAGAGAAACACCAAGTGATTGTACACAAATTGCATTATATGTGAGAATCGGCCCTGGGCTCAGAGCTGCACCTTTGTCAAGAAGGGGCAGCTGCTCAGCAGCTTGACAGGTCACACTTCGGGCAGTAGGGATGAAATATTAAAAGTTCTAATTAAAGCTCAGCATCGACAGCTCAGCTGTCTTCACAGGGCACTCAGTTACCAGCCCATCTGATGTAGCTCAGTCTGACTTAATTAAAGGGCTCTCACAGCTGTATGGCAATCCTCAACATGGGTAACAAAGAAAAAAACCTGTTCCTTGCTGTTTGCCATCTCAGATAAAACACAGCACCAAAAATGTATGTGCAAACAGAAATACACAAGATAAAATACAAATAAAAGTGCAGCAATGGATAATTATGCTAGACTCTGAGACTCTGCTAAGTGGCATGGGGAAAAAAATATCTATTTTTTACAGGAAGAGACAGGAGGAAAACATCTGTTACATGTAGTTCAGTGACAATTTACATCTTACATTATTAATAAGGAAGGTTTTCTGCACTCTAGTCTCCTGAACATGGATATTGCTAGTCTGACTTATTTCAAAGTTAGATGGGATAACCCACGGCAAATGAAAAGAATATGTACAATTCCCTAGTTGGTGCCTTTGGATACCCTGCTAACATCATGAAGAACAGAAAATGGGGACCAGGAAAAGTGTAAAAAAGAAAATTCATTTCTACATTGATTAAACTGACAGTAATAATTAAAAAAAAAAAAAAAGAACACCCACAACCAACCAACCAAAAAAAACATTAAATGAGATGTGCAGAACTAGGAAATAATACTGCAGTACATACATAATTGTTAGCAGGTACTTCCCTATTACAGAATCATAGAACCCCTGGAGTTGGAAGGGACTTGTAAAGGTCATCTGGTCCAACCCCCGGTAATGAACAGGGACACCTACAACTCCATCAGGTGCTCAGAGCCCCGTCCAGCCTGACCTTGAGCATCTCCCATGACGGGGCATCCACCACCTCTATGGGGAACCTGTGCCAGTGCCTCACCACCCCCACTGTAAAAGACATTTTCTTTTCATCCGGCCTAAATCTACCTTCTTTTAGTTTATTATCATGAACAATTTTTGTATCAGATAAAATAGTACTCAAAAATCTCATGTTACTAATACAGCATCTTTAAAAAATACTCTGAATTGCAAAAAACACTCAATTAAAAAAGATCTTATTTCTCCACCTCACAAGATTTTCCTCCCATTCACCACCTTTCAAATAAGTTATCTCAATAATTCACACATTATCAACCACCTTATATACACTAACCTTTCTGAAGATGGAATTGTTAGGGTGATGTCTTGTATGGTTTAGCAATGTAAGTAACTGACATTTTCTGTATGAAAGTTCACAGAAGGGCACATTAAATGACACCCTGCAAATGCACTCTAAGTCTATGAACTATATGTTTTGTTTAACAAAAAAGTAATTTAAAAAAGGGATAGGATGAGATACATATATCATAAGGCACAGATAAATACTGTGCAACTTATCCACCAAGGGGCAGATTGATTTGAATGTCTGGCCAAAGGGCAGAAGGAATAGAATTAAATTTATGACAAAATACTTCATTTCTTGAGAATACATTTTCTTAATCTTAAAGGGAAATATGCTGAAAGAAATTCTTTAGGAATACAAAAAGGAAAAAATATCTTCCTCCCTCAATTTCATTTGGCCTTTTTTTTTTTTTTTTAATTTTTTTTTCAGATATTAATTCATGGCTGTTACCACCCAAATTTGGTGGACCATGATTCCACCTACATTATTTACTGTGGCTATAAGAGATAGTGGCAATACTCTCTCCAAAATTTAAAAAAACAAAAACAAAAAAAACCAAAACCAACAAACACAAGTACCAGGCTGTCCCTCATCAACAGTGTCCTAGGGCTACCAAACATAAAATGATTTCATACTTTAACTTACTGTGTGAAGGGAAAGAAGTTTAGCTTTTCTTACCAAGAGCAGTTTAGATGCTTTGCAAAGTGCATGCACTTGCCTTGTATCAACTTGCTACTTGGGAAACTGCACACATTCATGTGAGCCCCCATCTCACAGAGAGCACAGGGACACTGTGGGCTGTGGGTCTGTACACCTCCATTTACCTTTGCCTTGAAAAAATCCAGCTGACAATGAAACTTGAAGGCTGTACCAGTCATGTGGAGTGGATTACAGTGCAAAAGTTCCTGGGTTGGAGCTAGGTAAGCAGTACAGCTGTTTCCTCACAGACTGTTCTGCACAGTCCTATGCTAACAGAGCTTTCATTCTTCCAGTCTGTGAGCTGGTGTATCTGAGTAGTGCTGCACTGTGAGGAGGATATCTTAGCAGGCTTCAAGCTAGCTGAAGGGGAAATCTCTGCTCTACAAGTCTCTGCATGCTGTAGACATAAAGTTACACGTATAAATTCATTCTTATGCTTGTCTGAAAATAATAAATAAAGCCAAAGAAAAAAATTCAATCTTCCAAGCAGTCGTGAAGCAAAAGTATTTTTCACCAACTTATAATAGCCTTTTCACTTACAGTAGACAGTAATATTGTATCATGCAAGAAACCACTGCATAAAAAAAAAAACACCCAACAACTTGGAAGATTAATTTGGAACCCAGAAAGCGGTAAAGAGGCCAAACCAGTGCCTTCTGCAGCAATGGGATGCTCTCAGGCCTGTGGTCTTTCGACAGACTCACAGGCCTAAGGCAACAGAGATGGTTAGTCATCTCATAAAGCCTATTATTTCACTAATAATTTTCTGTAACTATCTCATATTTTCTTCCTGAGAATTACAACAGCTTTGAAACCATTTAAGAACTACATCAGAGAAGTAAAGATGGCAAAGATTGTTAATTAACATCCTGTAGTTTGCAGTGTCAAAAGCTTGATCAAGCAAAAGGGCTCCTCAGAGCTTCCTTTGATCAAAACTAGTGATGACTTTGCTTCCTAATTCTGGTTGTGGAACTGCAGCATAACAGGATTGTCTGGAGGTCTGCCTGTATATCATTCACTAATCTACATTGCTGTAATTTCTGGTGGCAGAGATTTGATTGCGAGCAGCATATTCTACCATTTTTATACAAAATCACCTCTAAAATAAAGAAGAAAGAGAGGATAACTATGTTGGTTTCTTTCATGTATAAGTAACTATTTAAAAAATTCACTTTTAAGTCTCAAATGTTCCCAGATATTCTTGGTCTCCTTTGAGATGTTCTTAGCTACACAGACTTTCCTGCATAAATAATTCTTATCGTTAGTAGCCATTCCTTTTTCTGCTGAGGAACGTGCTAGCTGTTTGTTCTCTCTGTTTCTGACAGATCTCCATCCATCGTGAACTGAATAAGATTCAACAAGGCCAAGTGCAAGGTGTTGGCCTTGGGTCAAGATGGTCCCAGATATGCATACTGACTGGGAGAACTCATCCAGAGCAGCCCTATGGAGAAGGACTTTTGGGGTCCTGGTGGATGAAAAGCTGGACATGAGCCAGCAGTGTGCTCTTGGAGACCAGAAGGCCAACTGCATCCTGGGCAGCATCAAAAGAGAGGTGGCTAGCAGGGCAAGGGTGACTGTTCCCCTGTTTTGCCATCGTGAGGCCCCACCTGAAGTACTGTGTCCAGGTCTGGAGCCCCCAGCGCAAGAAAGATATGGAACTTAAGGAGCGGGTTCAGAGGAGGGCCACAAAGAGGATCAGAGAGCTAGAGCACCTCCCATGTGAAGAAACTCTCAGGGAGCTGGGTTTGTTTAGCTTGGAGAAAGAAGGCTCTAGGAAACATCACTGCAGCCTTTCAGTGTTTGAGGGGAGCTTATAAGCAGGAGGGGGTCCGAATTTCAAATGCTCTGATAGTGGTAGAACAATGGGGAATGGCTTTAACCTTAAATATGGGAGATTTAGATTAGAGTTTTGGAGGATTTTTTTTTTTTTTAACTCAGAGGGTGGTGAGTTGGTGGCACAAGCTTCCCAGAGAAGCTGTGGATGTCCCCATCCCTGGAGGTGTTTAAGGCCAGGTGGGATGGAGCACTGGGCAGCCTGACCTGGTGGGTGGCAACCCTGCTCACAGCAGGGGAGTGGTAAGTAGATCATCTTTAAAGGTCCTTCCAACCCAAGTCATTGCATGATTCTAGGATTCCACTGGATAGAATAATGTTTCTAAAACAATACCTTTGGTGTAGAAAGTGTGTGTGTAAGCAGGCTGACCAGTACACTTGTTTGACCATGCTCCATATGTCCTTTCCACTGCAGTCTGTCCTGTCTTCCCAGTAAACTCCACTTCTAACTGTTCTCCTAGGTGAGAAGATGTCTATTGTGTGTCTGTGTGTGCCTACGGTGATCTGAAAGCCAAGAGCCAGAGTTGGACCACGAGTCCTGTGATGCATGTGGCATATGCTCATTCTGGCCTCTGGCTTGATGTGGGACAGAAAGCAGAGGCAGCTTCACCGCTATCAGGATACCAGATTAGTCTGCTCCCTCACATTAATAACAGGAACCAATGAAGTGACAATCAGCCCCCAGTAGATGATAGAAATTGTGCAGAATGGTGATGAGTGCTGATAGATATACTTGAGTTTGTCAGCCTCCCTCGTCTGAGAACAGTTTGCTCATATGTCAATAAGCCTGTTACTTAAGGTTTCAGAGAAAGATGTTTAAACACATTTTCTCTAGGCATATGCTGATATATTGAGCTAACTCATTATCTAAAAATGATTTACATAGAAACATGAAAATCTTCATCTGCCAAAAGTTGAGCACATTAACACCAATCCACCGTATTTATAACTTCAACATATGAGCCTAGAGACTACCTTTATCCAAAGAAATACAAATGAACAGAGATCTGCAGGATTCATGTCTATAACAATCCCTCCAAAAGCAACTGACCACTTGCTGTGTGACTGCTTGACGGCATTTATCATCCAATTTTTAAAAAAAGTTGCATTGTCCTGAAATTTATATACAAACACACTCACACAGATGTTAAATAAAACAAGATTTAAAGTTTTGTAAACTCTACCTTCTTATTTAATTACTGTGATCTAAGATTAAATATGGGATACTTTTAAATTTTTATGACCTCCACTACCTTCTTAATTACAGAAACAAGAGCCTCAAACACACAGTATTCAGCAAAATAAAGAATTAATTTTGAAAAGCTGGTGAATCTGAAAAAGAAGGAAATCATTCAGTTTTTGAGATTTTAAAACTATCAATCAGTGCTTTAGTAATTACTAGATAATTACTAGAAAGTAACGAATTGGCCTTATAAAAAGCCCCAGACCTAACACATATCATTTATTAATACAATTTCTATAGCTCTTGCACCTTCCAATTATTATACAAACAATTAATCTATACAAGACAAACGTGTGATAAGGGATTAGGATTTCTGTGTTAGTCATAGAATTGCTGCCATGCCATTGTACACAAATCCAGAGACGGTAGGTATAGGCAGGTGTTAGCTCTAAGACTTGAAAAGCATGGTACTGGCACTAGAATCTTCACTTGCTAAATTATTAGGCTAAAAAATTAAGTTGCAGGTCATTTTAGATCACTGAAGTCTGTATTTATGGTGCAAACAGCCTGCGTGTAATTTTGCTAGGCTTTCCAGCCATGATTCCCTCAAAGGCATGGATACCAAACTTCCCCACAAAAATCTGAAATACACACCAGACACATTCAGATGTTGAATTTAGTGTCTAATTTTATATATTTAGATAGCTGTAAATTCACATATTTGCATATTCATAACACATTTATGTGTGTATATATATTTATTTATGTATTTCAAGTTATATATAACTTGGAAATTCCCTTTTCTCTCCACTGTTCATAATAGGAGCTTAGGCTGACTTGAACTAACACAAACGTTGGTATTTTGCTAAATGAATTCTCCAATTATTGTGAGCTTTTGTTTGTTGTTTTGCTTTGTTATAAGACGACTTTAATGTTTCTATTTAACTGAAAAGATCCATGAAGGGGAAAATGATCAAACAGATGAAGTATTCACTTGAGGTTTAACTTTAAGTCTGCATTCTACCAAACAAACTCCTCCATGACCTTAGAAAAGCCATCTAATCATTCTGTGAAATAGGGATATTAATTCTACCCGACTTTCTAAGTGCATTAAGTAAATAAGTACATCAATGTTTTGTGACATTCAGATGTTAACTCTAATGGCTGTTGTACAGATACGCCAATAGGCAGGAAATTCTGTAGCTTCAGGGTAGTACACCTCTATCAATTATTCCTGATATTTTTACTAAATTGTTTATGCACAGGGTATATTACGTTTTTCTTCCTTGTACAGAATCCCACATATAGGAAATATTATCTTTAACATTTATACAAGCAGAATTTAAATGTATGCACTGCAGAAAGGTCTTTTGCTTTTCAGCAGTCAGCCATCAAATCAATTTTTTACAATCTTCATTCAGTACTGTATTTTAATCAATGTTAGATAAATAAGGGTCTTGCTTTTTTGAATTACAGTTCCAGATTAAAATGAGCAATGATTGCATAATTTCTTACTAGTTAATCAGCATAATCACTGTTTGTAGATAAATTCAGAGTATATCTTCCAGCGTTTGTGTGCTCTGATTTTCTAAAACAAATAATAATCCCTTTAATAATTATCACACATCTTAGTTCTTTCAGGAGATCAATTACAAAGTGTCAAATAACTGATTTTCAACCCAACAATCTATGAGTGCTCTTCCCTGAAAGGGGAAAGTGGAATACTCCTCCTTGTACCATGGGTTGAAATACAAGCTTTACCAAATGCCCTGCCTAACCTTTGCAAGCTTTGAGATTGCAGCAAACTGACTGTGCCTTGGGTATTTATTTGCATCTTTTCTCTTTTCAGCACTGCTGTACTGCTGGTCTACCAACCAGCCATTGCTTGCTGCCACTAACCACACTCTATTTCTTTTGCTCTTTGTGATTCTTTAGAGACCTTTATTAGTTACTTCTTTAATGTAAAGAAAGATTTTTTTTTCTTTTCAAAGTGAAACTCTCTGAAGACTCTGAGTTAATCAATTTTCTCTCTACACTATGTACTAGGGCCTAAGAAGAACAGCAGCCTAAGGAAGAGCTTAGTTGCACGTAGTCCTCACCTCTAAGGATTTCAAAAGTCAAGTCAGACTGAAGGAATAAGAGCAATAACTTTCTTCTACTATCCCTAAAACACTAACCCATAAAACAGAGACCCCTACACCAAGAAATGCAACTTTAATATAAGTATAGCAGACAACTTTCTTAGTCCTATCAGAAGGTTTTCCGGAGCCCGGAGGAAAAAGAGTAAGAAACAAGGTACACAGTCTTGCCTCCAAAACAAACCCACTGCAGTCCTACAGTACCAGAGCAGAGCACTTTTACCAGCCTGAGGCTTTAAAAATTCAAAAGTCAAGTTATCACAGAGCATGAGAATATGTTAAAATAGTAGTTGGAAGAAAAAGTAAGCCAACCCAGCTGAGTTATTTTTATTCTCTTCCTGGATTTGAGACTTTTAAGTACACTTGGATCACATTTCAAATCTTTTCTCTTTCTGTAACGACTAAAAACTTAGTCAGATGAAAGCAGTATAATTGATATCACGTGTAATTACTTAACTGCCTGCATTTAAACTTTTTAAAAACATATAAGACCAACCACAACCTACTGCATTGGCTGCTAAAAAGTAGACAAAAGCAGCGCTTGTTTCCATCCTTATCAATTTTGCTGCGTCTCTTTGTGCTTTGCTTTAGTGGTCACAGAGCCCAGCAGCAGGGCTCCTGGCAGCATCAGTGCAAGTGAGATCTCCTTCTACAGCTGGATGGCTTTAGTAATATCAGCTGTGTGCTGTCCCTTATATCCTGGCAAAACTGTGCTTCTCATTGTGAGCAGAAAGTGTTTTTTCAGGTCTGGGTTTGTTTGTTTTAATTAACCGGAGAAGAATTCACATCACTTGAAGCCTCTGCATTTCTTGCTTCAGTAGATGAGATAAATCAAGATCTCTCATACTGTTTGTGTGCTTGGCTGTATGTTGTTTTCCATACCGAGTACAAGTTTAATAGAAAAGGATCACAGCGGCTGATAATGCAGCATTTTGTGAATGGTAAAATCTCCATGAACCCTGAGTGGGGGAAAAAAAAAAGAAAAAGAAAAAAAAAAAAAACAAAAAAACTAGCTAATGCTTAAGTAACAAATGCCACCAAGTGCTCATTTTCTGAACAACTCTTTCCAGCTGAACTAAAGAGAAATGCTCTTTACAACCATAATCCTCAGGAAACAAACTCTTCCCATTTACTGTTACTTATTCACAGGCAGAGTAATTATCAACTGGCTAGATTACAGCCCGCAGAAGATAATGTCCCAATACTGAGAAAAATTATCTCAGCATTTCAAAATCCACTCAGAGAAGCTCTTGTTATAAAAGGTAAAGTTGCATGATTTAAGCTTGATGTTGTTATTTCTCTCACTGTCATATCAAGTATTCTGAACATGAGAAATATGAAGCGAGCTTTTGTTTTAAGTTTTGCTGTACCTCATTTTACAGCTTTGTGCATAACTGTATGGATGCTCTCTGCTTGGTAATTGTAAAGTCCTATAGCTTTATTCTGACAACACACGTGGAAGATGGTAGAAAAAAATAAAGACCAAAAGTTTATAAAGCAGTCTTATAAACCTTTCTAAGTTAAGATACTAAATAAAACTTTTTGATTATAACAACTATTTTAAACCATCTCCCTTTTTCTTCCTCTCTTTTATTTTTGGCTAGAGTTCTCTGATGACAGTTTTGGAACAGATCAGAACCCACTCTGGGAGTCTGCCTAGAAGCACTGCATTTCTGCAGGATTCAGCTATACTTCATAGAAGGTGGAGTATCAAAGCAACAAGAGTGGCATTACATTTCCTGCTCTCTGACAGCAAGGATGAAGTAAGGGAGATAAATATATACTTGAAAGAAAATGATTTTATAAGAAAGGCAAGGGCCCTAAAGCTGTAATTCTAAGCAAGATAAAGTGCCTCTGTATTAAACCTTAATTTTAATCAGAATAATGCAAGAAAGCTAAAAAGATAAGAGCTTGCTGCAATTATATAACGTAGGTTGATATATGAACTACAAAATAAAGCATCAAGATTTTGTTGAACGTGCAACAGAAGTGGTTAATGTAGTCACTTACAACTATAGGTGGTATGACCATATCACATGCAGCTTCTGCAGTTACTTTCCTTCCTGCTCATCTCTAGTCATTGATTTTTACATTTTTTTCTGCTTCATGGAGGACCAAACATTGTATCTTCTATTTTGTTTAAAGTTATTCCAATAATGACCCAATGAATCAAGGTACAAACACTGCGTCCCTCTTGTTTCTTTATAAATAATAACAGTCACATCTGATTTGCAGAGCAAAAGGCAGCTTCTCCAGGATAATGTAAAATTCATTATTTATTACTATTTTTTAAGTTATTTTTCTTCTTTGTCTCTCTTTTTTTTTTTAATTTAAAATTATAGCTAACATGTCTGGCTCAATGTCTGCGTTTTAAGATTCTTCTTAGTAAATAAAGCATACAGTTTGCTTCTATACATGTCTCATTTCCAGATTTTCTCGTCTTTGTCCCACTCCCCCAGGCTTCAGAGTACCCATCTCCATGGCAACACTTGATAAGGTTGGTGGGTGGTGTTATCACAGCAGGCTTCCACACAGAAGGTCTCAGCCATATGGATTATTTATGAACTTGCATGACAGCACCAGACCCACTGAAATACTTCTTGGGCAAGGATTTTCTACTCTCAAGCCAGTGATTCAAAGCAGGGCATCCTCACTGCAGTCAGCACCCACGAGTAATGAGCTGGGGCAAAGCATCCCAAACGTGGTCACTCACCCATCCCCAAAAGCTGCCTTAGCACTGCCTGCAAGTTTCCGTTACTCCATACGAGCACCCACTGGCATCTGCCACAAACTGTAACCTGGTTGTACATGCCAAGCAGTGAAATTGAAAATCTGCAGCTTCTGAACAGAATACCGTCTCAGATATCCCACAAGTAAATAGCTGATACGACTTATACTGCTGTTGAGTGTTGCTGATGCAGATACACTGCAGTAGATTTATATTTCTGAGTTAGTTCTTGGAAAAAAACTAGCACTGGCTTAGAGATATTTTCATCATCTGATTTTTTCTAAATGCTCGGTAAATTTTTTAGCTAAAGCTGTTGCATTTAGACTGTATTCATTCAAATAACCCGTAACATTTTTTTTTTTTCTAAAGATCCCTAAAATAGCAGCCTATTTCTTTAAAACATTGTTTGTACATGCGCATTTTCTGAGCAAAGCATCTAGGGCCACGAGGGCCTGTCACATGCATCCACTTCATCCAGTTATTTTTAGGAGTTTATCAAGCTCGGTCTTAGAACCCAATAGATTTTTTTCTAGGAAACAAAAACATTGTTTCAGTTCTCAAATAAGCATTCCTGTTTTGTTTTGTTTTTTTTAACATAGACGATACCCAAGATTTATCAAGTGTGATTTCTCTTCCTAGTTGTATTTGTTATGCATACATCTGCATCTTAATTGATCATAATAGGCTTCCTTTATGATCAATAAGAGGTGGGAGTTTTTGAGGCACAACTGATCAGATTTATTGTCAAAACCTACTAAATATTTTTATTAGTTGTACTCTAAGCACCATAAAAACCACAAAGAATTGACAAGGCAGTATGGCCAGCTCTTTTTCGAGGAAGGGTTCAGGTGCTTTAACGAGGGCTTCAGATCAGCCAGTGAAGATGTTACAAACTTCATCCAATTTTCCCTTCTTTCTAATATGAAGTCAGACACTACATAAGTTAAAATGTTCCAGATTAGAAGAGCTCGATGGTTTATATTACTGAAGCTGACTGTTCATCTGAGGAGGTCTTGCAGTTATGATAATCAATTGGAAGAGACACTAAGAAAAAACGCTTGGTGTCAGGACAAGAAAACAGAAAAATAAAGAACATCCACAGGAGAAGAAGTCACAGAATGTAGGAACTACATTAAAATTCAACCTTGACAGAAGCTTTGTCATTCCTCTTCCTTGGATACAGATTTGTAGCTGCTGATCGAGAGAGAAGACCTAGATATTTAAGATATTGCTGAAGAGACTCGGCCAAGTTCACATCATTTTCCAGATGAGATTTTCTTTCATTATCTTCATTCTGTTCCAAAATCCTGCACAGCAAAAGCAAATAAAATATCATCAGCCTGCATAACATACAGCATGCCTGACAAAAAAGTCACTGTTTATACAACAAAACACTGAAATTAGTTCTATTCAGGAGTTCTTAACAACAACAACAACAACAACAACAAGAGAGAAACTTTAAAGTGCAACAACCACAAATATACAGAAAATTCAATGCTTAAAAAAAAAAAAAAAAACTCTCAAAAAACAGGCACCCCTAGCAATTTATTGCATGAATCAAAGTTAATGATCCAAGAGTAAATCAAATAAATGCCTACATGAAGGCAGTCACATTCAGAAGAAATTTGAAAAAAAAAAAGAAAAAAAGAAAAAAGAAAAAAAAACAGAAAGAAACTATGCATGACTAAAATGCATCCCCAAAAAGATATGGGATGGCTCTGAGATTTCAAAAATTTGACATGATAACAAGAAACAGCACAGTTTCGTCCACATGTGATTTACAGAGTACATGTACTCCTGGACTAAGCAAGCCAGCTTTAGCAAAAAGTTTAAAACAAGGAAATACCGAGATGGAAAAAAGCATCTCGTGATCTTCTCGTGCACTTGGGAATCACAGAATAGCTGTGTTTCCTGACTCTTTTAGACAGAACTCGCTGATGTTTGTGAAGAAGAGCTAAAAAGGTGATTAAACAACAGCAGCATAGAAGCTCATACACAGGACTGTGTGTAGAGTGCTGTGTGCAGTGAATCTGAATTATTACCACCTCTCCTCATCTATCTCAACAACACGTCAATGATTATGATAATTCAAATGTCAACACCAGCAACTATTTCCCTCCATGTGCAAAACAGCAGAGGGAGGATTCTCAGTCTGCTTCCTTGCCTGTGAGTGGCATACTGTTCACAGAATCATTTGAGTTGGAAGGGATCTTTAAAAGTTATCTGGTCCAACTCCTCTGCAGTGAACCAGGACATCTACAGCTCCATCAGGTGCTCAGAGCCCTGTACAGCCCGATCTTGAATCTCTCCTGGGACAGGGCATCCACCGCCTCTCTGAGCAGCCTGTGCCAATGCTTCTTTTGAGGGAGGTGTCAGCATTTCCTACCTATGTGCTCACACACATCTTCAGTGAAGAACAATTCCAGGAGGAGCAGCTTTCCAGCTCAGGAAGACAAGGCATTATTTCACTCTCAACACTTCCAGGCCACTGTAAGCTCATGTCACAGTGCATATTTAAGGACACGGCTTGAAAGACTACCATTATCTCATTTTCCAAATCTTGGGTATAATTATATTACTTTATGCATAGTAGAAGCAACATTTCCTTCAATGTCCGTAGCTGTATCTAACGCATGTCTTGACTAATTTCATACCGGTAAATAAAATTAATGATCTAATTTGCCGCGGTAGCACTGCAACCAATAGTTCTCACAGGGTTGCTCACTTTGAAGAAGCAGAAAAAAAGCCTCCACCTCCATCCACCAAGGGGCAGATCCTAAGTGAGGAAAATTTCATTTTTCTGCTTCAGCAAGGGATCTGTGTGCTTCAGAGATGCATCGTGGAGCTGGAGGCCTGGATCTGACTTGCCCCCCTGGCTGGTGTGACTCGGTCTCCCCAGGCTGAGAGCACAGCAAGTCCTCAGCAATGGGACCAGGGCTGTGGAAGCCTTTCTACACCTTTCTATTTTCTCAACCTGGATGTCTCCTCACACCTAGGACAATTTAAACAACTCCGAGACTTATCCAATGCCTGTGAACCCCCATGCTCACTTTTACTGTCACCATCCTCCCATTCTGCTCATATTTTTCTTTTGTTCCAGAGCTCTAAAGTCTGCCTTATGGCAGAGGGTGGATGCACAGGTAAAATTATCCAACTACTTTTGAACTTTAAGCCAGGCTAAAACTGTTCTGCACTTTTAGAAAGAGCTGGGCAGTATGCTTTCTGCTTCAATAGAGATGAACTAATCCAAAGAGGTTCTCATCACAGAAGGTATCCCAGTTTAAAGTACTCATCTTTCATTCATCATTTAATTCCAACATCTCCTTTCTTCGTTAACTTTGAAAAGGAAGGGAGAATGGTAATACTAGACCAAATTCTGCCCTGAGGATTTCCACTAGAGCTAATGGGAACTGAATGCTCAGATAAAAGACAATTTTTAGGTTAGCTTTTCAAACTATTATTTACACTATGTAATTGCTCTCACCGGTGCTGAACGCAAAATCTGAGATGTACATTTCCTAATTTTTCTTATGGAGATAGTAATTGATCTCAAATTATGTTTAAATTCCATATTAGATGTAATATTTTATATTAAGAACTGAAAAATAACAATTAAAATATAAAAGGCTAACAAGGGATTACATTTCAGTTGAAGACAACTTTAATAAAACCCTACAAATACATCTGAAAGATTTGTTAAAATCTTTGTAGTTCAGCAGTATATCACTGTTGTTCATCTTGTTAACACAGAAAGTCAAACACATTAAATAAGCTATTATTGAAACGGAATTAAAATATTTCCTTTAAATTTAACAAAATGATATTGGAAAATGGATGAAAGTGCAACATCTAAAAGCACCTAGTGAGTAAGAGAAATGACTGCCAGTTGAGTTCTCGTGCATTTATTTGGGAGTATTTTCAGTTTTAACTTGTTCTGAAAAAAGACTTTGCATTCAAAGAACCATAATGTATAAAGACAATAACCTAAATAATTATTTATCCACAGAAATAATTATACAATTTCTACAAAAAACAGCATTTTGGGAGCTTCTTCATGGAAATACATGAATCTCTGCACTTTGGATAATAAGTGTTTCTAGAATGTTCTCTATTAATAGACATCACAATTTAGAATAAAGAGATTTACTTTTTGAAATGCTGTGAGAATCTTATTACTGACTTGATGGTTTTATTATAGAAATAATGCTGTACCTCACTTTATACATTGAAGCTTGTTGGAAACGTTTGTGGTTTTGCCTAATTGCACCGATGAACACAACTGACATTTATTCCCTGTGTGCAGAATGGATTTCTTTTCCTTTATCTTGGATCCTCTTTTAAGAACGTTTTTGGGTTTTTTTTTGAAATTTAATAAGGGCCCAGGAAATGCCATGCACACTCCAGTTAGCCACCAAAGAACAAACTTTCATCTTGAAATCAAGCTCCCCACTTCAGGGCTTTTTTAAGATGAAATCCATGTCTTCTATCAGATTTCATATGCAGTAATTTAGCCTAAGTCAATTTACCTTTCAAGTGTCTGGGTCTATCTTCTTGCTCTGACTAACTCTGTGGGGATTAATGACTCATTAATATGACTTCATATTGTCTTATTACACACTTTACTCTTAATAAAAGGTCTTCGTGCTATAATGTTTCTTTGATAATCAGATACCTACACTAAGTTGCTTTTTTAACTATTTAATTATTATCTGATAATCCTTTAGCAAGTATATGTGCACAATGGGCTTAAAGCAAATTTTATTAGAAACTACAAGAAGACAGGGAAAAAGTTCCTACTGTTCCCTGACCTACAGAATACGCAAATGGACAACCAGAAAAATCAATTAACGTTTTAAACTGCTGGCACATAAGATAATGCTTTCAGAGACACAGCTTGGTAACTTCAGAAAATCTATCCACAACAGGAACGGCTGTAAGTGGAACACATTTGAAAGTCTGATGTACCTGAACTGCCCAAAGTGTCAGTACACAAAATGTTTTTTTTCATGTATATCTCTAGTTAAAAATACAAAATGGCTCTAATCCGATTCCAACAGGAACTCCTAAAAGTGATCATCTGTTCTTAATCTAAAACCTACATTGTTTCTCACGTATCTTCTTATATATTTTATTTTTGTGCAAGTATGAATTGGGAACACTGCAGAATGCTGATTTGATTTTGCAGAAATTTGGCCTATTTTATCTTAATCACATGAATAAAAGTTCTAGACATACTCATTATATATAAAACAAAATATCCTACAAGATCTTCAAAATCATTTCTGATAGCACATTGAGTAACGCACACAGTAATGGCATTTAGAGTACCTAAGCAATGAGAACAGATTTTGGATTCTACCATATGAAGTTATCAGCTTTATGACAAATGATAGATTGCTGTCTTTTTTTTACAAGTTAAGCTTCTATCCTGAAGTGTATAATACTGTGATTATAAGATATGTTTCTGTTTCTTCTATATTGAATAGATTGGAATATGTGCAAAGCACTGGGTCAGATTATGAATTAAATCAAAACAAACTGAGACAAAACAAAACTGGAATACTTCCTGTGAAAGAGCTGCTGTACAAGTCTGCTTTTGAAAGCCAGTCTTAAGTACAGCTGGCTGATTTGAGACTAGACAGTGCATGAACAGATAGAAGACCTGAACCTGATGTTTGGATTTCGGACACCTAAACTAACAACAGAAGACCTTATTATTTTCTTAACCTCATGATAATTAGAAGAAAAGGGCTGAGAGTTTTAATCCATTCTATCCACTATTTTCCTGCCACAAGTGTTGTTGTACAGTTGTTTTCTATTTGTCACACACAGAGCAGTTTTAGCAATGCAATTAACTCAGCTTCAAATTCCCGTCATTTGCCAAGACTCCTCAAAGCCTAATATGCAAAAATACCATAGAAGACTTACCTTCCTGTATCAGATGTTTCAGATGCAAAGATGTCAGGGCGTCTGTTGTGGACTTTGTGGATGTTTGAGAGTTCCTGATCAATGACATGCTGCGTATAGTCATCTTGCCAGGTAAAACCTGCAAAAAGACAGACAAACAAACAAAAAAAAGGAAGTCACTGTTTAGGAACTTGAAAGTTTATCAAGAATACGTCCTATATAAGAAAAAAAAAAAAAAAAGCAGCTTTGTTGAACATGAATCCAAGAGTAAACTAGAGACTCCTCTCCCTTGTAAGAAATTTTGTTAATCAAGCTTTTCCTAGCATGATAGAAAGACAGAAGATAACACAATGAGATTTTGAAAGGCTTTATTTTTACACAACTCTAGCTACTTACAATTTTTATATACATAAAAAAGAGTTCTTTGGGGATAGCTATTGCAAAGAGATATTTCAGTAGCTGGCCATTAAAAGACAAAGCATCTTAATTCTGAATGCTAGTATCCATCAAATAGCTGTTTCCCAGAGGTGATTTGTTCACTTCTCCCCCATTCACGCCACACTGACCCTTCTCAGCTCTCTCCATTAAACTACACTTTTAGACTACTAAGGAGCTCATATTGCAGTGGAAAAAATGTTTTCAGTTCTAATATAAAACATGTGGAGGTCAATTTATTTTATCTTTATATTAAATGTTGTGACAAAGAACTTTACAACAAGGGGGAAGTACAACTGCAAAGGCAAATTCCAGTAATTACTCATTAATTACATGCACTGCCAATCTCATGGTAATTATACTTAGAATAATGATATAATTATAAACATAATTGTTATCCGATTTGTAGATTTCAGATGTTACAGTAATACTTTAGTTCATAGAACTTGCCTGTGTAATTATCTGCAATTATCTAATAACTAAATATCGCATAATTGCAGTGAATTTCTTTTACACCACGCACTATAAAACACCACAAAACCCCCAAATGAATATCGATAAAAGCTCCAGATACGGTGATCTTGCTAATATCTTCCCAAAAGAAACCACCTAAAGAAAAATCCGCCCTAGCTGCAGATGGGAAGAGACATATCTGCCTGTTAGAACCAGCCTCGGAAGAGGCATTTCTGGTTCAGTTCTACTTCAGGCACACACTATAAATTTCTGCTCCATTCGCAGTCAACAACAGATGTGTTGGTATAGGCACACTCAGGACCATCAGTCTCAGCAGAACCCAGAACTCGGCCATCTCACTTCTTGGATGAGTGCTTTATCCAGCAAGCTCTTCAAAAAGAGTTACATTCTTTAGATTTTTACAGGGTATGAAGGTTGAGTTCATTGTCTGTTTACACAAGCCTGGATTTTACAAAGAAGTTTAAATAGGAGGTTCATTCGTTCTGCCAAAGCAGACGGTTCTGAGCATGCAGAAGTATAAATAACTGTAACATTTATCAAATGTTCAGCCTCAGTAGGAGATAAATAAAGAAGCTGGGTGTAAGACAGGCCTAAGGAGTATTCAGACTGTGCTGCTGTCCGGCAAATTTTAGAGGAGAAAACTCCCAGTTTTGGAAAAAAATATAGGTATACTGCAGCATTAACTTCTTTCTTTTTTTTTTTTCCACTAATGAAAATAATAATAAACAATCTGGAACCCATGTAAATATGCATGGGCTTCCACAAACAAAAAATCCTCTTTGATGCCTCTTCTTAAATAAAGATGTTACCCAAGTTTATTGAGAAAAAACTTCACCTGAAATCATGGTAGATGTTAATGGGTACAGTCGATGATTCCAGACCACTGGGAGAAGGAAGAATCTCCGAGATATTTTTAGATCTGATTCATCCTTTTCAAATGCAAATCTCACTTTTTCAGATGTGCCATAGAAGTAGATGGACTCAAATCAGTCTAAGGCTGCTCAGAACAAGTTCTTACATGAATACACAAAAATGAGTCATGTAGCACCTACAATTATTTTAGTGTAGTGGTACTGAAATTATTTTTGCAGGGAGGTTTATATATATGTGTTTGTTGGACTTTACATCTCTGTTGTCTAGCATTACACATTTTTAGAGGTGCTATAAATTCACGTGGAAGAAAGAACTGTGATAACATTCAAGTTTAGAAGTGCAACAAAGAAGTTCGGGTGAAATACACATTTATATAAATAATTAGCATATCTATCAAACTACTAATTTATGAACTGTGTTTCCAACATCACTGCAATTTCCCTTTCCAACTCCAATCCAACGCTGGCCCCATTAAATGCTAACAATTATTCAGTAATTACTGTAAACTTTGAAGAAAAACACACAGAATCTCTCTCAAGAGTTTTGTTCAAATTAAAGCATGAAAGAGCTCATCTCTGCAGCATCTGCATAAAGACAGGAAATTAATCTCTCTCAGTCCCGAGCAATGTATTTGGGAGCAGACAGAGGTGTCATTAGTTAGGTATGTCTTTATGCCTCCACAAAATTGTTTTTGTAAAAAAGCAGAACAAACCATTGCGACCCCAGGACTCAATGGCCATGTGTATTTTGTTTGATTGGATGTATTTTCTTTCTCCTGCTGCACAATTTTAAGACACAGTACTTAATATTGACAAAAAAACCACGCAGCTGTGGCATTAAAGGAGTGCCAGTAAGTGAAAGAAAAACAGAACATTTATTACAGAGCTTAAGAAAGCCGAATTAAGGGAATATGCTTTCTCAGATGTATCTCCCAGCATTTCTAACTCAGATAAGAGATAGAATGC
>JAOWBP010002978.1:8787699-8804286 GCA_028571105.1 Tragopan temminckii
GATGAAGAATCCGATTTGTAATGTTTTTGGTCATTTCAAGGGTTTGAGAAGAAAAGCACCAAAAAGAAGTTGCAGAAATTACACTGGCACTGATTCTGCTTCTACTGAATTTGGTGAAACTGTCTCATGTGCTACCATGCACTGGATTTAACCCACCTGCTAAAATTATCAACAAGATGGCCAGGAATGGCAGGGCAAGATATGAAGCAGATATGAATGCAATAGCCTACATTTATACAGTGCCAAACAGCTCACAGATGCTAACACACCTGCATGACCTCCTGCATGAGGAGAAGTCATCCAGGCACGGTGAGAAGCCATCCAGGTAAAATGGTCCTGGCTCTCTGTGGATCAGGGCAGCAGATTATTTCAGTCCAAAACGACGTGAAGTTTTCTACTCTGTAGAAAAGGGAATCTCTGATCTCTCTAGGTATGAAAGAGCAGCTCACATTTCACTTCACACGACTCGGATCCCTCTCATGCCTGAGTCTCTTCCCTGCCAATATTTCTCTGCTTTGACTTTTCTTTCCCTCTAGTCAACTGCAAACATATATGAAGATTTGATTTTTGGAAAATACCTTCAACTCAATTCATTTCAGTTGAATCTTCAAACGCTCAGCTTCTCTGCCTACCAGGCCATAAATACGAGTAAAAATCTGTACCCTGCAACCTCCCCCATTCCCTCTGTGTCAGTGCCACTCACAGGCTCTCCAGGGACTGATTTCTCCACACGAATGGCATTTTAAATTCAACAATGTGCAATTCATTTTCACTGCCCTCAAAGAGAACAAATACTCACTAGTTTTGAATTATTGAATCATTCATTTAACTTAAGGTACCTGAAAATGATCCATTTTTATGGACAGTAATGAATTGCAATTGCAAGTAATAAAAGTACAAGTAAAGAGAGCACACAGACGTGCCACAGAGGAAATACCCCATTCTTTAAATTTGTTTACTTTATGGTGATTTCTAATTGTAGTACATTACCTACAAAACTAGCATGTTTTACATTGAATAATACCAAAGTTGAGAGTTGTTTCAGCTGTAAATGATTCTTGAGTTTTATGAATAATTCCCCCAAGTTCAGCCTTCCTAGAAGTAGCAGGAAGCGATTACAGGCAATTATGGCATCTTCAAGCAGGCACATAACAAATTGCATGGACTCAGGTGTAAAACCATAAAATTTTACAAGTTAAAAAATCAAAAGTTATCTTTTCACTCAATATGTTGCAGATATTACAGTAATCATTATTTTCCCAGTTTCCTCAATTAAACTGCAGTGCTGGATGCAACCTGCAGCACTACTCCTGTTCCAAGAACACAGCCGCCATTCCTGGACAGCATGTTTCTCAGGCAATGTAAATTTCCCTAAGCAGTAACATGGTTAAATAAAAAGGCCATCTCCTGCTGAAGACAACAGCAAACTTTCATAGTATTGAGTAAGCTGTTTGCTCCAACTGCTATAATACTGCTTGCACAAAACAATAAGGTATCATATTTACCATTGCCAGTGGCCACTAATCTGGTATCATGACTGATTACTGCAAAATTCAATATCTGAATCCAGACCTTCTCCTAGTGTTCATATTCTGTCAACACAGAATAATCCTTTGAAATTTTCTTCTCCATTTATTTAACAAGTCCAGCAACAGTGACACTGCGCTGAGGGCTGCCTTATTCAAGTTGGAAGAAATTAGTGTTTTGACTTCCATTTTTCAGAAAGTATCATGCCATAATTAAGGATGTTTCTTCTGTTGTTTGTTTGTTTGTTTCTGTTTCCCATTTTAATTCATCTGGATTCAGCTTTCAGTCTACTTCAGCCAATTCTCATCTTTCTCTGATCTATTATAGAGGTTTTTGGTAACCAATATTTTCGACACATTAAGGCACTTGTGCACTACAAACAAATCATCTCTCTTTCTTTGAGAAAAGCAGAACAGATGGAGCTGTAAGCTTCTCAGTGTAAGATGTTCTCTCTAAACTATTTTTCTGGCCCATTCCTGTACCTTCTCCAATTTGCCAGCACAATCTCAACAAATGCAGATACAAAACTGAAGACGCTATTCCAGTATTGCCTGAATACTGCAATATATAGATAGATGAATCACTTCCATTCCATACACATTTGGACCACAAAGACAAGAATAACATAACTGCAAAGCTGTACAAAAACATACAAGATGGAAGTATATTAATGCTTCCTTAATAGTGATATTTTAGTCAATATAGTTTCTGTCAAGTATATAAAACCTTTTTACTTAGTCCCCAGGCCCAAATAAGACCAGATTAACTTTAATGACAGATTTTTTGTTTCTTTGGGGGAGATGTGTGGAGGCAGAAGGAAAAATGCAGCAGTGTGAAAGAGGGGTCTGAAAGCAGATACAAGTTCAAAATAGAATAAATATAAAAATCTTCATTATTTTTCAAATTCTCTGAACTCCAGAAATCAGAAAAGCACTTAAATGCATGGGAAATCCATTCCTCTGGAAGCAGCAAATGCAGTTTAAAGTAATGCTAAAGTATTTCATGAACAGGAAACCTTCTGTAGATGCCCATACACTTAGCATATGCATATAAGAATATACATGTACATACAGTGTTATTACTGCCTGACTCCTCTCTTCCTCCTCCTCTACACTCTGCTCTCTGAGTTAGATGACCAAAGCTGCAAAACTCACTGAAATTTCTAATATAATCAGTAAGATGCCACAAAGCAGAATATTTGATGCTAGTTTGTTATTCTCATTGCGTTTCTGCAGGTTCAGTCTCCCCCTGCAGTCTCCTCCCTCTTTTCTGCAAGCCCCCTCCAGCAGCACCAACAACTCTAGCTCAAAAGCTGCATTACCTCTCATTTTATGAAATTTCTGCAAGGAATAACCTTTAACCCATACTTTGCCTCCTCCCCTTCCCTGCCAAAAGCTTTATTCATTCAATTCTTTTTCAACCCCAATTACTTCCCATTTAACAAATGGTTGGTATAGCAGTGAAGCACTACATTCAGAACAAAGGTTGGTGCTCCATTGCAATCTCTTCAGGGTAGAATTAAAGGCAAATTCTCTATCAGAGAAAGCCACCTCTCCTCGATTTTTCTGTCACTGCAGTATTATTATACAGCTTGTCTCTGAAAGGAAGGCTCTCAGGGTGTCATGAACTCTCAGAGAATTTCTAGTCTACAATGCCTTTCAGTAAAAAAGGGAATGCTCCAGAGAGAAAATAACCTTTGTGTAAGGAAAGGTTTGTTCTGCAATACTGTCTGAGCGTTGGCTTTACAGGGAAGAAATGAATCTTTGCATTTGCATCACCAGAGCGTAGAAACTGGTCCAAAAGAATATCACTGTGCACAGTTGAGATACGCTGCTCACTTCCTTCCAACTGAGACAGGGAGACTTGAGCAGGATTAGGCAGTTCATGCAATTGCTCCACTACTGATATGCATCCACAGTAGAAAACTGAATTCACAAAATGGGAATCCTATTCATTTCAGGTGATATTCCTTAATTTAAAAAAAGCCATGTCACTTGTGACATCTCTTCTCCGATCTAATTTGGAGCTCAAGGGAAGAACACATTCCTTCCTGCCTTCACTCCCATTCTCAATCTTTCTCTCATACTTCTTTCCCTCACTCTAAATGCTTTAAATGCAGGCATGTCAATAGCAGCAATTCGTGTCAGCAATAGGACAACACTTTCATATGGACGAATAAGCAAGGATTCACAGGGAGAATCCTAAACTGCCTTGTCGAGAAAAAACACAGTACCTATAGCAATTATAATGCATACGTATATTAAAGTGCACATAAACACACATATTTTGGCATAGGAAAGAATGAAGGACAGCCAAAAATGACAGATACTCTTAAAAAAAAAAAAAAAGGGAAGAAATGAGGATGCAGACTCCAACATGTAAGGAATGCTATATGTCCACTGAAATAATTAGAACTCTGATAATTAATTTCGGCAAAGGATCTGCCCCTGAGAAAGGAGTCTCAACCTGTTCACATCCTATTTTCCAGAACAATTTCAATTACACAAAAAGTTAGTCCTTTTAGTTATTATTTCATATGATTTTATGTAATACATTAGCCATTTCACAGATATCATTTTTTTTCTATTTTAAAATGGAGCATCTTAATCCAAATATGACTAGAGAAAAAGAATGCTGAAAACTAAAAGGAAGGTGAAATACTTAATGGAAATAATGATTTATAAATACAAGGAAAACAAAACACACACACACACACACACACACACAAAAAACAAGAAAAAGAAAAGTAAATTCTGTAATTTTGTACTATTCAGATTCAGCTTCAAGTTCAAGAAGAAGCATGATCAAAATGCATCCTCACACGAGAGTTACAGATTACTGAATACAGTGGCACTTCATATGCTTTTCTTAATACTGTTTACAAGTTACATCTGTCTGGAAGCTGTAGAAAAAAACCTGTCCTTTAAAGGCATGCATAAGGATTATTAGCTAAAGCTAATGGCCACCACCCGCTCATAAAAAATTATTTTTATAAAGTTATAAAGGAAAACAACTCAAAAACAAATCAGTAAAGTCTGCAATACCCAAAAATTTCAATTTTGCCTCCAGTTACTCTGTTACTGTCACTGTGTGTTGTACAGGCTACGTACCTTCATGTCTAGGATATTCTTAGAGCTGAGAATCCTTTAAATGTATCCCAAATGCTGAGGTAAAGTGTCTGAAATAATAAACAATTAAAAAAAAACCACTACAGCTGTCATTCAGTTATATTTTAAAAGTAGCACGGCTAAGCAGGTGGTGAGCAACGATTACTCTCATTGCTGTCACCAATCAACTGTGGACTGTGCACAGAGCAAATCTATGCCAAGATATCCAGTTATTTTTTGTTACTCATCTTCTCTCTTCCTACTCATCAACTTTACCTAAATGTATTTTTCAGCTATAATATGCTGAGTTTTAAACTGGAAACTCCTAAATGCATGGATTATCTCTGTAAATTTGGCTACTACCTGTGGGAAAGGTCTCAGACTGCAAACTGGATTTTCAGCCCAAGACTTTGGCAATGAGACAGTAGCATCTTCAGAAATAGACTTGAACCCATTTGGGTGAACACGAACAATAATGGGTTAAGCCTTTAGTCTCCTGAAGACTTTTTTTACAATCCTAAATCATAGAATCACAGAATCACAGGGAGGGACCTCAAGAGATCATTGAGTCCAACCCTCCTGCCAAAGCAGGTTCCCTACAATAGATCTCACAGGTAGGCATCCAGATGGGTCTTGAATGTTTCCATAGAAGGAGACTCCACAGCCCCTCTGGGCAGCCCGTTCCTGTGCTCCATCACCCTTACCGTAAAGAAGTTCTTCTGCACATTATTACAGAACTTCCTCTGTTCAAGTTTTAGGCCATTACTCCTTGTCCTTTTGCTACATGTAATTGAGAAGAGCCTGGCCACATCCATTTGCCTCCCATCTCCCTTTAGATACTTATAAACATTAATTAGATCCCCCCACCCAGTCTTCTTTTTTCCCAGGCTGAACATATCCAGGTTATTCAATTTTTCAGTGCTGAAAAATGCTGAAAAAAATAAAGGAAAAAAATAAAGGAAACCAGGATTTTGTCTGCTAGGGAAAAGAGCAAGCTGTAGGTTATAAAATTTTAGGCTACCCATTTGTTAAATTACCAACAATTTGTAAAATTATTTCAAGTTTGAATGATATGAAAGATGAAGATAGACATAAATTAAGTATACTGCAGTTACCTGCAGCATTTCACAATTCACTTCCAGAATATTTTGGGTCTTGTACTCTATGGCTCTTCTGTATAAATGGTTTAGTACACCTGGCCAGCTCATCATGACAGTCCTCCTTCAGTATGATGCAGAAGAAATCACAAGAGGCTTTTAAAAAGGGGAAAAAAAAGAAAAGGTTTTCAAAACCATTGTCAAAATGAGGGTCCAGAAATCAATTTGTAATTATCTGCCAACACAAATCTAAAGGCTTTTCTGTGATAAGGGTGGTAATACATAGGGCTGTAATGTGAATTATTTCAAAGAATAAAAGACTGATTGTCTTCATGACCTATATAGCTTTTAGTGAGCTTTAAAACAAAATTACATTTTATACTTCTCATGAATGGCTTTCTCCCCCCTCTTTCCCCCTTAAAAATGCAGGGTTTTTGTCCCATCTAGTAGGCTTTCAGCTTTAAATAGGACTCGGTTTCTTCTAATGTTGATACATTTCGTTCCACTGAAAGTGACGGCTCAGGCTTTGCAAAGGAGTTGAAGCTTCCCTTGTACAAAGGCAGCCTTTTTAAAGTAAACTAAAAACCGTATGATCACGTTATTTTTACACAGCTCAGCACTAGCACTCTTAAAAAAAAAAAAAAAAACTTTTAGAATAAAAACATCAAAAATAAAATATTTCATGAAACATAAAAGTATGTGAACCATTCCTCAGAAGTTAAAATAAAGTTAAATGTATATGAAGAAAAAGTCCAGAGCATAGTATTTGCAAATGACTGCGAAAACAAAACAAAACAAACAAAACAAACAACAACAACAACAAAAAAAAACAAACAAAAAAAAAAAAAAAAACAAAAAGAAGAGCGTGAAGGCCTGATGCAGATCACAGTCATCACTTCACCTCCTAAGCCACACAGGCCCGATGCCAAGACAGCAGCTCTGGCTCTCCCCACAGGCCAGGCTTTTGTGTGTTCAGCGATACCGAACATGCCCTGCAACCTCACAGCCAGACCCATGGCAGTTTCCACACCTGATTCCAGTTGCACTTACGCAAAGCTGCCTCCACATGCCTGTACCTGTGGTTGCTGTCTCCTTGAAAATTGTTTTCCAAGGAGACCAGGTAGTTTCAGTGAACTATTATGATTAAAAAAAATAAAACAACAAAATATACTCTACCATCAATAAATTTGAGAGCATATTTCTACAGAATCATTTAGTTCTTGGAAAGAACATTTGGTTTTGTCTTGCAGGTTTATCCTGAGATTCAGATTAGATCAAGTATTACTTCAGGTGTATCAGTCTGGATGCTTTCTGGATCTTGGAAAGTAGAAGCTCCCTGGAGATCAATATATACATCCCACTCTTATTAACAAAAAGCCAGGATTCTTAATTGAACTACCCGCAGCCATGGATGTCGGATTCCTTTCCACTAGCAGCTAGACCATAATTTTGAAAATACAATGCATTTCTTCACTGTTCTAAGGTTTTTAAGACAATTGTTCATACGAAAATAATAATTCTCACCTGGTCTAGTTTTTTCTCTGTTGATCAGCCAATTTTACACAACAATTCAATGGTGAAAAATAACAAAAGCTGTCTGCTTTGACTTCCAAAATAGGCTTGACAATTAGTTATTCCCTTGTACACAGTTTCATTAAAAAAGAGTTTTCTCATCTTTTACAGTGAGATCTCTTCCTTCCTGTATCTAGCGATTACTGACTTTTTTGTAGCGTCATATTCTTCCTGCACAGCACATAATTCGGGCACTGACCCTGCATATTCATACACTGCCTGCCATTTTCCAGGCAGTATTCAGAAGTCCTGCATGAGGCCTTGTAAATAATAAATTAAAAAGCAGCGTGCCAACACATCCCTGCCAACTTCTCTGCAATTGGCAGGCACTGCTCATTTAATAACTTTACTTTTCACTAGAGAGTAAACCTGTCCCCATAAGCCATATGTCTTTTTCTAACATTTGTTTCACTTGAACTTAATTTCTGGAGGGACAGTAAAGTACATAATGTCACAACAGCTTGCTGATATATTTACTAATGCTGCAAGCAAGGTTGTCCAGTCTGTTCTCCAACTCCAAATGGCTCCTGTTGGGACAAAAAGGCTGAAAGCAAGCAAGGTGGAGATCAAAACTGTCTGGTTCTTTCTTATTTCCCTGCTTTTGTATTCTAGAGAGTGAATCAGTGGTATGTTTATAAGATGATGAAAGCACAGACTGGCCTGTTCGTCCGGCGTCCTGCAAAACTACTGATGATTCTCTGACAAATTCTGTTCTGAGTTCTGACTCCTTCCAATTGGCAGAAAGGTCCCAGACAGCACATGATAAGGGAAAAAAGATGCAAAACCAGTGTAGGAAGTGCCCTGACAACGCTCAGCTGACACCTAGTTCTTCTGGAAATGTCATCTCCCGAACACAATTAGTGGCAGCTCTGACGTTACTCTAAGCTGCACCACAGACAAAGGAATATGTAAATCCTCAGTTGGCACAAACATAAGGGCAGGAAATTACCTTCAGCACGTTACCTTTCCCTCTGCAGTTCTGAACATAGCACCTGGTCACTGTGCCAGTCAAACATCACAGAAGAGGCAGTTCCTCAAAACTTCCAAAACAAACTTTCGTAAGACAGAAGTACAACTCATTGCTCTATTAATCAACTCTTATCTTTTACAGGAAAAAAAAAATGCAAATGTAACATCATTTAAAGAAATGATAACTTTTAATGAAAACAAGAATTACTCATACTACTCCACAGAGGATAAAAGATCTCTCCTTGGATTGTATTCTAATCTAGTTTCAGAGTAATTGTTAAAGTGAAATATCTTATCTCTCCCTCCCCCATATTTATATTCTTCTTTACTGCACAGATTGCTTTTAATTTGGTTGGTTGAATGTCGGCTCTGCCTAAGGCTGCCTCTCCAGTATGAAAAGTTTTGAGAGTGACCATGGGCCTGACAGTTTACTCAAGTTTCAGCCAAATAGGCATTTCATAAGAAATAACCTTCCCTCCTTTCCCCATCAACTTAGGCCCAAAATGCTTGTCATCGTTCCCATGTCACAGGAAATGTTATTGATTTCTCCTCAGCCCTTCCTGCAGGTTCCTCTCCTCGGACATTGCTTTCTTCTCCGCACACAGCATCACTTTGCACAAAGGAGTCAGTCCTACTCCAACCCGCAGTGTTACAGCTCTTAGATCCAGTTCTGTTTCTCCATTTCCTTTACTGTCAATGACTTTCCTGTGCTTAGCAGCTCAGACTTTCTCTTACGAAACTGTGCTTGTCCTGCAGAGTACATCTTAATGACCTTTATGCCACTGTCTAATGTCACACACTAAAGTCTATGTACTAGAGGCACGTATCACTATGAAATCCTGACTGCAGTCTTGTTCACTTCAATTGCTTTTCTGAAGTTGTCACCCCTCTGTGTCTTTGAATAATCCTATATTTTTTGCATTATTTTCTGGACTGCCTTGAACCAGAGAGATCAGGGGAACTGAACTTAACATATGCCAGCAAGAGATGTGTAAAAGTTTCTCAACTTACCAACTATTTCCTCCAAGCAGTCACCTCAAAGCACAGAGGTAGTAATAAAGGCCACGTAACATATTTGAAAACACTACTTCTTTTCTCCAGCTGTATCAGCCTCAGTAGGAAACGATCCCAACAATACATAACAGAGAAGCTTAGTGGGTCTGAAAATGTATCTTACAGTCTGAGGTCAAAGCCTTTTTGGCTTTGTTTTCCTTCACCAAGGCAATGGACAGTGTGTGGTAGCTCAGCATGATTGTCACCAATTTCTCACCTCCAGCTCTCCAGTTTAAACTAAGATCAAAGCAAGGAAACAGAGGAGGATTCTATCATATAGATCACGGAGGAAGATCTATTTTTCATCCCTTTTATATACAACCCTTCTGATTACTCGCATTATGTTCAGTTCCTCTTCCTTTTTTTTTTTTTTTTTTTTTTTTAAGCCTCTGCAGTATTGATTGGTACAATGGCAACAAAGAAATTCATTCAAAAAGAAAACAGCAGAAGAAAACTACTGATAATCAGAAGAGCTGTAATAATTACTGATGCTTGAGTGAAAGGTACAGTGCTACCTGCAGAAGGCCATTGATTTCAGAGTAATTGCAAAAAGGCAAACTACCTATCCAGCCTCAGGTTCAGCAGCATCCTCTCCATGTTGACAGCACAAAGCAATCCACCTTAGCCACGTAACTGGTAAACTCACAGAGATTCAGACCTTCGTAATTCTAATTCCTTCCACCGAGCAATTCAAAAGCAGCGTATATATCTTTGCCAGCTTCACCTAATGATTATTCAAAGCTTTACATTCTTCTTCTAACAACCCTAATAATATGCTTTGACAACTTGAACTCCATGCCAATTATCCTTTGGGGAATCAAAAGAACATCCTATTATTTGCTAGCAACATCTCCTCACAGAAAGTATAAAACCGGGATTGTCATTAGGTGTTGTTTTTTTTCCTGGCACAGCTGATTGAGGTCACTGACAGGTACTAACAGGAGGGATGTTGCTGGGCACTGAGCAGGTGTTAGTGACCTGGGCAGGGTGTCTAAGAGCACCACTGTGTATGTGAAGTCTTTGGGAACATCACTGTTACAGCTTCTGGCATTATTTGATATATTGTTTTCTTAGATTCCATCAATGATAGAGAAACAGTCCCTCAAGATGTATTCACACAAAGCATAATACAGGGAGCAGAGGAGCTGTCTTCACGTAAAAATTAACACAGTTTACAGTAAAAGATAAACCACTGACAGAAGTTACCAATTCTTTCAGCATCTGTGGGCTTATTTTATCTTAGTCTTTCCAAGGTTATAAACATTATCCTAAGCATGTCAAAAGGGAAGAATACAAGACTGGTAAGAAAGATTCTAAATTAATGTAAGATTTTAATCTTACTTAGTCTTCTTGTTGTTCACTTGTCTTTAAAAAAAAATACATTCACAATCATTTTTCATTGACGTAGCTGCATGAAAACTTTACAGACTGAAAAATGATAGCTGATTTTTCATTTTCTCATTTTAAATGTCATAAATTCTGGGGGGTGGGGGAAAGGAGGTAGGGGGGAAGCCTTTGGAATTAGCATTATTTCAGTGGGGATTATGGCATCTTTTTACCAGTGAAAAATAGTACTATAAGGTGCTAAATTTCAAGTAGATAACTGAATACTGTCACAAGATGACTTTCCTCCTGCTCATTAAAGGAAGAGAGCAATCACAGTGGTTCACAGCACTAGTTTAACCACCACATAAGGGTAACTGACTATGCAAATAACGGTGGAGACATGACCCACACTCAGGTCACTGGATATCTAATTGAACTGCATCAAATCTACCAGAAAATGACAAGGACAATCACCAGGTGATCACTGGCCATACTGGAGTATGGTATTCTTTCTAATAGCAACCTGAAGCCATACAGGACATTATTGGTTTTGCTCAATTTCCAGACAAAATGGTTTAACCAATATTAATGCAATTTAAAGTTCAATGCTCCCTCATACAAATGCTTTCTCTTTCCACTCCAACAATCAACAATCTCTTCTTTCCATCTCATTTGAAGCAGTAATTGTCTGTCAAGGAGGTAAAACACACCTGAGGTTATACCTCTTCAGCACTACTGGGGGATATTTCAGCATTAGGCTTGTAGATGCCTAAAGAGACAATTCCAGATACTGAGAAAAAAAAAATCTTTTCCAAAGCAAAGCCTATGGCTTCTTGGTACAGTGCTAGCTTTGCACAGACAGAAATGACTACTCCAAAGGAGGCAAAACTTGAATCTTATCTTGGAAATTTTCAGGAAAACAAAAATTGCCTCTTTTCAGAATACATTCTGGAAAACATTTGGCAGAAATCTATAAAGAAAAGCTGTACACAGAGCCCTGGGAGCTCCTTCCTATCAGCAGAGAGCCAAGCAATTCAGGCAAATCTACAAACCACAGGAGTTGAAATTCTGAGAGAATAGTGCTTCTCAAGTTTCTGTGCATTCTAAAACAATGAGTTAGAACTTATGAGTTAGAACTTTCTTTAGAGATTATCTAAATTTACCTCCATACATCAATCCGTTTCCCCCAGGCATGTCTTTCGAATGTTAAAATTACTTACAGATGAAAAATTCTGGTGCCTTTTTTCATTTCTTCTGTATGCCTGTTGTCCTGCAATTTGTTCTGTCTCAGTATTGCATTACAACAATCCTGTATTAATTATTCTGAGTTATTATAAAGAATTGGTGCATTCTGTCACATTACTCAAAATTTAAGAAAGCAGCTAAACATACTAATGGAATTGTAACAGCCTTTCCAGTGAATGCAAATGCACACAGTACTCCAGTGTGACAGTGGCACAACCCACTGCAGAGAAAATACTTTCAGTGTACGCAAGATTTAAAAAAAAAAAAAACAAAGTGAAGCTTACATCACTCTCACAGCTCTTCTCCCTTCTTCCCTTCTTTCCTATGAGACTAGCCCTCAAAAGTCTGCCCTTAAAAAAAGATGAGCAGGAAACAGAAACACACACTCTCATTTCTGTTATACAATAATTTCTATTCTGGGCCTTTCCCCTATCACATTTCACAGGATTTCAGTTCCTTTTGGAATAACATTCTCTCAGCTTCGAGCTCTAAGATTGTTTTCTTTTTCTTTTCTAGAAAGAATTTCAGCACCCTAATTGGCGTTTCAAGTGAAAGTCAAAATTTCACCTTTCTTTTATATGCATGCTTCACTGTACGGAACAGTACTAACGCTGAAAAAGTGAGGCCTGAAAATAGAAAGTAAGCTAGAAAATAGTCGATCGCATTATCTTCTACTGAAAGCAATTTGGATTTGGATCTAGATCTTACTAGCAAATCTTTGAAAAAACTGGTATTGAGCAGTTCTTTCATCTAACAATGTATGATCTTGCATAAAAGTCTATAGAATCTTTCAAACAACTTGTTTAGATACATTTAATTTATTGCCATGCCCATGGGAAAGCCTTTTTTTCCTGAAAAAGATTTCTATCATTCAGTTCAAGGCACTGAGGCTCTCTCCTGCAAAATGACGTGCTGCTTTCTGAAGGGAAAATGGCACCTTTTGTTCTGGCTGGAGTTACCCAAGGCCTTACTCCATTCCCAGTTATCTGAATTGGCCATAACCTCAGCTGAGGAAACGGACAAGTATGCAAGTCCATTTTTAAATAAAGACTGTAAAATAGTAAAATTTTCTACATGTTCATGAAGTTAGAACTGCTATGATGCATGCATTTAGATGCACATGGGTATAGAAGTAAAATTTGACATCAATGTTGGCATTGCCTGATCGCTTGCACAGTTGTTGAATGAACGCAATGTTTTGCCTCTAACGCAATGTGCATTTATTTCATGTGGAGTGAACTGGTTTCTACACAGTACTTTTTTTTTTTTTTTAATGTATTTATAAATAGCTGTGGAGAAATAATGCATATTGTATAATCATTTTTCTGAGAGTACCTTGACAAAATTCACTCGTGTCCCTTAAGGCAGATGAGATGAACTACCGTTTAATGGTATTGATGATGGATGTAGTAAACAGCTTTAGGCCTGGGAATATAATCTATGACTCCTAGAAACTGTTAGTGTAGCAAGATGCTCATTTGCATCATTTAGACAGCACTAACTATCAGTCTATGCCATGTAAATGGGAAGAAATAGGTTGCGTTTTGGGATGCAGAATATTCTATGAAAAGTAAAAGGGCTATGCCTTTAATCACATCCTGTCCCTGGTGAGCACTTCACAGATCCACTATGGGCAGTGCAAAGGCTTAGATCAATTATCTAATAATAACATTATACTCCTTGGAGGTCTGGACAGAATAACAGAGCAGTAGCAAAACTTCTTTTTCATCACTCCTCTTCAAAAAAGAAAAACTTTCTTTTTTCTCCCAGTTTAATTCCTCCCAAAAATACTAGGCAAAATTCCTCCTTGTGCACAGGTTAATTTATGGCTAATTTACCAGGCTGAATATTAGGAAAAAAAATTCATAAAGAGTGGTAATGCATTGAAATAGGCTGTCCAGGGAAGTGAGAGAGTCACTGACCCTGAAGGTGTTCAAGAAAAAGGGAAATCGTGGCTCAGAGGGACATGGTTTAGTGGGCACAGTGGCAATGGATTGACGGTTGGACTGGATGATCTTAGGTGTCTTTTCCAACCTTAGTGATTCTATGATACTACCACCCAATTCCCATTTAAAGGCATTCATGGAGAAGTACCCCAAGTACTGCCAGTACACCAATATATTTATTTATACATGTGGTGGAAAAATAGGGGACCACTGAATTACCAACTCACCAGAGATGTCAGAGGAGGATTATGTACTTCAATCAAAATACAAAAGAACGGATTCATTAAACTGTGGAACATTCAGTTCAACTGTTAATCTAGCCTGTTCCATGCACTGGCTTCTCTACTGAGACCAGACTGAAAGGCAGGGGTTTTGGTAGGCATATATTTTGTAAACTGGATAGCCCACATAGGATCAGATCACAAATCTTAAAGCCTACAAAACTTGCAGCAAATAAAAGGCAAGGAAAGATCTTATTTGTAAGCTCACTATCAGACCAAAAAGAACAAGCCCCCAGGGCAATGGACTAAAGAACTGGTGCTTTAGTGAATATATGACAATGCTGTCCTTGTAAGGGTTCCATGCGTACAGGCTAAATTTTGCCATTAGTAATAAGATTTCTGTGTTATCTATACATTCAAAATCTTTCCTCTGTGAAAATAGAAGAAAAATGGCAAACTTCGTAAGTCTTTCACTTCATATGCTAGTTTAATGCAGGAATTTGATCCAAATAAGACTTGTCCAAAAATCTACAAAAGCAATCATGCACAACCCACTCATAATGACAATGATGGAATCAATAAAAACATACTTCAGTATAATGAAAAGGATAAGCACAAAGCTAACATCTGAAAAATCTTAAATGCTACCTTAGTATAAAGGTCAGGTATTTTTAATGCCAAAACAGTAAGATTCTAAAACTGACATAAAGAGTAAATCTACACAGTAAATGAATGAACATGAAGAGATAATAAACTGGCACTGACAAAGCTATGTGTACAAAACAAAGTACTGTAAAGCTTAGTGGGGCTAATTATCCAGGAATACCACTATGCTGACAATATTAAATTGAATCTTATATAATCTCATTCAGTGCTAACCAGGTTGCAAAGACATAAAAGCATCATCTATATCTCTAACACAGACAAAAACATCTTGAAATTTTAAATAATTATTTTAACATTACAATTTCTGCATGGATTTTCTCACTGAAAGTGTCTGAGCATCCTGAAAGATGAATCTGTGGACCTATTAATAAAAACATTTGTGCATTCACCTCTTTGGCAGTATGGAAAAGGAAAAGTAGGAACCAGATGAAGGAGGAGAGAAGAGACTTGATTCAGACAGAGCGCTCTGAGCACTGTTTATGCTTACACAATACTTGCAGTTCACAGGAAGTACCATCAGAGGGCACTGGATTTTCTCCTTCCTGCTCACATCCTCCCCAAACCAGGATAACCAGCAGAAGGGAACAAAACCAAGCAAAAATCTGAATTGGGTCTTTTTTCAGTAGCAGTAAATATAATAATCAGAATACTCTTAATGACAGCTATTTACCTTATTGTGCTGCTTTATTTCCTGTTTATTGTATTACATTCTTTCTTTTCTGTTTCTACTTGCCATAGCAGTTTGATCTCTGATCAGCTCTAATAGAGACCATCTTTCAGGGCAGTTTTCCATCAAGATCCCCGAGTGTAAACCAGCATCTAAGCTACTCTGAGCAGGACAACCAGTAAGTGTAACAGCAGAACTCATCGCATTAGACCTCACAGCCCAATTGCTCCTTGCTGTCTTGGTGAGAGTCTGCTTCTCTCCAGGCCCTCCCCAGTCACTGCTCCAGCTGAGCCTGCCTCAAATTGAGCTTTGATAGAAGGGGCCAAGAGCCTCCCATCTCTCCACGTCAGTTAATCACCTTTCCCTTCCTTATTAGAAACACAGCATGACACTCCCTCCTCTCTGCTCATCTCTGGCTCCATGAACCCAGCACTAGTCTTGGCTATGGAAGAAATATGCTTTGCTAAAGTTGCAACTCAGTTTTGTTGCAAAAGCAACCAGGATGCCAACAAGGCCCTGGGAAGAGGCTTTGTTCATTAACTTCTATAGCAACTATAACTACTTTGTACATCTACGTGATTACCTCTTTGCCTGCAGTAACGAGGTTAGTGCCCTTGGTGCTGAATCCCTGGGCTCCATCTCAACCAACAGCTGACGTGCCTGGATAATGCAGGCATCTTTCCTTACACAAGAAGGTTTTTGTTCTCTGTTTAATATTTGATTTCTGTAACAGAGTGCGGAAGAACTTTTAAAAGCAAAATCCATGTTGGGAGTTTTCCTTATCAACTGTTGTCACAGTACATATTTTAATCCTGAAAAATAATTCCATATCAAAAATAAAGTTCATTATTGTAACTCTGTATCAAAAATAAAGTTCATTATCATACTTAAAAATTTTATGGAAGTACAAATATCATCCAGGCACTTCAGGAGCTGTTACAGTCCTTAGCAAAAATAGTTTTGTTTTTTTTTTCCAAAGCAGCATAATGTTCTTTGCCATTCTGCTCTCACAATGACAGGTCATTTTGAACGCTTGCCCATCCCTGCCTGAATCTGATGCTCTTGACATGAGAAACACATTTTAAGAGAATTTCTAAAAGGGCTCTTTGAAGGAAAGGGTAACCTGACAGGAAGAAAATGGTACTAAAAATCTTACAGAGTACTTTCCCTGTGAGAATCTGTTGTGCAGCC
>JAOWBP010002978.1:8807169-8833744 GCA_028571105.1 Tragopan temminckii
CGTATCACCTGGCCATACACAGCACCCAAAGCACAGTCTGCCCCTGCAGCCTCTCCCCCATAAGCAGTATTCACTTAGGAATTTCTCCTTGATCCAGCCACCAGTGTCCACCAAGCTCATATACACTGAACATATTTGAGACTCTGCCCTTCTTACGAATGGGCTAAGTTCAGGACTGCAGGACTGAGTAGAACTCATGCAATAGGCAGTGACCATCCTCAGAAGTTGTTAAAAAAGCAGAAGGACATCAAGTAAGTAATTGTGAGAGAGTCCCTTATATGCTAGGATTGCAAATGTTAGATATCCATATAAGTAAAAGTAAAGAAAGCTTAAGTTCTGTAAGACAGGAGAAACAGATTTCCTTTGTAATTCAGAAGAGAGCTACCCTGCAGTGCAGATCCACTGACAGTTAACAGCAGAGGTAAACAGGTCCAAATTATAGAACTACAGAACATATCTTCTTCTGGCAGTGCCAGCAGTATCACAGAATCACAGAATTGTAGGGATTGGAAGGGACATCTGGAGATCATCTAGTCCAAATGATACGATGCTAACTTGAATAGGAATTTTCCCCTCTTCCCGGACAACCAAAGTACACAGATTGAAGTGGATCGATACATTTCTCTGATCCAGTTCCAATCTTCATTATTATTCAATGTACGCTTTTGTTTTCCTTTCTCCTTCAGAAAGACTCAAATGACTTCTAGAAGACTGTCAATATTAGAGGCTAAATTCTCTCACCTACAGAACGAGTAGTGCATAGGAAATGGCAAAGCATAATTCCTTAAATGCCTTGACAACATGCGTCCATCCAGGAGCTCATCAGTTCAGCTGCTCAGCGCCTGCCCTTTATACTTTAGAAAAAGGCTGACACGTCAGAAACTTGTACATTTTTTTTCCAAGTATATCTGCTGTTACAGAAATCATATTACCTCTTCCACCAAAGCATACATCACTCAAACTGATATTAACTTAACTTTAACTTCTTTCACTTTGCCCAAATCATATGACAATAAGTGCAATAAAGCTCAGCTGGTTAGTTGAGAGAAGAAAGACTTGCATTATTATCTTTATCACTCTCAAACATTTGTTCTTTTGACAGATGTTATCTTGACACACACTCTTATGATGATGACTTTTATTTAGTTAGCTTAAAAGTATATTTTAAAGGAGACCAGGCACTAAGCTGTCTTATTCTTCATATTTTGTCATTGTAATTTGTGAGTTAGACACTGAAGATTTTTCCTTAGAAGATGACGTCTCCCTTCCTGACTACAGGCTTCTACTTCTGGCCTTGAAAAGCCAGCTATAAAAAAAGGCACCGCAAGGATCACATCTACTGCACAGCAATTAAATGAAAAGTCTTTAATCAGACAAGCTTCTTTAGATGAAATTTGATTTAGATTAGATCCAGGATTTGAAGTTGAAATATTTTGGTGTGTCAGTCAAAACTCAGTCAATTAGCAACATGTAAGTTTCATTTTCAGAAAATATGTACAAGCACATTACAAAATTTGGAAAACTAAAGCTGTTCTTTATAGTGCTTTCAAGATTGTTTGGAATATCTACATAATGTACTTTCAGAAATACTCAGACTGGAGACCATGTTCTTTTAGTCATATATACACATATACAAGGCACTGGTAAAGCCTGTTATTTTAAAAAATTCAACTATTGGGTAGAATTGTTGAAAGCAACACTATCTCATTAAGCAGCAGTGACCTGACAGAAATGTCTTCACTGCTGCTTCAGCCTCAAACATTTAGAAAACCTTCCACTGAACACTAACGTATATACAGGCAGTTCAGCTGCAGGGATGAAGGGTTGTCAATACAGCGACATTAGCAGCATGCACTTTTGATTTTCTTCAACTAAACATTATTAAACACACACTTTAATAAAATGAAACAATTTTAGTGCCATAAGTGCTAATACCAAGATACTGGATGAACAGAATCTGTTAATGGAATGGTAATGGGGCTGCAGTTGAATTTTCACTATTAAAATACCCAGAGAAGTTTTCAGTTTTCTTCTGGACTTTGAATGGAAGGACAAAATCAGTCCTAAAACGCAGGAATCACCTGCATTATTTTGAAGGTATGGAAACAACTGAATTGGAAGAAAAAAAAAATGCCTTCGTATCTATCACTTGAGATATCTAATATTCCTAAAGCTGTACGTACCTGTCTTGATAGAGTGAATTGTTTGTGCAAAGACATATCACCCTTTCCTTAACTACACACTCTCGTGCTGGAGCAAAATTACTGCCTATGTACAGACCAATATTTCAGAGCTTCCTTATTCTGTGCTGGTCATCTTCACGGACGCACGTGTTGCCTCTTGTAGGTTCTCAAGAAGCTCTCTGTACTGATTCCGTACTGTGTTAACAAAAATAAAGTCCACAAGCAGAGCTTCTAAACACTATGATAATCCTGTAGCATGTAAACAAATTAATAATCACAATTCTATGTATCAGAACTTATTTAATTTTGGGCTCATAAGTTTTGGGTTTGTTTGTTTTTTACGGAAGAAACATCTTAATTTGTACATAAATAAGGAAAGATGCTTCAATTTTCACAACTGCATCTACCACAGAAAGGGAATTACTGTAAAAATACAGATACCGAATAAGCAATTATCCTGTTTTACCCTTCAAAACCAAAAAGGACTAAAATTGCTCTTCTTAGGAGCAACCCGACCTCAGTGTAATTCACTAAGACTGCAATGTGTATTACCTTCTTGAACTCAGAGACCATACATTTGATGGAAGGCATCTTTTTATGCATTTTTTCCACTGTGTTTTTTCTACACTTTTTTAAAACAGTCTTTCTTTTTATGTATAACACTGGAAAACACTGCTTTGTTTCAGGCAGAGGAAGAAAACACCCTTACTATAACAATCAATATAATTACCCTGTTATCCTACATTTTGATATTTACATTCCTCTCCAGAATTAATTCCAGTAACCTTTGCTACTGTATCAACAGCTCTTACATCAAAGTCGGAGCAAGAGACCCTATTTATTCATTTTAAAATCAGACCTCTGTTCCCACTTGGTGAAACTGAAGAACAGAGTAACTGTTCTTCATCACATTTCGAAGATATTTTGACCTGCATATTATTGCCAATACTATGAGTGTCAGCAAAAATAACAGCAATATCTTTTTATTGATACTGCATTCATTTTATCCCCCAGAGTGGAATGTATAGCTTTCCCTAGAGAACTTATATAATATTCACATACTCATCAGTACTGCTGTACGAGCACCACTCTTTAGAGCAGGTATCAAGCACGTATATTGTCCTAAAAAGGACACAGTGCAAACAAGTGTTCACTCTCTGACATGGAAAATTGGAGTTTAGTTCTGAACACAGGCTCCACCTTCTCTGTTTTCAAATGTGTCATATTACAAAAGAAGTTTTATAAATATTCAGAAGCTATTACATTTACCTACTTGGTGCCTCCATTCCAATGCACTTCCCCCTTCCTTTTGATATCAACTCTTTGAACAATACAATACAAAGAAATTTTACTCCTGTCTCTCTTCTAGCTTCTGATCCAAGCACTGGCCATCTCCCAGCAAGTACCAGGTCTTTTCTAAATGCCTTTTTAAAGTCATTTCTGCTTTACAATGCTCAAGGCCAATAGCTATGAAAGCAGCTTTCCTCATCTCTGTCCCAGTATGCTAAAACAAGCTTGGTGCGAATGGAAGGCACAGAGTTCACATAACCTCAGCACGTATAAAACAAAAAGGTGAACTCAGAGAACACTAAAGCATTCAGAGCCCTGTGCCACTACTGATTTCCTGTAAAATCTCAGATAATCATTACAGTCCATGTCCAAAACCATTTTAAGCAGCTGATATAGGTATGAGACTTGCCACTGAAATCAATGGAAATATAAACATTTACATATCACCATGAACCTGACCCCTCAGTGCTCTCACGTCCCACCTGTAAAATGAGGATAACATTCATACTTAATCAGCTAGAGAGAGAGTGTTATCAAAAATACTGAAAGGTGTTCAGATTTCACTGTCATAGAAAACAAATCAGCGAACAGGGAAATTATGTTCAATGGAAGAAAGCCTTAAAACTTTCGGGAATCATAGATGGACTCAATGTTATATTAGAGTGAAATGTAAACCTTCTGAGACAAGAAAGATTCTAATTTCAATACTGCCTTTATCTTATTGGTGGATTTTATGGAATATGCTGCCACAGAGGCAGGCAATATATGATACAGCAGATGCTGAACATTTTAAGTCTTTGACAGTTAGGATTTTTACATAAATTTTAACATAAGGCCAGCTACACTGTTTCATGTTTATGCTGCCTCATTTAGATCAACATGCTTCTTCAATAAGAGCACAGAAACAAAATAATCAAACTGGCTTCCCATTCTTTGTCCAGCACGCTGGCATCATGTTTTTAGAGGTCTTGGAACATTTTCTGAGGTCCATCACAACACGGGAATGATCTCAATACTCCTCCTGAGCCCAAAGTGATACCCAGGCATCTTCCATCAGGATTTGTACGCTCTGCACAAAGTGAATTAAAGTCACTTTCTTTAACCTTTCTCCTAGCATTCTCCTAGTGAGTCCTGTTCTTCAGTGAGCTCAGTATCCTCAAAAACTCATAGGGCAAAAATCTGATGACTGTACTTCTCAAAGAGCACCTGTCAAAATTTATGCTTACATACCTCTACAGGTAACCAGCTTTCTACAAAGTTAGTGGATAACCCAACAGTAGTATCTTGTCCCAAATACCAAACCACAGCAGCGACTGCAACAGGATATAAGAAAGATGCAGCAAGCCGAGATCCAGCTTCTAAATTGCACCAGTGCATGTTTTCTGGCAGGATCCTAACATTGCCTTTATGCTAACATTAAAGTTCCAACAAATTTCTCCCTAAGTATCATGCTTGACA
This sequence comes from Tragopan temminckii, assembly GCA_028571105.1. Taxonomy (NCBI): domain Eukaryota; kingdom Metazoa; phylum Chordata; class Aves; order Galliformes; family Phasianidae; genus Tragopan; species Tragopan temminckii. The sequence goes on from JAOWBP010002978.1 coordinate 8,812,101, forward strand.
TCGATCCCATAAAGAAAGAAAGAAAGAAAGAGAAAAACTGATAGAGAAAAATTATTTATTTCTTTTCAAGTAACAAAAATTCATTACAGAGCTTTAAAAATGAATCTTGACCCCAAAGTCAGCAAGGGGAGATGTGGGGAAAAAAAAAAAAAAAAAAAAAAAAAAAAAATTTTTTTGCCAGAATTTCATACTAATTAGCAGCAATTAAGAAATTATAGTGTAAATGAATGAATTATCTATTAGAAATATCTAATAGATTATCTATTAAGTATATGGCCAATAAAGAAACAGCATGTCCGACAGTCAAATGATGTGTCATACGGCACAGTCACTCTGAATCCCAAAGCTGTCCATCTTTAGAGGCTGTAACGTTTCTTAGTAAAAAACCAGCCAACACACAGATTTTCAGGCAGATGGAATTCAGCTTCCAGAAATTCAGTTTCCAGAAGACTACGGGGCAAATAACTGGTTCCTTTTCACAGCTGGATCACAGTTAAGCCAAAATATGTTTTGAAAAAGATTCATGGAAGATTCCTTGTTGCATTTAAACTTTGGTGTACTTTTCAGCAACATCATCACTTTCGGCAAAATCTGTCCATCTGTTTCACAACCCAGACCAGAAGGTGCTGATATTTTCCCTTTTCATTAAAAGCACAAGCATATGATGTATGAAAAATTCATAATGAGAATCAGTGGTGAGACAGCCAAAGTAAAAAAACAGAAGATACCATGGAAGTCTCGTTATATACTGTAAAGTGAGGAAGTGACAGGGGGCCTGTTACAGTGAAAACCAAAAGCAAACCTCCTATGAAATGCATCACTGGCATAGAAATTCACTTACAAATAAGGCGTAAAGAAACGAGTTAGTTTCCTTTAGAAAGAAAATCAGCCTTTTCTGACGATAGGCTAAACAGTATTAGGATAAAAATATCACATCCAGACTTCATTTATACCATACTGCAGTAATTAGAAGCAAGGAGAAAGTGTCCTCTGGTGGAGCAGGCAGGGGAGCAGCGTGCTCTCCCTGGGCTCCGGCACAAGCGCCCCTGGAAATGCAGAATGCTTTCTGACTGTGGCTCTTCTTTAGAATACGTCAGAGTGACCAAGGAGTGATCACAAAAAGCTTTGGAAGTCATGGATGAAAGAGGAAACTATTAACTATTGGAAGAGTTATTTTAACAAAAAATAAGGCAGCTATCCCAGGATGTGCTCTGCATTTTTCTTGAGAGAACTCAAAATACAGGAAAACACAATATTCCAAAAAAAAAATGTTCCTAATTGTTTCAGACTGAATTTGAGAGAGACGGAATCTCGCAGATCTACAAACAAGCACTCTGTGTGCTTCTTCACTGCAATTATTGCTTACTTTTCCCCCTAGTTCATCATAGATCATGACTTCTTTCCTTTAGCAATGGTAGCTATCTCTATATATCATAAATAGTTTTTCCTTAGTAATACACAAGAATTTTCAAGTCTCTAAACCACTACGTATCAGCAGTCATACAAGAGAAAAGCTTACTCCATAGTCTCTTCCCTCCCTTCCCTAAATATCTGCCACTGATCACTAACAGAGAAGGATGTTCAGCTGGATGAATCATTGGAGTGAACTAATACTGCACTTCTTTATCATTTTCCAGCCCAGAGCAATTGGTTTTTATGCCTATCCAGACTTGCTAGGGGGTTAAAATAAATGATCACTTCTGGATTTTTTTTTTCCTTCAGTCTGCAGAAATATGTCAGTAGACATAACAACTTAAAGGACAGCGAGAAAATAGAAAAAAAATCAAAACAGTATGTTGCTGCCACAATAAAGTTTATTTTGGACAAAGCTTGGCTATAACCAAAAAAGCCAGCTATTTAATCAGACTGTACTTTCCAGCAGTTAAATACTTTTTTCTCTTCCAGGTATCTTATGACAAAGTTTTCACTCTGTTTTGCCAAAATGCTAAAATGTGTTGGATTCTATTCTGTGCCCTACTGTGTTAAATAAGGAAGCAAAACAGAAATTAGTCATTTGTGCAGCTCAGAGACTTTCTTTGAGTACTCCCTTTGCAGGTCAAGTTCACAGTGCTCTGCATTAGCAACACTGGATGCAATGATGGACAATTGAAGCAAATAGCCCAAGTCTCAATGGCCCTTAATCTTTAACTTGTAAACAAAGCAAATAGATACAGAGGTTAATGAAAATGATTACTGGGGTTGATAATGTCATTTTCACAATTCGAAAACTATGAGTTACAAAATAATTACTTGCACAGAGAGCCATGTAACCTTAGCCAGTATCGAATAACACCAGTTCAGACGAAATGAATATGTAAAACTCACTCTCACTGTACTTGGTCACAATACAATAAGTATATTGATAAAAGTGCTTCCTTCTAATGCTACATCCTATAAACAGACACACACTCTGCAATAACTGACGTTTTATTGCTAACCAACTCAGGGAGAGAAAGTTGAGCAATTCTCTAACCCGGAGATGAACAATCCACTTTAATTTCATCTGAAATTCCTTAAATCTCTTACTTATAGGAATTGTAGTAAGCATTTAAAAAATGTTAGAGAAAGTAAGTATCGCTTATGAAACAACAGACAGCACTTAATTATGAGAGTTATACCCATACTTGAATCCATTTATCAGCACCAAAGTAAAGCAGATAAGGAGACTTATCATTGATTATTTTTCACGTACCTGTGATTCAAACAGCAGATTGAACATTTTTCTTTTGCAAGCATACATAGACACCTGATGAACCTCCAAAATTCTAGAGAGCACATGGAATTTTTAAAATTCACAGTACAGAATACTGAGCGATACAGCAAGCATCATTGCAAAGAAAATTCTAAGTCTGTACTACCATTTATAAGATGTAAGAATTCTTCAGGATACTTTCTTCTATCTCAGGACCAGTGACACTACTTTTAGGGTTCTGGTATTTTGTCTAAATCCAGCTTTCTGAAATTCAGTGCCCCGAAGTGAAACTTTTAAACCAATATGCACCCTCCCCTTGCTGCTTGCTCTTTATTACAGTTCCATCCTGAAGTTACATCTACCAGGGCCAGGTTGGGTGTTTTGTAAACTCTTATGGAAGGTTATAAATGCACTGTCTGTCAGACTAAGTTTCAGCTGGTTTCTGACATCATACCTTAAGTTACATAGAAGAGTAACTCACTAACTCATCTGAATGCATTAACAGAGGACATACAGTCAAATAATCATTTTTATAGCCATATTTATAAAAGTATTTGTGGAAAAGAGGTATTAAGAGGTATTAATTTGTGGAAAAGAGGTACTTAAAAGAGGTATTCGATTAGGAGAAATAGATAAATGTCAGTGCAAATAAATCATGAAAAGGTACTGCCTTAGTCATTGGTAACAGTAAGAAAAATTCATGTTGATCTAATAATACCCTGCTTCCCAGAACATCGTTATACTTCTGCAAGAAGTTTCACTTTAAGGGAAAAGCTTGTTGGCCTATTCATCAGTCATCAGCATTAGAAACCAAGAGTCTTAATTCTTGCCCTTCGATCTCCCAAATCCTAGATAGTCATAGCTTTAAAAAACCCAGCCTGGAAAAGCTACTTCAGTTAGGAGAGCACAAAAGCCTTCTAAGGTGTCAGCATAAATCCTCCAGAAAATAAGTATATTTGGGGTTTTTTAGGCATGTTTTGATTTCACAGCCCTCAACTCGTACTTCTGAGCATTTTTGTTCTCATTTTCTGGAAAAAAAAAAAGAAAAAAGAAAAACAAAAATAAAGGGAAACATCCTGAAATATTCCTGTACAGCAGAATGTTTAAAATCAATGCCATTTCCTTCTCAGCATCACCCACCCTCAGCGGCAACTTGCTCAGTCAAACAGCAGGGAAGTGAAAGCTTCCAAAATGGAAGGTTTCATTATAAGAATTGATGCTTTCTGTAGCCCTTAGTGAGAGTGACTAACACAAAAACAGACACCAGTGCTGTATTTTGAAATTAATGAAATAGCATAAAAGAAGGAAGTTCCAGACCTACTTTATTTGTTAGAGGGAAAACCCGCATGTTGCAGTTTGATTTTTCCAACAAATCTGTTACTACAGCGTTTTAGAAAATTATAAAGTTATTCTAGTTTTTTAAAAAATTATTTATCAGGAGAAACATTGAATGTTCTGAAAGATCCAAGTCAATCCACCCATCTGCTCAATCTACTGTATAATTTATAATGTTGTTTTAAGGAAAATGAAGGAAAATAATACTATGCGACAGGGAGTCGCTGGAAAATAAGAGACACGTAAGCAGGCTTATCCTGCACTTAGTTTAAAGAAAATTGGTGAAGTATAAAGGAAATATTCTCAAAGATAAGAAGTGAACCTACTTCCAGTGAAGAAAAGTTCATACCAATAGCTGTCGGGAACGGACCTGCAGCACAACCTGTCAAACTAAAGTTCAAGATAAATCCAGGATCTACTCTAGCATGAGTTGCACAAAAAAAGTTGACGCCAAAATAACACAGCAGGATTAGAAACTGCCTGCACACCTGCTATTCAACAAAGGTCAGAATTCGAGCACTGATTAGTTTATGCTGCTACACGGATAACTGATGAGCACCCGGAGGATTTCGGTAAGGTAATTAAAATATTGCAAGAGCATGGGCCAGGGCAAACTGCAGCAAAGCTGATTTTTTTTTTCACTGACCCCAGTACTGGGAATTTTAAATTGTTTCTCACGTTCTCTTCAGTCTGTGTAAGACTATTACAGCTATACCAGAAGCTCCTTATCCTTAAAGTACAACTTAATTCCTCTAAACACTTCTCCGCAGGGCCCAAAACATGGCTAAACTTCATCACAATCAGCGAGGCACAAAAAACAAAATTCATGTGACTAAATGAAACAGCAGAGGTAATCAGCCGAGGACTCCCTGGCGAATGGAGAGCTAAACAATATGGTCAGTGAAATCTAGGATATGATTCACTTCATCCTACAGTTGTCTAAAATTACACAGATGAATCACACCCTGAAAGTGCCTGCTTTTCTGCTGTTTATAGAGGGCCCCAGCAGACACATCACAGATGATGGCTGTGTGTGATGAGCGCTGTCCCTGCGAACCACCTTCAGTGCATCAACAGCAGAATCATCCCAGGGGGGTAAAGAGCCCAAAGTGCTGCCTGGGGACTGGCTGTCCTTGGGAAGGGATGGGGAAAGGAGGAGAGAAAGGGAGGGAAGGATGAACGGCTGTGCAAATTTTATAAAATTTTAGTGCCAAGAAGGACTCCTTCATAGAGCAAAGTTAAGCCTGCTACCAACAGAGTTGCTAAGATCTCTATCCATACAGCATATGCTGGCATTACCATAACTTGGATCACCTGCCTGCATATGCACGGAGCCAACTGGCATAAGGAAGAAGAAAGGGGATATGGTTTTAAGTTGAGGGAGGGAAGATTTAGGTTGGATTTCAGGGGGAAGTTCTTTACAGAGAAAGTGGTGAGGTCCTGGAACAGGCTGTCCAGAGAGCTGTGGATGCCCCGTTCCTGGAGGTGTTCAAGGCCAGATTGGATGGGGCCCTGGGCAGCCTGGTCTAGTATTAAATGTGGAGGTTGGTGGCCCTGCATGTGGCAGAGGGGTTGGAGATTCGTGATCCTTGAGGCCCCTTCCAACCCTGGCCATTCTGTGATTCTGTGTAAAAGGAGACAGCAGACTTCTGTTACGTCTTTCTGCAATAAGATGCTAGCCCAGCAAAAAGGGACAAATACCATTTCTTCCCCAAGTTCAAAGGAGAAAAATCAGTCACAAGAACATGCAATGTAGCAAAGGGCAAACAGAAGAAAGCTGAAGTGCAAGGTCTTGTGCAAGAAATAATGGAGAAAGACTTGCACACGTTGCTAGGTCACCACTGCCAAGAGAGAACAAGAATAGATTTTATAAACAATAAGATACTAGTTTTAGAACCCATGTTTGTATCTATGTTTTACATGTTAAGTCGTATGGTGAAGATACGTATTTAAACCTATTCAGTACCATGCAATGCTTTACTATTAATATTTGGCTAAGCCTTCAAGTTTTGTGGCATAATACAGGAAGGAAATCTGCTGGTTTCTAAAACATACAAATGCAGTAGTAAAGATAAAACAATCCAATTATTCTGAAAGATTTCAGCAGAATAGGTAAGTGACCAATTTTATCTAAAAACTTACTAAAACATGAAGTGGGATTTCTTATATACCAAGTGCTAAAGTTGAGCACTTAATTAGACTGTCAAATCTAGGAGGACCAGAAGTAGATTAAACTTTGGATACTTATACAGAGTGATCAGACACTGCAGTGCAAAGGAAAGATTAGATGATCATAACTAATCTAAGTTTTAATTAAAATTTAAAAGCAGACAGGTTTTGCAGTGCCCACAAGGGAGAAAAAGCTGTGCTCCAGCAAGATGAGTTCAGACATACTTTCCTCATTTAGGAATTGAATTTGGTGTTCTGTCTTTCTAACGTTATTCTGTCTAAATTCTCCCATTTTGTGCAACTTACACGGAGGGCCACACTCCATTTGTATTTATCGACTGGCAGAATTACCTCATGGGTTAATAAGATCGTACTAAGTAGTTTTCAGTTCTGATTAATACTGCCCTGAATTTGAAATCATTGTAATACTCCATGAGCATTCTCTGCCCCCCGATCAAGACTGCAGACAACGTACAAAGTTCATTTTGGTGGAAGGAAGGAAAAGAACGCAGTATCACCAATTCTCCCACACAGACGCAAACACATACTAATGCCTAATCTTGCAGAGATTTTCCAATAGTCATTGAGGGTAATGACAGAGATCAAACTCAAAACATAAGATAATGCATTTCCCGTCCTATTTAGGGCTGATTGACTTAGTCATTAGTATTTCATTAGGTGGTCAGTTTAAACCTTCTTCTATTTCTAAATGGTTTCCGACTCATTTCTGACTTCTGTAAACGTATTCATTATTCATACGTATTTTATGAAGTGTTTAGGTGAACAATTTTAAACTTAATGAATTTTTTCTGTTTCTTTTCCACCTGAGAGTCAGTGGCTCAAATCACACAGAATCAACCTTAGCAAACATTTCAAGCACGCAGTGATACTTCATTTAAATTAGTAAACGTAAAGCTTTTTCTGGTATGAAGAAAAATATGTGAGATTAGAAATCAATGAATGATGAACATCAAGTTTTGTTTAAAGAGTCTAAGTGCTGTTTTTAAAGGCAAAAAATCCAAAGCTTTAAAATTTTGTCTTTTATAGAAAATAAAATTAAGGAGATACTGGCAGGAGATACAGGTGGTCAGTTAGACGTAGCAGATTGCAGGTGGGCTTTTAGCCACCATCACTGTAGCCTACAACAGCATGGAGGGTAATTAAGAAAAAACAGTGTCAAGTTATTTTATTTTCAACTAACAGTAAAATGAAGTGCAGAAGTCACAAGTATTAGTTTGGGAGGTTTAGAGCAGGCACGGAAAGGACCTCCTCTCTCAGAGGCTGGCCTTTCCTTTCAGCACTTTATTTAATATTAATTCTTTGAATTATATATTAAACATTTCACATAAGGACAACACAAGAATTAATTATACCATAACACACACTAGTAATTTCTGACAGTCTTTTTCACTATGCACAGATACGCAATAGTGCATACTGGTCATTTACCAAGAAGGACATAAGCTGACAGCTCTCGGTGAAGATGGACATGGAATTTAAAGTTTGCAAAAAGCACCCTGTCAAAAGATCTCACTTCGCAAATACAGCAAGAAATGGCAACATAACAGCTACTTGAAGACAGGAAAAAATCTTTTGCAAAATATATAATAGTCTCAGCTAAGGAATAGCAAACCACTTGGAAACTCAGAGAAACTCAGATTGTTGTGTAGTCAAGACATAACAAGCTGGAGTCAGTTTCAAGTTGTACAAGTGGGTTTGTAAAGAAACAAACACAAGTGCCATCTGTCACAGTGGGTGACCTTCATCCTATTAATTTACTCCTCTGTCTAAAACAGACTTTTTATCACGTCATGGTCATTTCTTATTCAAGTGCAGTAAGGATATTCCAATGGGTTACTGATTAGGCATTTAGAACACTGAGGGGAAAAAATAACAACAGAAGAACATTATTAAGCAAAATGAAAAGATTATGGAATTGAATTGTTGGCAAAGACTAACATATCTTTGTCATTGTAAGATCTTTTATATTTTTAACATTTTAGTTGTGCAAAGTCAAGCAGTGTTATCCTACCTAGAAGGGTAAGTGACCCTTTCAGGGACCAGACCCGAGTCAGTCTGATTCAAATCAGTTGCTGCTTGTCAGCTGGCCTCTCCCCCTCTCCCTCAACCCAAGAGCCTTTTTAGTCAATTGCCTTTAACATTTAATAAAAAAAACAAAGTGCGTGTTGGGGGAGAGGGTTGAGGAGGGAGGGAGGACAGGAGCATTGTCAGCGTGTGAGCTTCCATCCACACATCTAACACGATCCTCTCAGCTCAGTTCTATGTTATTCCAGCATCCTACTTGCTGTCCCCTGACCAATATAATCCCCCTGCCATTTCCTGCACTTTTTGTGGTTCCTCTCCACATGTCCCAGATAATGTTTTTGGCATGTCAGCTAGGTAAAACAGGCTGGGTATAATCAACTCCAATATAAAGTACAAAAATGTACTGGCTGTAGCCAGTATGTGATGCTTCTAAACAAACAGGGTAACAGCAGACTTCTTCCCAGTCATGCTCTTTGCTCCTCCATTTAGCTAGAAACTTGCAAGAAAAGCATCTCACGATATTTACTGCACAAAAGAACTTCAAGATTGGTACAATAGTGTAGAAACTGGGAACAAACAAAAAAACTGCTAGAAGAGGAGGTGATAGGTGGACAGAGTTCTTCTGTCTTTGGTAGTGTATCTCTGTCTAAATAAAAGAGTAGTGAACATGAAGGAGTGTCTAAAGACTCTTAAGATAGCTCTCTAGGAATGCATCAAAGAACTAGTGGCTGCTCAGGCAGGAATTTTTGCTTCTTCACAAAAGCAAGTAGTAATACAAAAAAAACTGAAAGGAGCAAAAAGGTAAGTTTCTAAAATACTGCAGAACCAGCAACCCTAAATTTTCTTTGAGTCAGAATTTCTGCATTGTTGGCAGCCTGCAGGTAAAATAAGGAAAGGAAATTATCTATGGTAAAGAAATGTGAAAAATACTACATTTAATAATAATAATAAAGCAGAGGGGGGGTGAAAATGTAATAGCTATATGTTTGTCAAATGGCAAGTCAACAAGAGGAAGGACACTCATATAATTCCTAAAGATTGGAGACATTTTCATTAAGTATGCAATGGAGGTCTGTACAATGCTTAATAAGAAACCAGATAGCAAAAGGAATGGAAAACACAAAATGGGAGGAAGATCTGTCATACAATTGTAAGACTGTGCAAGACTGCAGAAGAGAAACTGAGCAGTATGCAAGTGATATCATGAAAGAATATGAAGCCAAGTAGATTGAGATAAAAGCTGTAGATAAAAAAAGAAATGTAGTGAATTAAGAAATAGAAGAGAAAAATAAAATAAACTCCCTAGTATTAAACAACTGAAGCTAAGGAAGAAAGTACCATCAGTGCAATGATAAAAACCAGCCTTATGTTGAATAGTAAACAGACTATTTAGAGATATGGATTAATAGTCCAGAATGGCATAATAAATTTGGATCTGCTAGCTTTTTATTCACAACTTTCAAAAGTTGTATTATTAAGAACAGAGCAACTAAAGAAATTATCTCATGCTTCAGTTGGTATTTCCTGACATTCCAAGCATGGGAACAACTGATATGAACTGCAGTTTGATTACTGTTTTTCTAAAGGGTGTTTTTAAGCATATTGCGTGCCCATATCACTTTAAGCACAATCCAGTGGTCTTGTGGGAGGTATTAACACTTTTTAAAGAATGATCTAAGAGAATAAGAATAAAGTTCAGAGCTGCATGTGACATCATTAACAGGGCAGCATGTTAATGAATAACCCAAATACAAAGACTTTCTGCTGTTGGGCTGTTAGTCCAACATTGAGAACAAGGCCATCCAAAGGAAGCCTGTGGAGCTTACTCAGTGCAGTACAGCAAAAATAAGAGACTTCTTTAGTTTCTTCCATGGAAAGAAGAAACACAGACAGACTCCATATTTCAAAGACCATAAAGAGAACTGTGGAAGAGGCAACACGGCAAGCATAATGGAAAAGAGATCTTCAAAACAAAGGAGGCAAGACAGGAATTGATCGACAGCTTTTGATATTTACATTGTATTATCTCTAATTTCCATGTTTCCTTTCAGAAGAAGAGCTATAAAGTTATCTAGGCCATAAAACATTGGATATGTTCTGATCCCAGTCAGCAATTGTCACTGCTGGTTGAGAGAAACATGACACAAAGGAGACAGGCAGACCTTTTCTCCTTTCTATCAAACATATTAGATAATGGGTTATTTTATCAAAAACACAAGTCAAAGCTTCAATCGATCATCATTTTAAACAAAAGAAATAGAATGCTGAAGGGTTGACATATATTGAAACAACATTCAAATGATGCAAAATTAAAAAAAAAAGTTGTACAAGTGTCACGCACAGAAATAAAACTAAATATTTAAAGTTTTCTTTTGTACTTGCTAAAATCTTTCCCACAATAGATAGGATCTATTTTGCTCATATAAACAATTTTTGTAATGCCAACGCATTCTTCATAAAGACCAAGGTTTGTGAAGATCTAAAATATCAGAAGTGTTTTAGCATTTAACAAAGACAGGAATTATGTGCAACTTTTTCAGTTTTATTGCCCATTGAGCCAAAGAGTTAAGGCAGTGTGACAGTGATACCAGGAGAAGGTAAATACATCCAGTCCCACTAGTGTTCCTCCAGTGTAGCATGTCATGGGGTTTACGCTTCAATTCCTGGCTTCAGCAACCATATAGGAGAAGAATTTGCCAAGTACATTCCTGTCTGGAGCAAGCTGATGCCCAGGAAATTAATTGTAAATGCACTACTCTATTCAAGTAAAACATTTTTTCCCCAAAAAACCAACAGAAGTGTTTTTATTCCTCTTCATCAGTATACGTATCTAAAGAAAAACCTGCCTTCTCCCACCTCACTTGGTTTCAGCTTTCTATATATCTCCATAATGATGTGGCGTTCACCTTACAAAAGTGCAAAATCTACATCATTCTTTTAAAGTTTACTTCTAAATTGAACTTATGAAAGCTCACTTTCAAGTCTGTTACTGCTGCAATAATAAATTATATTTTTTTCTAATTTTCCCTGAAAAATAGTTCCAACTGAAATATTTAGCAACTGTTCTGTAATTCACAAGCAATGTGACAAGTCACATTCATTTTAATTTTCAAGTGAACTGATTGTATATCATTTTAGTTTTTAAAATGAATTTGCTATAGGAGTATAAAATTATTTCTAGCAAAGTTATATTAATTACCTTGTATTTAACAGGCTAAGAAGGAATTTAGCACAAATATTTCTTCCTCCCTGTCAAGAGCTTCCTGGGTTACAAAGAAGGCAAACAAGTGGGAAATGTGCTATTTTTTCCAAATATATTATGAATCTGTTGTCTATTTTCACAACCCATGATATTCATCTTGCTGACAATGAATGAATTAAGAAGTGTATCCCACTTTTTTTAGTTATCCTAATAACACTGTTGATAGTCAAATACCTTTAGAAGTACCAGTTTCCAAACAGTATAAAAGAAATTGCTTTCCCTGAAAGTAAGGTTTAAGAACAGGGCATTACAGCAAAAAGTAGCAACAAGCACAGTCCAGAGCATTAGAAATGGCTGCAGCTTAGGTAAGCAAAATAAAAAACACGCATGTGATCATTTTCTTCAAACAGACATGCTTCATGGTTCCTGGGGCAATTTAGAATCATAGGTTCTAAAAACAGAAGACAAACACTGAACTACTGATTTTTAGTGCAAAATGCCTTGTTTCTAATAGACACTGTCCTGTAGAACAGTGCTAGAAACTGTTTCCATGAGGCGTATAAACACCACAAAAACAGGACTTCAGGCTCAGGGGAACCATACACAACCAAGCATATAAAACTGAGAGGGTTTATCACGTGGAACGCTTCTGTATGCTTGAACTTTCCTCATATTCGCCCAAACAGGCACAGTGCTTCTTCTAGAAGCAGAATCCTAAGATGGACATATGTCATGATCCTGTGTTCTAGTGCTTCAGGCTCCATCTCTGAACTCTTTCTTCTAGCAATGCTTATTTGCTATGGCATTGCACTTTCACATGGTTAGTTGTAGTAGGTACACATAGCATCGTGTTATCAGCTATTCTATGATATAGAAACCATTCTATGAAAGACTGAGAGACCTGAGACTTTTTAGCCTGGAGAATATAGAGAAAAGAATCTTATCAAAGCTTATCAATAACTAAAGGGCAGGAGCCAGATGGATGGGGCCAGGCTCTGTTCACTGGTGCCCAGCAATAGGACAATGGGCAATTGCCACAGACTGGAACACAGGAAGTTCCATATGAACATGAGAGTGACAGAGCATTAGAACAGGCTTCCCAGAGGGGTTGTAGAGTCTCCTCTGCAGATATTGAAAACCCACCTGGACACCTACCTGTGTAACCTACTGTAGTGAACTGCTTTTGCAGGGGATTGAATTAGATGATCTCTAGAGATTCCTTCTAACCCCTAAGATTCTGTATGCAATTCCCTCATGGAATAAGCAAGTTGAGAAATACTCATGTCTACTTTTATTATTGCATTTGCTGAGACTTCAAGTACTATTTATGTACTACACTTATCTCACTTTCCATGCTTCTAGTCTAAGAGATCAGTATGAACCTAAATGTTTCCACAATCTTACTAAGAATCTCAGCAAGTGATGTGATAGTTTTGCCTTCATGGTAGCATTGCTGGGACAAAACACAAAAAAAATGTATAATCCATTTCAGTAAGAAAACCAAAATTGCACATTTAAACTCAAGCAGGGGAATATAGGAGTGTATGGTTGATTTGTCATTTCTGGCATATTCCAAGCAGCATCACTTCCTGGACTGGACAAGGAAGACATAGAAGATCTGCATACCCATAAGGATAAGTATTTCCAGTTCCTTTAGCACTACTCATTCATTCCTCTGTCCTAGCAACACTTTCAATTGCCTTTCCCAATGTTTTCGTCCTATCGGAACAGCATTCTTTTGATTGTTCTGTTTATCAGACAATTATAAATGTTTTAGCTCCTCATAAATCATAAGCTATAGCACCACCAGTTGCACAAGGTGATTCATCGTGATGTTTCAGCAACTGTGAGAAGGGCTTTTCCCACACAGAATCTCACATTTATAGAAGTGGTATCTTCAGAAAATCTTATTCATGAAAGTATTTTGAAAGATTTGATAGAATCAAGGACAGTCGGAGTGAAAACATCGAGAAGAATATTTGAATGCCAACAGATCATTTCTTTAGAAAACTATCCAAAATTCCAAGGAATTTAATTCTATCATCAATTTACTAGATAGTGCAAAGAAACATACACTTAATGTGTAAAGACAAAACACTATATCATTATGAAACCTGAATTCAATTTTAGTCAAAGTCTTCTGTTAAAGAGATTATAATCCAGCGTGTCAGCCACCTAAACTTGTCGCATGCTTCCATATTGTAGTAAACATTCTGAGTTGGCAGAATCACAAATGAGATTTGCTATTCATATCATGTTGTCTTCTGTTTTATAGCACCTGAACACACAGTCTTCCAGTTTGGACCTTGATTCAAATATAGGCATCACTTAGAAATGATGAGCAAAAAGGAAAATGTAGTGATGTAAATTCTATGAGATTTTCTTTCTTTCTTTTTTTTTTTTTTTTTAAACTCTATGGGAATAGATGCAAACAGACTATTGCTAAAAAAGAAAAAAGAAAGAAAAAAAGAAAAAAAAGACATTTGTAATGTTGCATGAAGGTATTAAGAAGGAAACAAAAAAGAAAAAATAAGGCACATTAAAAATAAAGGAATTCCATAAACCAGAAATTTCTCTCGAATGTATCTGGTCCTTGACTGTATATACATCTAATAAAATTAGAAAATGTTTTATGTACATATTGTTGAAAGTTTTACTTATCTTGGAATCTAGAATATGGCCTTCCAAAAATAACTTGTCCCACTCTTCACAAAAAGGAAAAAACAGATGCTCTCCCTATCCCTTCTGGGCCAGTTGGGCATCACTAAGTGGAGCTTGTCAAAACTTTTTTGGAAAGGACAAGAACTCGCTAATATAATGATAAAGAAAATGAGACTTGAAAAACGTGCCTTTCCTGGAGGTTGGCTGAAATATTTGAGTGGATTTGATACCTTGCTTATCTATACTGCAGAAGTGGTCATGATGTTTTGCACACAGTTTCCAGGAGAACAACATTAATTGTGCGAGTGACCATCATAGTCAGGGTATATGTCCTAAGGGCTGGCATCTGATAAGACCAGCAAACAGCAGTCTTCCCTGAGCAATCTGATATGAGCAACCCATTAATCTGATAGCCTATATTGATTTTACTCCTTCTGTATTTCTGTCCTCGCTTCAGAATTTGCCAAGGATATTGAGTATAAAAAAAAATTTTAAAAACGATTTTATTACATCAATCACTTTGAACAAGGGAATTATATTATCTCTTACAGATGTATTTAAGATTCTCATCACTGGGATGTCCACAGGCCACAAGAATAGTCTGCAAAAGTTTTAGATCAGTTCAAAGTATGAACACGTTTATGTATGCACCTCTAAATGTCATGAGTGAGGAAAGATGAAAGCACTTTCATTCTTCATCATGGTTTCAGTCTGTGCGTTCATTGTCACTCTCTTTCTATGAATAAAACATGAGACAAGTCCAAATTTCAATGCCCAAGTTTCCTTCAGGTGGTTTATATCAGAGAAGCACAAAGTAGGAAGGCCCTCCTCAATTCAGTTGCACTGACCAAAATCTTTGGCAGACAGAGTGATGAAGGCAGGTATTGACTTCAACATTATGTGAGATAGCCTGGGGTCCATCAGCCTCTGTATGCCTCTCCAGAAGGCTAAGATTTACCTGCAGATTTTCTGCCTTGTCTTACAACTCCATGGCGGAGTAGTTACACCAATTTATGCATCTGAGATGAATTCGTCCCCCCTTTTTCACCGTATTCAAACACAGATTTTCCACTCATACCATATCACCCTGACAAAACAGTATTTTCATAAACTTGCCTGCTTAATTCAGCTGTTAGACAATGACAAGTGAAATGCCTCAAGTATTACTCACTTACACACGTCAATCTAACAAGAGTTACTAAAACTAAGTTTAATTCAGAGTTTGCCTCCTTTGCATGGGCTACTAGAAAGGACGTTCTTTGAATCACCTAAATCAGTGGTTTCCAAACTAGAAATCCAATCCCCAGATATGATCATGAACTTCCAAGAAATCAGTTTTTTTCTCATAATCACACTTGGAGCTAATACATCATGACTCGTTTGTAAAGCAGTTTGGAACTGGAATCTGCTTAGGAACATATACCCACAGAGCAGATGCAAGTGCAAATTTAACCATTTTAAGAATCCTTTAGGAACAAGTTTATAAAGATTTCATGGTCCTGCAGCTGTTTCCAACAGAGGTATATTACATACATTATCTTTTACTTTATCCAGTTTTTGATTTATTAGCTCAAGTTATGTCATTCAGAGGTTCGAATATCCTTTTTCAGCTTTGGAAAGAGCAAAGAGATAAGCTTCAGAAGGATGAACAAAAATTAAAAGGAACACAATAGATGCTGCTTATAATGAAATCAGAGAAAATGGACTTAACTAAATCCATTGGAAAGTAAAGAATCCTTTCTAGATAACTAGACCTTGTGTGTTTTGTACACATGCACCCTGAAATACACTGTGGTGCAAAAGCACATACGGCAAATTATTTTTCTTTCTTGATGATTTATTTATATGACACCAGCATTCATGGATGCCAAGATTTTATCGTGTATAGCATCAGTCACGAATATGCACTCTATAAGGAGGAAGCACCTCTCCTGAATGGCTTCATCAAGCCTTCATTGCAGATTCAGTGTGTCAGAAGGCTTTTTTACTTTTATAAAGTCAGCACCACTGGGCCTGGAACATGTTGTGCTCAACAGCTTCTGAAGATGTCACCATAGAAGAAGCACAAAGTAATTATAATCCTCAGTACAACTAACTCTCAGTCCTGGGTTTTTACTGTACCTCTATGTGAGAGCTTCTCCAGGATGATCCTCAGGCGCTGAAGAACAGGAGGTGAAATGTCATATTTGTATATGTCTCTTACTGGCACTCGCTGACATCTTCCAAATATTCCATCTGCAGCAGAGAGAGAGAAGGAGGAAAAACATACATTTCACTTTCTGAAAGTAAGAAATACTTCATGAGATGCGCATTTCCAATGTATCCTAATTATATACTGAAGGAACCTTTTAAAAGACACTAAAAAGTTATCAAAGGACTACTGAAGTCATGAGGCAGGGTATTTTCTATCAAAATAAATAACTGCTGGAAAGAGTATTATTTGGAGGAAGAGTCTACTGTATAAGTTATGAGTGCAGTTTATTTTATGAAGTTATTTTAGACTTCTGCCTCCCAAATCTTTTGATGTAAAAGTTCTTTACTGCCAATTCAGTGGGAAAAAAAATAATGTTCAGAGCCTACTATGTTGCAGATGAAAAGCACAGCAACCAGAAGTATAAATATTAATTTGCAGAAACTATGAGGAGTTGCTGAAACATTTTTAATGCAGGAGCTGTGTGTTAGGCATTGGTAAATGAGAACTGAATCCATAATGGCTAGCAAAGGCTCATTTCAAGAAGTACTCTCTAATGAATGCAATAAAAGAAAGCTGCTCACAGAACAATGAGATATTAATGTGGCCTAATTTATTTAGCTCCATTCCATTTGTCTAAAATGACAGACTCTTCTCATCAATGTCTTTTCAAATCACACCTTCTAATTAATTTAGCTTCTTATTAGTCTTTATTTAGAGAATTGTTCATTTTGAGACAAGCTTCCTGTGTATATGTGGGAGGAACAGGGAGTTCAAACATTCAAATTACCTTTCTCTCTTTCACACAAAAGGCTAATTCAGACCCTAGGTGCTTCACATGCAATCTGACCATCTGCAATCCTAGGCCTCTAAGAAAGTGGGTTCATTTATTGTTCTAAACAGTTTGGTTCCATACAGTGATCCAAAAGAAGCAATTTAAATGCAACAAGTTTAATTAGCAAAATATTCTGTGGCAGTACTAGTTTTAACACCATAATTACTTTTGCTCTGATATTATATCTATGCTGAAAGCGGAGAGCTACATCAGATTAGCAGAAAATAACATTAATTTGCAAATGTCCATTACTTTCTCTGCTACTTCACAGAACTAAAAGACTCCAAATGAAAACCACTGGCACAGCACAGCTGTTCACTACACACAAATAATGGTATAAAAGAAAATAAACCAATCTAGGATGCAGAAAAAAATAGGCACTATTAGCCCTCACTGTTAAATACAAATACCCAACTTATGCTTTCTTTGCCTTTCTGATCCTCCTGCAACTTACAACTGCTAAATTAAAAATCCAAATTAAAAATTTACTTCTCATTCCTACTTTAATCCACAGACCTGGTTTGTTTTTCTATTAAAAGAAGCATAAAGCAGCATAACAGCAAATTAAACGAATCTGGGTGGAATATTCACCTCTGCGTCAAAACCTATTGGAGCTGGAAATGCGAAGTATATAAATATCAGTCCCTTGTAAGTGGGTGGGTAGTGGGAATAAATAAGGTCCTGATTCTGAAACAGAGGAAATTTCAGTGTTTAAGAATAGGACTGTTCTAAATGAACCACGATTGGAAATAATAAGCTCTGTTTTGAAATACCACCATGACTGGCTACTTAAATTAGGACAAAATCTCTGTTTAAATAAACAATTAATATTCTATGATTTAAAGATAATATACCTTAAGCATAATTATAAAACTTGTTTTGCAGTCTGGAAAGTATTTATACTTCACCACAAACTAGACATGTTCATATAAAGTACTGTTTAAAGATATCTCAATGGCTATAAGAGCTCATTCATCCACAAGCTCTAAAAGAGGCCCACCTTCTTTTTCCTAAAAACAGTTTTGCAAAGCCTTCAGATCACTGCCTCTGAATACAACAAAAACTATTTACATCCCAAAATTTTCAATTAGCGTATGAGTCTGGCCTATCCAAACACACTGGGATTGCTTAGGGAGAAACTGCAAATTCTTTTGGCTTTTGTGCCTGAAATATGGGCACAATAAGGTTTAAAGAGGCTGCAGTCACAAACAGTGCTCTGCGAAACGCAGAGAAGGACAGCTGAGAAGGAGACAAATGCCCCACAGAGCAGTCAGCAAATACCATTGCTAAAGCAGGAGAATCTTTACAGTGGGGATTACAGTCAGACTGGAGTTGTGCAAACAGTGGATTTCATAGTTTGGTGCAGTAAAAAATATACATACATATTTCCCTATGATTGCAAGGTTTCTATAGCAAGACAGAAAACAAAAATATTTAACTTCACGTTGAGCACATAGTTTTAAGGTTACTTCTTCAATAAACCTTGAAGTTATATATTTTACAAGGGAAAAAAGAGAAGGGAGTCGTTTTACAAGGAGCAGTGAGTCCAACCTCCCACTCCACGCCGCAGCACCCAAACGCAACCATGTGTCTGAGAGCGGTGTCCCAACGCTCCCTGAGCTCCAGAACTGGGGCCGTGCCCTCTGCCCTGTGCAGCCCGTTCCATGCCCACCACTCTGGGGCACAGCCTTTCCCTCACCCCCAGCTGCCCCTCCCCTGACAGCTTCATGATATTCCCTCAGGCCCTGTCACTGCCCCTCCCCTCCCCTGTGAGGAGCTGCAGCCGCCATGATGCCTCCCCTCAGCCTGCTCTGCTCTGTGCCCAACAAACCAAAGCACCTCAGCGCTCCTCATACGCATCTTGACCTCTGGACCAAAGAGCAGCAAACTGCCCATTGGTACGTCAAAGCAAAAATGGAAACTGGAAAAGCATCCAGATTTTATAGCTGTCATATGCTGGAGGAAGTTCAAGGCATGAGTGATACTTTAATAATTGTTACCCAAGGAAAAGCACTGAAGGTCTACAGCCACAAAGGACGTGTTTGCACTGAACTTAGATTAAAACTACTCTGAGAAAAAAGGTAATACGTGCGAGACATCTGCTCTTTACACATGCACAGAATGAGGAGAGGTTGGGAGGACCAATCAATATACACATATGGTTCCTATTAAAGTGCTATCATTTGCTAACCATTAGCAAAAAGTAGTCTCTGAAATTTCCATAGTAATGCTGTGTAAGTTATACTTAGACTTGGGAACATCTGTGCTGGCAGTATGGTAATGTCTTTGAGACAGCTACTATATTTGTTTCCAAAGAAGAAACAAAAATATAGGAATAATATACCCGAGGAAACAGTGAGATACCTCCTTAAGTTTTTTTTTTGCTACTATTTTTACTATTTGAGAAAGAATCCAAATGTAATTTAAGAGCTCCTAATTAAAACTTTGCATTTTGACAAAGACATACTACAGAGTTAGATGTTAAAATGGAAAGACAAATTTAACCCAAGCCAGGTACCCCAATAAAACCCTAAAATACTTGCAGATAAACCTCTTCTATTAAAGACAATATCACAGGTCATTGTACAGTGTCCTACTGAAAAAAAAAAAAAAAGAAAAAAGCTGATAAACAGTGAACAAGTCAAAATACAAATTCTAGAAGGACAACTTTTGAAGGAAGATTGTTAGCAAATGAAAAACTTCCATCTTCATTTATTATTATTCTTTTGTGATGAATTGGTGGATATTTGTGCTATTTGCTACCTGCTGAGAAAGGAAACACACTACACTGTATTCACGACCAACACTGAGGTATTGAATTATGGAAAAGATGACCATGAATAACTATAGTTTGAAACAGTTTTTAAAAGTTATTTTGTCAGCATGCTGAGTTGGAAAAGTAGGCAGCTTCATATGCTGAGTACGTACTAAAAACTCCTTAGAAACTTTCAGAGTGACCATCTTCACCACAGAGGCAAGCCTGATTCTGAGCAGCTGATTCATTCAAGTCATTTTAAATAAATATATACTTTTTTTTAATATATATACACATATAAAAGCTATATTTGGCTAGAGAAACACATCCCATCCTAAAGCCATACTTGGTGTATGGCTAACCTGAGAATCCAAAGATGTATACAAGTCTTGGCCCAGTTTTACATACCAGAAAAAAAGATGGAGTTCTTGCTGAATGTATTTTTCTGTTGAGCAAAGCTATGAGGACTGGTAGAGAAACTGGAGTTTGTGTGCAAGAAGAGGAAAGCTCGATAAATGAAAATTAAAAGATTGTGTTCTGCAGTAATTAAATATTTAGATGTACATGCAGTGAAATTCTTGCATGGTGCTGACAAGTGACCTTTGCAGAGGAGCCTCCAAGCAGCTGCTATGAAGAACCCAATGCTGCTGCTGTTCAAGCTTCACCCAGTCGTCAGGAAGGAAGGAACAATCCAGACAGCATCAGTATTCACATTTAGAGGCCACTGTGCTTCAGCTACCTCATCCTAATTACCTGACAGTTGCTGAAAAATTATAAAGTAGACCTTTGTCTAAGAAGCTTTTATCTAAGAAGTTTGTTGCATTTCAGGAAGCTTTTTTCAGAAAACATAGCCCACAAATCTACACTCAGCATTCACAGGTAAGTTATTCAGCAAACAACATACTTTTAATATTCCATTTATTTAAAAACAATCATAGTAGAAACACGAAGGCTGGAAAAGACCTCCAAGATCATCTAGCCCAACCATCCATCTACCACCAATATTTCCTCACTAAACCATGTCCCCTCAGTACAATATCTGCACATTTCTTTAACACCTGCAGGGACAGTGGCTCAACCAGCTCCCTAGGCAGCCCATTCCAGTGCCTGACCACTCTTTCAGAGTAGAATTTTTTCCCTAACGTTCAACCTGAACCTCTCTTGGTGCAACTTGAGGCCATTCCCTTGAGTCCTATCACCAAATGATTTGTTCATAATTTATATTTCTACTTTTAAATTCTCTTTACAAGCAGTGGAGAGGTGACACAGATGGAACAACTGTGGCTTGCACAGTGTCATTTCTCATGCAATGTATTGAAAATATTATTTCAATGCCATCAATCAGCAAATGCTTCCAAGTCTCACTGCAGCAACCCAGCAAAGCTGCTGTCTGCAAGCACAGTGAGCTGCACTGCAAACCTGCACTGCTCCATGGAGCATGCTGCATTTCTAGGAGGCAATCTTCCCCTATTAAACCTTTAAAACCTTTATACCATTTTATTTTGCTTACCTATGCGCAGCCTCAGTACTTCTTGATTATTTGTTTCAGAGCAGTAAGAGCGGCATCTAGTGGACAGTCAGTGCTTTGGGATCAGACCTGCAGCACTCATTATTCACCTGCTGAATTTATTGCTTTCAGATGCAAGATTTGACTTCATCAGGAATACGCAGCTATGTAGTGACAGCCACCCTCAGCCTTCCCTATCTTAATGACCGATGAGCATGTGGAAGTTTTTAAGGCAGCTAGTTAAAATTAAG
>JAOWBP010002978.1:8844203-8862859 GCA_028571105.1 Tragopan temminckii
CATCCATTTTTGTATCGGGTAATTATCTACTGTATCCATATATTACAACTGTGGAAGTAAATATCTAATTCTGTAGAACGTAACTGACAAGACTTTAGAGGTAACAACTTTACCCCAGCTGAGCTGAAGTTCCATCATTACCAACACAGTAAAGACAAAGAAAACAATTTTATCTGCCTTTAAAAAAAAAGCTACTTCCCTCCCTCCCTCGCCTCCTCTCTTTTTTCCCCCCTACTACTGCACTGCTTTGGATCTTACTCAGTTTTACAAAGATTTTTAAAATTTTCAGCTTCTGACTACTTCTTTTCTGTCAATCAAACCAATCACTCAACAGATCTTAAAAACTGCTTTGACCTCCATCTTAACAGTGCCACTTTTGGGTAGCTGGCAAGGACTAATCATCAATGAAACAAAATATAAATAAGACCAATAGCTGCTTAAAAATATATTTTAATCCTTAAGAAATCCACTGGGATATTAACAAAAGGTGGTTTTGTCTGCAAAAAGGCATTAACATAGCCATTTATAAAACTAATAGGAAAGCGAGCACTGCTCCAGTAATAATGAAAGTACATTGCAGAATAACATTATGGAAATAGGATACCAAATTGAAGAATTGACCTTGGGGCCTTGGCTTATCCTGGATGAAGATGACTTGTGAAATGAAAATTTGGCTGTAATTTGTTCTTGCTTTCCCTAAAAGGTTGAAGGCATTTCTACTCCAAACGAATAAAACAACTGTTAATTTCCTAGCATTAAGCTAGATGTTCTTAAATATAGTTTTTTAAAGTGTATTCAAATATGTTTTCAGGTCCTATTTTTATTCCTGGAGAAAGAGAACTGGTTGCCTACGATTTTTATCACAGCCAATTTCCAAGAGTTAATTTTTAAATCACTTCAGAGAGAAGTACCTTCTACAGCTGAATCAGTTGGATGCTCTGTACTTACCTATCAAGTGTTTATTCATGATTTAATAGGATGCAATGATCTGAGCATTCAAAACTAAAAGTGAACGTGAAATACAGAACACTAAGATATTCTTTCAAATATTCGTATCACCTTCAAATAACACTAAAAAATTATAATCTCTTTCAGAAAAAAAAAAATAAGAGCTGAAAGTATGAGCTCAATAGTTTTGTTTAACTTAATCCTATTCAATAATGGCCATCAGTGCCTCCATTTCAGCGAATGAGCAAATGTCATAACACGGTGGTTAAAGTCAGAATTGAAATAAATCAAAAGAAAGCAGAAGGAACAGATGGATCACACTGTATGCAAAGTAAAAAATTTGCATACAGTACTGTCCTTGAAGGTAGCAAGCATATATTAGATGGCACTGAGAGCCAAAGGAGAAGAAGATGGGCTATAAGGTCTATAAGGTCCACGAGTTTTCCAGCATGGTTTTTTTTTTTTCTTTCCAGCAGGAGTTTTAATTATTGGTAACATGGAAGCACATAGCATCCTCAATAATTGTTCAGGGAATAGATTGAAGCACATGCTTACCACGACAGCAACATAAAAAATTATATATAATTAAATATACTTAAGTAAATATATCTACATAAATATAGTAATAATGAGAAGAAAAACAAACAACACAGCAACTCTCCCCGAAGAAATCCCATTCATAAGTATTTCTGTTGTTTAGATACGTATCTAGAGAATGTACAACAGAAATACAGAGGTAAGAGCTTAGCAATATCAGGCAGAAGGACAACCAATGCTAAAAACAGTTCATGTCCTTGAACATATTTTGTGTGCTTGAGAGGTTAATTTCAAGAAGGAATACGAAGGACAGCATTAAGCTGGCTTGTAAGTGGTTACGGTGTTTATGGAACATGGGAGATATAAGGGAGAAGGGCAAAAGGGCTTATTTGGAAATGAATACAAAGATAGATACTGAGATAACTAGTGAAGCAGAGAAAAAAAATAAACTTAAAAAAATAAACTTTAATAAACTTTAAAATGTATGTATTTTTCTTATTTCATTCTAAAACAGATTGGTATGCGATCTATTGCTTTACATCAGAGATAACAGTTATATTTCATATATACATCAAGCCAAAGTCCAAGAGAAAGCACAACGACAGCGTATGCACAGGTATATTAAACCAAGCTACAGCATGCTCCTGGGCACAGGAAATTGGTCTGTACTGGTAAAATGTCAGAACAGTCTTTGGCATGGTTTTATCCAACCCTTCTACTCTAACCATCTGTGTGGTTCATGAGCTACAGCATTTCAAGGAGCACTGAATGCAGTGCACACCTGGCTGGCTGCTGGCTGGAGGTGGCCCACTGCTGGCTGCTCAGATGCAGAGGGACAAAGAACCCTGGTTCTGTTCGTAGCCCACATATACATGTATTGTTAAGCACACAGCATAAACAGCAGTGGATTGATTCTTTTGAGGTTTTTGTTTCTTGTGAAACACCTATGCATCTCGCAGGCATCTGCGACTATCAACAGAAATATAATTTTGTGTAATGGGCAGCATAGGAAATAAGTTTAAAGCCAGCTATACGATGAGAACAAAATTCCTCTAATCTGCGTTGCATATCAAAATAGCTCCCATAAAAATGCATCACACTTCACCTAAAGGACATTTCTCACTTTTTCCTACAAAGTTTCTATCCCAAAGGCTACACAAGAGACCAAAGACTTGGAAATATCCTCTGAGTCTAAATTTAGCCGTGAGTCATTAGTACCTATTTGTTCTCATGCTAATTCTGGCCTTTAGCTTATATAGCCTTTTTCTCTCCCTGGTATTTAATCAATAACAGAGATATCAGCTGTATCATCAGGTATCATCTTTGTATCAGGTTTCATCTCTCAGGCTTAATCTGCAAGGCTAAAGAAATGTGCCCCTCTAGTGTCTTCACTAAGAAGAGGCTTCATTCACTAATCTTGTCTCCAGCCTTTCCTCTGCACACGTTCTATTTTCAAATAGACTTTTTTCAACCTGGTTGAAAGGGAATGTCCATTTGAGTATCTCAGGGGATGACTTGTTGAGGCCTGCACCCTGCTACTCGTTTATCTCTGTCTCCATGTCCTAGATAGATGCATACTAAAGCTACCCATTGTTTTTCAGGTTAACATCAAGGCAAGGATGTGCGCTCACCCTGCAGTTGATAAATATGTTCAGGCTCTTCTCTTCTGCTATTTCCAACTGCAAATTTTCTAACATTTCAAATTTCGGTCCTCAGCTGCATGGCCTCTCATATCGTACTGCATATAGGAAATTCTACTCTCACAACTGCATGCTCCTTTGAGTGTAATATTCCTCATATCATTATATACGTTGCTCTCAAAGTTGCTACTTTATTATCTGGAACATTAACTGGTAAGGAGTAACTTTATGGACTAGAGCTTTGTTTCTATATGCTGCCTATTTACGAGGCCACATTCTGTATACCTAAATCCAGACATATATTTTAGCAATACGATCCAAGTAGCCAGCTATTAACTAGACAAAAATAAGATGAAAATATATATTCTGATAATTAAATTTTCTTGGCTCTTATTTAGACAGGGAGAAGCATCAGAAGAGGCCTCACACATAACAGTGGTGTCTCTCAACAGATCTCACACGCTAAAAGAAACGTCTGTTTTGTAGATGCCCCTAAGAGCACTCAGTGCCTCTGACACAGGCACTCATTTCTACTCACTCAGCAATCACAGCTTAGTCTTTTCACATTCACACTCTTTTAACGCAGCACATGAAGCCATGCCAAGGCACATGGGAGCTTGTAGTTCTGCACACTCCCAGGTCTGCATCTCCTTTCTAGTACTCACATCTGTTAGTTCTTCTGGAAACCACAAAAGCAAATCTTATTCCAGTTGTTAGTATGACTTTCCTGTATCTGCACTTCAAAATTTCTTAAGACCTTCCTTAGAAAACAAGCATAGCTAGTGCAAAATAGGAGAACACTTGTACAGAAATATAAATACAGGTGTTTCTCTTATCAGTTTATATAATTCAGTACTGAATAATGGCATTATGTCGAAGAGACTTTAAAGAAATGTTTCATATGCGATTCATGTAAGTACAGAACACGCATATTCCTAAATAGGATTAAAATATATGAAGTCTATCTATCACACTTCACAGCAAAGACAAACAATGTGGTCTGGAAGACATTTCTGTTCTGAAGTTTGCGTGGGGTTTGAAAATAATTTTCTTCTGTTAAATTGTTCTTCTGCTCTTGCATCGAGAGAATTTTTAATGATAAAAGTTCATGTTCGTTATTGCTGGTTTGCTATTTCAAAGATAACAAAATAAAACAGACAAAAAATGTCACTGTTAAAAATCTGAGATGTAGAATATTTCCTCTCTATTGTAATTTAATAGTATTGTTATTACTGGACTTAAGCTGGAAGTCTAACTGAAACAAAACAAACAAACAAAAAAAAACCATGAAAACCAGAACTGACAAAAACAAATGACACAAAAAGCTCTCAACTCCCTTCAGTGCTCAGAACACTGAATTAACATATTTATTGAATTACATTGGCAATGAAGACAGCAATATATTTAAATTCATTGATTTTTTTTTCTTGACTTAAAAGCAACACAGATGCTTATTACAAAACAGCGGTTCTTCTCATTTTTATCAACCCCTTTTTTAACAGCCACTGACATTGACAGTTTCAAGCTTAATTGTACATTCAGCACGTACTGTTAATGACATTAGATAAATGGATCACATCAGAATGCAGTAGCGTCAAAAGAGACCACGTGCCAATCTTACAAATTTAAAATCAAACAAGCTACTCCGTAGACCCTGACTCTTCAAGTTGTTTATCAACTGAGTACTAGAGAATATTTTGAATGTCATTATACATCAAAAGATGAAAGATGTGCCTACCACAGCTCGTGTTCCCTTTATACAATGAAATTTAATTACATGTTATAACTATGCCGTCTTAGAACTATGGTAATTAAAGGGGTACAGTACATTGGCGTTTTATTCATTGTAAGCCCTTATTTTCAGAGGGCTGAGCTCAGCCACGCAGATTTACTTATCAAAGGGAGGAGCCTGTCACAAACACAGCACTGTTTGCTGCAACCACGCTAAAGAATATTTGAAACTTCTCAGCATTGTTGTGGATGCTGTAAGAATGAGCCTAAAAACTCTTTTTCCATTGCAATATAAGATCTCAGAACAACAGCTCTTGAAAATACCAGTTTATGTTTATGGGCATGTTTTGTTTGTATACATCTCTAATCAGATCTCTGAACAAAATACTCACAGCCTCACTGCAAACTGTCTTTCAGCAAGCCCATTATTAGCACAAGTGTTGAGCCTCCCAAACAATTAAGAAGCACGAAATTGAGGTCCTTAAGCAGCAGGGCGTTTGGATAAAATTTTCACCTGTATAGGCAGCTGCAAATTGCAATCCTCTGCATCTGCACAGGCAGTCGAGCATGAGACAGTGGCTGAGCAGGGCAGGGGAACTGCCAAGTCATACTCATGGGGGCAGCTTGGCAAGGTGCCGAATTAACGCATCTCATGGATTTCCAGCCCTCGTTCATTGCCTGCTCTACAAAAGCAGCTCTGCCCCTGCATCTCCCAGACATCTGAGGTTGTGCTGGCTGGCTTCGCGCATGTGCGGTGGCATAGAACATACAGATCTATCTTCCAAGAGGCATGCAGGCTCTCAGTGAAAGCAGCACTGGATAAACTCTTGTGCATTCTTGGATTTCCAGAGAAAATGGAAACAAATCCATAATTGGATTATTTTTTATGAAGACGATAAAAAATTCTCCAGAAACTAGTCAAGACTCATGTCACCTTCCTTAGCTAAATCTGCTATTCTGGTCATTCCCAATGCTAGCCTACTTAAAGCATGTGCCAATGACCAGTTGTTAAGGAGTATAATCTCACTAGATTTCTTTCGGCCACTCAAATGATACACTATTGGGTGCACTGCATTTCTTGGGGAAGGATGTTGGGCAAACACTTTTTTCTCCAAGCACACAGACAGAATGTACTTGCATAAAGCAGCAATAAAACTAACTTTATCCCCAATCCACTCAACTAGACACATGAATTCTAAAACAGGCAGTTGTCCAGTGTAGCAACGTCCTGTGAAAATCAACAAAAGAGGCAATTTAAGGACAGAGCATTGCCTTGCTTCTGCAGTTATAAGACTTATTTTAAGCTTGTGTGTGTGTGTGCGTGCGTGTGTGTGATCAAATCAGCATCAACCCAATTATGCCTAAGGTCTATCTTCTTGTTAGATGGCAGGGTCAGTCACAAATGAGCAGCCTCTTGCAATTTTCCATCGAATCAGCTCTGTAATTTGAGAGCTAATGCAGACATCTCATGAAAACAAATCATCAGGCAGCATCAGTTCTCCCCCTCCTTCCCAAAACCAAGCATTTGAAGGGATTTGGGTTTTTCTTTTAAAAGCCAATTCTTCTTTTCATGAAAGCCAATGCAATCTATTGTAAACAAAAGCCAGTACTCCATTTTAGACCTCCATGAATATTTCAAACCTGCACACCTTTTTTCCAAAGCATTCTCACTTTGTTAGGTAAAGGACAGATTATTAATTTTAAATAGAGGGATTTTTGCAAGAGGTGAGATTGCAAAATGCAAATCTGTAGTCATAAAATTACTTGCTGAGGGCTCAGTACTTTTATAATAATAAACAAATTTGGGGGAAAAAAGCAAGTGCTTTTTTGTCAAGTGCTCTTCGTAATTAAAAGTGTGTGAAATCTTTAGGAAAAAGAAAGCTGATTATTTGCAACAAGGAGAGAAGTCTGTGCACAGCGAAGTCCAGACAAAACCCAACTTGAGCTGTTTCATTCCCCCAACCTCTGCTTTTTTTCTTACAAACTAAGCCACTGAATCCGTACATCTCAACTGCCAGCAAAAACAGTAGGATGATAAGGAAGATCCCTAAATTATTCAAAGTGGTTTCTGGGCTTCAAAAGACTCCTTCACTTTGTTCCTTTCTGTATCTACAGTTATTTCAGTTCGCCTGCGGCTCTGACACAGGCAGCATTGTGTCTGTGATGTTGAAAGAGAGGAGAGATTCTGTGAGCTTGTGCAGATGCCGGAGCTCATGAAGGACATGAGGGCCACTTCAGCAGATATTGGGATGCAAGGAGTCCAAAGGAGCCATTCCCTTCTCCTTTTCACTTGCCCTTCCATTTCCTCCTACACTATTAACACTTCCACAGACGCCAGATGGAATTTGTCAATCTGAGGTTCAAAATGTAAGATGCTATTAACATATGCTTTTAGTGCTTAATAGCATATAGACAGCACTCCCAAAAGGGACCTGAGGCTTGTAAAGAGGAAAAAGATACCAGAGTCAACATCCTGCCCTAATTCACTAGTCTGCCACTGGTAGAGCCCACAAGCATTCTGCTGCTTTTCTGTCCTTCTCTAATGCCAGCAATCTCATTTTTAACAGGAGATAATAGGCTGCCAGAGACACCAAGCTTAGGGGGGTGTACAGATTTCTAGCGCCTTGTCACTTGGATACAGACACCTTTTTATTCTCCCATCCACAGAAGGGACTGGAGGAAATACCCTTCTTAGTCCTGCAAGATGCTGGCCAAGGGCTGTGGCATTTCACATAGCCTCCCACTGCAGTCAGTGGGATTGCTCACACAAACACAAAGCTAAATCAAGTATACAAGAGGAATTGAAAAGCTACCTGCTAATTCTCTTAAAAATGTATTTTCATCACAGATGTGAATATACAGGGTGTGCTTCTCTGTGTGCTCCTCAACTTTAAGGACTAAAATGCGGGAAAAAGTCTGGGATTGAAAACATGGCTACAGTTAAAGGGAGGACTGGGGCCTCATACATAGAGGAAAATATTAAAGCTCAAAGAAACTTTTTCCTTCAGCTAACTAGCCAAAGCAACGCAGTCAGCTTAGTCTGGTTTTACAAAGAACTCCTGATGACACTAAAGATGTTTCCCAGGGAGGTGGTGGAGTCACTGTCCCTTGAGGCTTTTGAGGAAAGGGAAGATGTCACACTGAATGATGTGGTTTAGTGGGCATGGTGGCGATGGGTTGATGGTTGGACTAGCGGTATTTTCCAATCTTAACGACTCTGTGATTCTATTTGAACAGCACTGCCAAGGAAGCTGACAGGCGGAGCTGCAGAGTCTCCAAGCTCCACTGCCCCCAGAAAGGACACCTGAAGGGGCTGGGGAAGCGGCAGTGCCTCAGAGCAGGGCACAGGGAAGGACAGGGCATCTTGCACATAAACATGCCTCAGCTGCCACCTCTTCCTGAATAACTCCCATATCTACAAACAGAAAGGAAAGGAACAGCAGGAAAAAAAAAATAATCCATCAGCCCTCTGGAAGATAAGGGTTTTGTTTGCTTCCTGTTAGAGTCCCTTCAATCTGCTTTTCATCAGCGGTCCAGCTCCATCTCCGCTTCTGCTCACACTAACATTTTGGAGCCAGGACTTATAAGTAGTGAAGATTACTTTCTCAGATAAAAGGGATTTTCTAATGTCTGGCTTTCTGGGTATTTCTTGTGTAGTTGTATGGCACGGAGAAATATAGGCTGGCCAGTTCAGATCCAGAAATCTCGAGAACCAGTTTTGTTCTTTGCCAAGGACATTGCTGTGCTCTGTACACTCCTGTGCTCTTCCTGTGTATATTCAGAATCAAAATGTATGTATGTAGGCCTCATAAGCAGGCTTAGCTTTCTCAATCCATCTGCTGCAGTAATGTTCAAGTAGAAATACATACATATTAAGGAGATATGATATTGCCTATACAAAACCTACATTATGCATTGCATATATACATATCACAGTTAAAAATACCATGTGCCTTTACCATAACACAAATCTAACACTGAAAAGAGAACAGCATCAGCCAGAAGAGAACCAGTCACACAAGTGGGGATGCAACTGTGGCACAGGAAAGAGGGGTGGGAGGAGAAAGGAAGTTGATAGAGGCTTTATGGCCAGGAGCTGTGCCTGTCCCTGCATTAAAAGTCATGTCTGTATTCCTAGCACCCTGGATTAAACTCAGATACCACTCGACTTTCCATAGATCTATTCACACTGGGTTTCAATCTACAGGGTGTGATAGGAAGAGAGCACTGCCAGCAAGGAGTTTTCTTTTCTGTAACAGAACTAATTAGACATGCTTAAAATTACCCCGATCACAGTTTCTTTTCTTGGGTATTTTCTTCCTATATTAGAGTTTTTTTCTTAAGTCCTAAATCTCCTAACCAGTTGGTGCAGGTAGCCATGAATCCATGCAAAGGTCTGTCCTTTAAAACCAACAGAGCACCACACAGACTCGCACTGGTGACTGCTGAATCAAGGCCTGCATGGGACTCTGACCAATTCCACAGTGGCAAGCAGCGAACTGTGACTATGGCAGACGGTAAGGAATATTGTTCCCTACAAGAAATGCCATAAAATCCATTTATTGTACATTCCTGTGGGAACATCTGTACCACAGGGAAGTACATACATTGACCACATACTAATACTGCAAACCACCAGTAACTATGACCAAAATCTGGGGATTTTATGAGACACACATTCGAGTTCTCAACACAAAGATTCAGATTGGGAAATAAACTGTACTGACCAAACGGCAAACACACAACACTGAGATATTATGATATATTATTTGAAGTAGGGAGAATTGTTCTCTGAAAATTTTACATTCTCATCCAATTAGATATGCAGTATATGACTCTTCCCTCGCATTGTCTTCACCTGCCTATCTGGGACACAATGAGAATTAATCTCTAAGTATTAGAAATATTCGTATATGGGATCTAGAATCTACTCAGGCTATAGGTTGAAAAATTCAAAATAACAGCAATTACATGCAATATAAAAATTTACCTCCAGTTGCTCTGACACCATCTTAGAGAAAACTTACAAACATATGCAATTTCTAGGCTGTAACAACAACTGGAAGAAAAACATTAATCTAGTAAAAAACAAAAAAAAAAAAAAACCAAAACAAAAACAAAACAAAACAAAAAACAAAAAAAAACCCCTACCACAGTCAGATCTAAGATAAAACTGTAATTCCAGCAGGTTATGATGAAGTTATAGTATAAAGCAAAGCACTAATATTATTTGCTTTTTCTCAGATCCTTTTTTCTTCTTAGTGGCTTCTGCCTGTACGGTTGCAATATCAGTTATTTCCCAGTTTTTGCACATGGAAAAGGGGGAAGAGGAAATAAAACATCTCTTATTTGCTCATGTTTGGATTTTCAATATTTTTTCCCTTGATAGCTTCTCTTTTGAGCTGTGGCAGTGTCAATTCCCCAAGGGCAGAATTCAACTCTCAGAAATATGTACGCAGCATACAAATCTCCCTAGTGCTTTCTAATAGTTTGTTAAACTCTGAGAAATGTTACCTATTGAAATACATATATGCACTTCATAAGTCCAAAACCAGGTGCAGATGCCATCTATATGGAGCCACGGGAGCCACTTATTAGCTTTATAGGAAGAGCCCATCGTTTATGCAAACAGCCGAGTTTGAATAGCTCCTGCCAAGATGAATACCACACCTATGAACACACACACTTCCATACACATTCCCCAGGAACCATCTTCCACATCTGCATGGCAGGGTGCACACAAGCTACAGCTTTGTGAAGTGTTACAGAAATTGCAGGGCAGACCTGCCTACGGACTTCCAGCTTTGTACACAGCCAAAGAAAGCCCTCTTTGTACATCTATCCAGCCAGCCGATCCCCAAGCCGGAATTCATTCCCAGTGTCACAGAAGGGCAGTTCTGCTTCCACAACCTGTGAAGCTCTGAAGCTTTCTGCCAATTAGCGTAAAAGGTGGTGAATTTGTAATGTGGGGTGTGAGAATGCAGCAGTCACTGCAGCGGTCACTAAACACCCAATAATAGAAAGCACTTCTAAGTGCTCCCGATCATAGCTTAATGTATAAGCAATAGCCTGCTGATGGTCAAAAATTAAACGAGGAAAAATCTTCCTCAGTGCATGCCAACACCCACAGCGAGGCTGATTTTCTGGGCAGACGGTTATTAAATCAGGACTGAAGGTTTGCAGCAGCAAAAGCACTCTGCAGACAATAAATTTCAATTGCATGCATTGTTCTCAATTCTCAAAATAAGCTGCCAGCTTCTTTTTTTTTTTTTTCCCCCACTTGTGGTGGTTTTTTTTCTTTTTTTTTTGTTTTTTTGTTTTTTGTTTTTTGGGTTTTTTTGAAGATAGCTAAGATGCAAACATTAAGCAAAAGCACCTATATGGCCACAATTCAGCTAACCTCTAAATAACATTTTAACTCTGAACACTGGGCTCTATAAAATTGTGTCAGCAACCATTCCAATGACTGCAGGTCACTTTTCGGTTTGTATAGATACTTCTACCAAGTACAGAACCTGCCTAACCTTCTAGATCTTGTCTCTTTAATTAATTCATTAATTTAGTTGGAAGCCACACTCCACAGACCAGTAACATGAGCCTTTTATCAACTGAAATTATGCTGATATTCTTTTGAGAGGTTTTACCAAAAGTTGAAACACTTTGTTGAAATTATTTAATGAGCATAATTTCATATAACTTCATACTTTATCATTAGAAATGAATGGTAGAACTCCATATTCTTCGCACCATTAATAAGCCATTAGGTAGAAACAGCAAATCATGTCAATGCCTTTTGCTTTGCTCACCTGCAAAAACAGCCCTTACGAGCTACACATCTAAAAGCATTTACTTCTACAACAGAAATCATTCCTAAGACACTCATTCTGAGCCCAAACTGATAAATTTAATGAAGCAGATCTCCGCACAGCACTGGAGGAAGAGTTCACAGTACAAGTGAGAGCATCATAGCAGAAGCACCAAACGCGATGTCATTAACAGCACTACAAGTTCAGAGCAGCCATTAATTCTCTACTTCCAGGCCTTGGCCATTTGAAAGCAACATTCACAGAATAAATAAATCTTCAATGCCTTCCTAGTTCATTGGCCTTTATATATAACCTCGACTGACAACACACTTCTCATTAACATACAATATGCAAACTGGACACAGAGACAGACAATGCGTGTGGAGCACTCTAACTCACCCAACAGAAGTGCAATGTCTGTATCAGGTACTATAAATACCAATACAATTTTTTACTTTTTTTAAATCAGCCTCTTTCAAACAAAACATAGTGACTGCAAGAGCTATGGCTTGGGCTGAGATTTTGCAGAAAGCATTTGCAATCATCAGTGCAGAGAGATCAGAATAGCATGTTGCAAAGCGTGCGTTTCAATTCAAAAGGTGCTTGGAATTTTAATGGAAATTTGGTTGAAGCACAAGACAGCAAGTGCTAAAATGCTACCAAAGATCATACTTTTGTTTAAAGATAAAACTTCTTAATAGAATAAAAGAATATGGCTGTTTCACATTGGTTTTAATAAAAGAGCTATCAGAGCCAGCCATACAGACCAGAACAACAGGATCTCCTGAACCACGCCTGCAACCCATAACATAAATTGAGATGCTAAGTAAAGAAGGCACGCATTATGCGTCTTCTGGATGTTTTATCTTCCTTTACATCAATTTTATATAGTGTTGTCACAGAAAAAAAAGGTCAAGTCACATGATTTCAGTGAAATCAGGATTAAAGTGGTTTATTGATTTATTAATGGTATGTAATTAACTGGCAATCAGTGAGCTTTACATTCAGGATCAACAACAGCAAAACAGATAAACCACAATACCAGGCACTTACAAAATGACAGGAAATGCTTACCAATTTTCTAATCACCCTTTATTGTTAACTCCAAAATCTCTAATCTCCATGAGCATGTTCATACTGGCATTCACAATCACAACTCTCACACAGGCACATGCACCCTCTTTGGCAGATGTAGGGCCTCCAGCTCCACCTCTCCTGCTTTCCAGTAACTCACAGGAGCAAACAAGACCTCACAACTAGGTACAGGTCCTCGAGGTGGATCTCACGTTCCTCTCTGCTGCTACCCAGGCCATGTTGCTATGAGGGTGGCTATGCTGACTTCCTAACAAGCTACATGTACAATATCTATTTATGCTGGGGCAGGAGATGTGATAAATGAACCGAAGTTAAAAGGTTGAGTTCATCCACACTGCAGCAATAGTTATAATCAAGAACATAACCATTAGGTATCAAGAGTAAGTTAGTAAGAACAAATATCACAGTGATAAAGCTTTAAAGTTGGGCATTAGTTGTGCCACTTCACAACATGAATTAACATGGAATCATCATAGGATATTTTATTTAAAACACAGGTATCAGAAGAATTGTCAAAACACAGGTATAAAAGACAACACAGAAGAAACACGTTTTCTGCATTTGGGAGTTATCAGAGCTTCACAGAATTGAGGTAGTGTGCCCATGCAATAAAAAAGAAAACTTTCATTTGCCACAGATGACTTTCTAACTGGATGCCCTTTGGTCCTGCACTGTTAACATGCCTCAATGAATACTTGCAGCCTTTGCAGAAAATATTGCTTATTGTTCAAAATAAAGGACATTGAATTTGCTATTTTGCCTGAAAACTCCTCAAACAAGCATCAATAATAAGATCAGAAAGATGAGAACAATGATGCCAACCACCTCAGTGCAAATGGATAAATAGACTCTTGATAGTTAAAGGATTTCTCAAAACACAATCAACAGGGCAAAGGAAGCACCTGAAGGTAATTACAAAGGTCAGTCATTAGGTTAGTTACATGCATTTAAAATATTTTCATGTATTTTGTGTCATAAGTGTGCATAGTTTAAGATGAAAAGTTACAAATAAGGAAGAAGCATAGAAGTCCGCTTTCAGAAGCCACAGCTCTTAAAGCACTGTTACTCCTCCATAGGTTTTGCAGGCAGGAGTAAGCAACATGAGGTTTCAAAAACAAGTGAAGAAACACCACCTTCT
The DNA here is from genome assembly GCA_028571105.1 of Tragopan temminckii. Lineage (NCBI taxonomy): Eukaryota > Metazoa > Chordata > Aves > Galliformes > Phasianidae > Tragopan > Tragopan temminckii. The sequence continues at coordinate 8,858,099 of JAOWBP010002978.1, forward strand.
CTGTGCACAACCTGTGTGGGAATCTGAGCATCCAACCAATTTTGAGGATCCTGGAGATTAAAGAAAGACGGGGTTCATTTCTGACTACACTTCTAAGTGGTTCAGGCTCTACTGATATCTCACTGGAGACAACTGGTCCCCCCTCACCTATTACTACTGTCCTATATCTATTCTGAAAGACCTCCAAGGCAAATAGATACAGAACTTCCTTGTCCTAAAAATCACAGTTTACCACCCACTCTCATCTTAAGAGTATCCAGCCTCCAATCATTAAGGTACAGCCTCTAGCCAATCCTCCTTCCTGCCACGTGGTGTTTGGGCTCCTTTGTATGGTGACTCAGTGTCCTGACCAGGGCACACCTCCTACCAGGATGGCCAATATCACCCTCAGCTCTAGCATAGCACCAGGCACTCCTCAATGGTCACATTCTCCATCTGGTTGCTCGGTTTAGGGAACATGCTCTGGGACTCAACACTATTATCAGCACTGTGTGGTCTTATATCATCTTTAAGAGCACTACTAGGTTCACTGGCAGTCCCTTACCTGGGGGACTGCCATGTAAGCAGCTGATTTAACAAGTCAGTTCCCTGAGCATTTTCATAGTTAAATACCTTGGCTCCTTCTACACCACCACACCTTTCCAAAAAAATAATATCTACACTTCATAGAGAGATTAGAATATAATAGATGATCATTCTTGACTCCCAGAGACATCATTATCTGTTTCTGTGTAAATCCACTCACACACAATGTACCTATAAGCCTCAGGGAGAAAAAAAAAATTGTACACACTCAGCATTGGCAGTTTCAGCCTTATTCTCCCTGATCTCCCAATTGGCAAAATATCACTTTTCCTCACTGAGCAAGCTCATTAATCTTTCTGAAACATTTATATATTACAGCAGTGATTGACACTGAAATGCCTAAGAATAAATTAATAGTTACCTGTTCAGCATACAGTGTGAATAGAGCACACAGTATACATAGACTGGTGAAAATTAAGATAAATATGCAACAGGTACTATTCATCGAGCACAAAGAGACACTCTTGGATGCTTACATTCAAACAGCTATTTAAATGTGGACTTGCCTAGGTCCAGGTCTTGTCACGCTAATAAGTATGCTAGGGAACCTGGTCCACTGACTCACAACCTCTTCCAGGTGATGAAACCAAATGGCAGTTCCCACTCCCACTCAGGCCCAAAATAAGCAACTTCTGAATGGTAGATAATAAATATCACTTGTGACATCATCCTAAAGGGTAAGAAGCGATTTATATTTATATGACTAGACATAGAGGACAAATATGACCTATGGGAAGATGCTAAATGTCTTCATGTAAAAACCAGAACTCTAATATTAACAGAAAACTTGTCTCTCTAAAAGATATTTTCTTGAAACCCAACTGGTATCAACATACACATCTGCTAACATTTGTGTTAGGTAACTACATTTGCATACCTGATCATCTTTCAAAAGGGCAAATGCCTTGGTTTCATCAAAAATACAAACATATCTCAAAGCAAAAAAAAAAAAAAAAAAAAGTTTTTTTTTTAAAATACAAGATTATAAATCTACTAAACCGCCTTGAAAACCAGGAATATAAGAAATTGATTTCTAATACTCTCTGTGGTTTTGAAACAAAGAAATATCACTACCACTACCTTTTTAATTTAAATGGGCTTTGCAGATTTATTTACATTGGCAGACAAGTGGATTTAGACCATGGTGTACACCTCGTAAGTAAACATCTCCTAGGAAGAAAGCATGTCACTGGTGAACAAAGTGGATTTGGGAACTGTTTGACTGTGTTTCTTCTCCGTATTCATCACCCAGGGCATCTATTTGACTTTACATTGTTTATTTCAATTTCTACCCCTGAGAATTTTGAACCTTGACAACCAGAAGTTACAGGACCTGACCTCCAACCAAATTCTCAGAAGAGCGGTGTTCACATTCAGCATGAATAAGGAATCCAAGTTAAAGTCCAAGCAATGCTAACTGTTGCATGAAATGCTTCCAAGTTCTGGTCTTGACGCTGAACCATCACTAGTAGCTCAGCACACAAACATTCCTCTGATAGAGACTGGCTTTTGAGATAGTTTGATAAGAAAATTGTTATGTTTAGATCACGTTATATTAGTAGGGTGAATGCACCAACAACCATGACTGAGTTTCATAATACTATTGAAGATTGCCAAAATTCTGAGTATGAGCAGCATTATATTTGGTTGTGTTGAGTTTTTTGGTTGTTGTTTTAGTTTGTTGGGGTTTTGGTTTTTTTTGTTATTGCTGGTGACTTGTTGTAGTTGTTGTTTTTAACTGAGATTGACCTTAAATACCAGAATTAAGCCCTATGAATTATTTTGATTGTCAGAGAGCTTTTATAATTCCCCTAAATTTCAACCACTCTTAATGAACAGCTGAGTAGCTAGAAGAAAAGTATCAGTATTGTAACCCAATGGAAATGAGAGCAAATGCCCCCAAGACTTTATTGCCTGTATATTCTTCACTTGATTCATTGTCAGTGAATGAATCTCTTCACTTTCCAATAGGCAATTCTGGGCAACTGTTCACTTCCAATGATTAAGTAATTTCATAAACTAGAAAACAAACAAGCACTCAAGGGTTTTCTTATTGTTTTGGTTTTTTTTTCCCCCCCAGTGAGCGGTGCGAGTGAGAATAAGGAAGACAAATGGAATGAGAAATAACAGAGTACAACATGCACAGACACTGCGAGCTTAATCTGCAGAAAACAAAGGACATCTCCAAGTAGAACTCTCACAACACTAGCCCAACTGTTTTGAGAGAAGTCAGCTCCAAAACCATAAAACAAGATAGAAGAAATATCTTAAGTGATCTGAAAACTCTTCTAAGATAAGCAAGAGAGAAAACTGGAAAAGATCTGAAAATAAGTTTTCTATTTCGCCCTTGACTTTTCTGCCTTTGACTTCTCTAGGCCATTAAGTTACATCTTGCCTTTGCCTTTTCTATACTGATAGCAAACTGATGTGATATTATCAACTTTCTTTTCCCTCACCTGTATTTTCTGCAAACCCAGTTATTAATGCTCACTTGAATTAATCCTCCTTTCTCCTCTGATTATTCTTTAAACTGCTGTTTGTAAAGTATATGAAGGTTGGAGGATTTTTGCTATTAATGTTTTCATGAAGCATATGGGAAATGCATCTGCATTTCCTCAGCTATGCAGTTTTTTACTTGCAGAACACTTCCACAGAGGGAAGATGGAGGGACAGCAGGCAGGTCTGAACAGGATAAGCTCCCCAGTCTCTCTGAATCTCTCTTAAAATTCAGGATAAAAATCACAACACTACTGCACATTCCTCTATGTGCACTTAATATAACACTAAGGAAAAATATTGACTGTTTGAAACCAAATACAGCTTAGAAGCTCCAGAATCCTGCTGTAAAGAATTGGCTAAAAATTTAACATACTACTAAACAGTGCTACTGAATATTTAACAGGTTTCCATCACTTTTCTTTCATCTTCCACTGTCCCAAATCAGATATTACATGCAGCATAATTTTATTCATTTCACACATAACAACAAACTTTGAGGACACAGGTGGACAATTTAATACATCTACTGTCTTTCTTGAAAAATTTCCCATTTCAGTACTAGGATTCAAGTAGAGATGGAGCTTCCAGTAGATTTGAAGGCACCAGTAGTGAAACAATATAATTCTTGAATTATAAAAGGAAGTTTCTGTCTGTTGGCATTATGAAGACTTGGCATAAAAGTGCAATGTTTCACATTTTAAAAGCTGTTATTAATTCAATACGAGGCCAAAAGCTCACTAGCAATACACTTAACTTTCTCTATTTTCCTCAAAACGATGAAAATATAAGCTGGTTTCCTTTGGTAGCCACAAACATTTTCAGATAACTACATACTGTTAGTCAAACTGACAATCACTGACTCTGGTACAGCCAGTAATTTATGACATCTGCTAGTCACAGAAAAGAAGAACAAAGCACTGATCATGTCAGCCTGGGATGCTTTATTTCAAGACGTTTAAACTTTATCAGTAAAAATGCTCAAACTTTTTTTCAGAGAGAAAAATAGCAGGTTGTGTGTTAAGTGTACATAAAACAATTAGCTAAAGAAAGCAAATTCATTCTAGTAGGAATTCCGCTAGCCAACCATTCTGCCAAAGATTTATTCTACCATTTTGTAAGTATATGTACTCCCTCTACAGAGAGCAACAATTGGCACTGTATAGTGGTCTATACATATATAATGTACTACTTTCAAAGTACCAGCTTGAAAAAGCGGCAGTAGAAGAATGCTTAGCGACTTCATTGTCAAGACGAAGTTAAACCTCGCATGTACAAAAACTGTCTATGGCTTTCGGTTTAAGCTTCAGACGTGTAGGTTCATTAGAAAAGAAGATTTATACTACTTTCTTCATACCTTGTCAGTTCAATTAATTCTGTTTGAAAAATGGAGAACACCAGACTACAGAACTCTTTAATTTTTAAAGTATGAAGTAATGCAACAGATCACAAATTTGATCTGAATTATGAGACATTCCTTCATCCCACCATGAGACCACCCTTCGGGCTATCTGCTTTATAAAATTATCTATTTCTATATCTTTGTAGCACATGTATCATTTTTAAAAGTAAACCTGTAGTTCAAAATAAGAACATAAAACGCTGAAGTGTTATGAATAGAATCTATGTCAATTTTCTTCAATTTCTTTAGCTGAGATTTAAGGCTATATGCCAAAACCA
>JAOWBP010002978.1:8870547-8887791 GCA_028571105.1 Tragopan temminckii
TGTAGTGCTGCTCATTTCCACCTGACAATCTCCTAACAGCGACAACAGTTAATGTCTTGCTGGAGAAAAAAAAAAAAAAAAAAAGAATCAGCTGAATTTGGGGGTTTGTTCATTCAGCTTTTTGGATAAGAAGCTTTCCTTCAGCAATGGGATCTGCAAGACTCTGCAGACACTGCCTCCATTTCTCTCTTTTCCTGCGAGATCAACGTGATGGGAAGTTTGGGAAGGAAACGTGAAAAGTTTCTCAACTGTAGAAGCTCAGAAAATAATCATAACTTTGTTTCTTTAACCAAAGATTACCGTATTGGATTTATATCATTTGGTGGTTGCAATCAAGCTGATGAGAGTAATTCTTAAACACAGATCGTACCAAAGATTTGAGTCACGTTTTCCCTCCCAGAACAGGAATATTACAAGATTTAATCTCAGCGCTTTTGATTCCTCACTGAAAATACAAAACCTCTTTTTATGATGCCAGGTAGTTTTAGCATGTTTTCTGAAACAGCCGTCGAGATGCACCTCTCTTTCTCGCAATAGTGGGTTTGATAACTACCTTTCTTCTTCGTTCCCTTCCTACAAAAAATGAAGACTTCCCAAATTAAAATTACTCTCTTTCCTATTGAAAAAAAAGGGCAAAACAAAACAAAAAAAAGTAACTGACACTGTAAGCAAGGCCTCCTTGCCTCAGCTGCAATAAAATAAAATAAAATAAAATAAAAAAATAATAAGATCAAAAATGGCTTTTTCCAGCTTTTGGATGTAGATAAGTGCTCAGTGAGTTCAGTCAGCACAGGTTGCCCAGAGAGTTGGTGCAGACACTCAAAGTCAGGCTGGACGGGGCTCTGAGCACCCAATGGAGCTTTAGGTGTCCCTGTTCAACGAAGGGAGTTGCACCAGATGGCCTTTAAGGGTCCCTTCAAACTCAAACGGTTCTATGATCAGGTTGTATATTTTAGCTAATCCGAAGAGACAGAAATGCTTTACTACTAAACTGGTAAAAAACATCAAGCATGCCCCTGGTCCTATCCTCTGCTCAATATTTGTAACGCAGCACCTTCCCTGCCCCTTCACAAGGCCCACTAGATATTTGCAGCTGGTAGTAAGAACTTTTTCTCCTAGCAGAGCTGCTGATTTCTGAGTCTATCCACTTGGAATTAATGGAAGCCAATAGCCTCTGGAGCAGCTTTCATCTTTCATGACTACTACACATTTCCTTTCGTTTCTACCTTGGAAAACACCACGCGCTGCTCTCTGCTTTAATAAGGCACAGCTTAACAGAGTTGAAGCAGTCTTAAATTCATTATGGTGTCATCCATCCCTTCCACTGACATCTCATGGCAGCTCCACCTTTAGCAGCACCTTTAGGAATGATACATGGCTGCAATTTTCTTTCATCTGCTAGGACTGCCAGCGTAGCAGCAGGGGCCAGGGGACTTGCTGTTGTTGACGATACTCTTGATGGTAGCATCTTTACACCTTTAACACATACAGCACAATTTGACAGTGCGTCAGGAAAGTACCAGATTTTGACCTGCTCTGCATTTGTGTCTACAGTCACCTATTTATTTTGCACAGCCCGATGCACCGCTGAGAACCTATTGATTTTTCAGCAGGGTGAGCCCCAGCTTTCTTCCTTAACTAGGCTTGAAAATTGCTGCTTTCGGATAAGCAAATGCATCCGAAACACACCATCACTGTTCAGTGTTTTGTTAATAAATGATAGCGCATTTTACTTGGCTTTCTCAGAAATGTCTGTTTTGCTTCACTGGATTATGGACGTATGGAGATTGGCACTGTGAACTTTTTCTCCTTTCTGTCCGTGAACCTTAACAACTGCACAATTACCCTAAAAGCAAGTCAGAGCCTACACACTAGCCTTAGAAACAGTATCTCTTCAAACTGCTTTTTAGTCATGTTTTATTCATAATTAAGCGATCACTTTACATTTGCATTTGAGCAGTCTCACATGCTTCCTAATGGTTGTACAATTGAAATGCCTTGCTTTTCTGTTACCTGCCATTGATTGCTTTCAAGCGTTTAATTTATTTTATGATTGAGAATGCAGACCATAATATTAAATGTTTTCATGTTCAGCCTGGTGTAAATTCATGCTAAAAATAAACATGAAAGGCTTAACATAATAAGCAAAGCGTCAGAAGAGTACATCATAGTCCAGAGCAGCTATATTGAAATAACTGTATCATGAGCATGGATGAACCGAGAGCAATTGCAGCATCTCTTTTCCAAGTTATCACATACACATTCTTTTTTTCCTAATACGCGAATCAAAAATAATTCACAGTCCTTCCGTCTTCACGGGTGAGGAAACAATCACTTTGAAGTGAATTTCCAAATATCAGGGCATTTCATTTCACAAAGAGTAAATATTTCAGTAAAGTTCTACACCATTAAGAGACTGGGGAAAATATACTAGTGCTATAAAGCAGTGCAATGCCCGTCAGTCCAGATCCAGCTTTCATTTTTCTGTATGAGAAACACAAAAAACTCCCCTAATTGTTTTTTCCATATTAGATTTGTTCTGCATGTACCTCACCTCTTGCTATAAAGTAGAAAAGATTGGTTGTCACCTGCAAGGCAGAAGGTACAGGCCTGCTGCACTCCTCCACTACTACATGGCTTGTCATGGGTCTCCCCCAACCCTCATAGCTCTGAAAGACCATTCGTTCTTAATTAACTCATCAACATGAGATATAAACTCTGTTCATTTTTGGACACACTGCAAAAGATGTAATTAGCATAAAAAGCAAGAAGATTGGGAAAGGTATCCCATAAATGCATTCATATCAAATCCTACATACATCACACTGAAATTATCTTCAAATAACTTGACAAGAAAAGCAGTGCTAATAGTCACATATAAAACCTGCAAGAAAATAATCTTGCACTATGAGCCTGTTGCAAAACTTCACATCACAGTTGGCTTCTCAGTGACTAGCAGTGGGTTTCAGGAGAAGCATTCTTGAAAGGTTATTAGTATCATGGTGTTTGAATACAAGAGAAGAACTATATCTGTCTCTACATTCAGGTAAATACTGGACTACGTTCACAGTGCAAAAGCCATTCTAATAATTATAGTGGTCAGTGATTCTGACTTCAGAACACAAGATGGCAGCCTCCAAAAGGGAATAGGAATTTGTCCCAAATCACTTCCTGGAACACCTTCAAACAGTACCACGGACCTTTCAATAAAGGCTTTGTGTCTTGAACTGCAACTGTTTAAAAAACTACTTCATATTTTTCATAGGGATTAATCACTGAAATCATGAATAAAAGCAAAAAAAAAAAACCAAAAAACTATAAACGTAAGAAATATAAGACGTATTTCATTAAGAAAAAAAGGCATATTAAAAGTAGGTTATCGGAAATATTTATCTTTTTATGTATGACTTCTCAAAAGACTATGCTTCCAAAACAAAACAGCAGACTGCCATTCCACAACTAGAATATATAAGCAAAACTCCATAATACATAATACAAAAGGTCATCCAAGGACTAGTCTTCCTTTACCATGCAAAAATAAATGAAGTAAAAGCTTCTTCCCATAACGGAATGTGCACATGATTGAATCGTGATTTACAGAAGAGCAGCCAAAAGACAGATTTCAGTCACAAACACCAGACCATACTAATCCTCAATAAGCTTCACTGACATTGCTGGTTACCTGAAACTGTGCTAAGCAGAGATTTAGCATAGTTTACTTTCCTCCTTAAACAATATATGCACATGGTTTGCATGCAAATAGAAACGTAAGTTCCTGGATGGGACTCACCTTCTGCAACTTCTACCTACAAAAGCCAGAGAAACTCTTTCTGATTCTCAGAAAGCAGAGAAAAAAATAAGCTATGAATATCACAAGAAAATTCTGGGGAAATTGAAACTGAAAGGATATTTTTTCAGCATTATTATGACTCTATCATAGGTTGCCCACGATATGAGAGCCCACAACAAAGCAAAAGTACTTGTTTAACACTGTTTCACTGACATTCATATCACAATAACAATAATGACCCTGTTATGTCTTAAGTCACAACATGTTTAAAATATATGTATGACTAACTCAAAATAAAAATAATTCTTTGGTTGTTTTTCATCGTTTTAAGCTGAACGTATTCTAATGCTAATGAACCTGTGTACTGCAAATAGCTAGTTAACAAAAAAATAGACTTTCCACATCAAAGATGAATCGTGCTTTCCACTCCCTTTGTGATTAAAGCTTTTATATCCCTTTCTTTCCAGATGCAAAGTTCTATTAACCAATAAAATTCTCGTTAGAAAGTCCCTATTGCCATCCACTGCCAAGAGAGGAAGCCTGGGCTGGTTTGGGCTAAATATCTAACTCTCTAAGTTGCTAAAATTAGGCACATCAAATCCCATATTCAAAACTGGTGCATCCAGCTGAATAGCACCTGCTGTGGCAACAGCGAATAAAAATGCCTGTGACTAGAAAATTACATTTACAGTATTTATTTAAGATCAGAACGAACAATGAAGACACTTCAACAACAGCCAGTGTCATGTGATAACCATTTTACCTGGAAGGTTTCTGCACCACCCAAATACTTCCCCACGTGCCATACGATGCCTCAAATGCTTTGCAAGACACAAGACCACAGTGACAAAAAACTTTGATATCTCACAAAGTTTAAAGGCAATTTAAAGCTGGAGGCTGGCATGCAAGACAAGTGTGTAGGCAGGCAAAATCCTTTACAAGAGCAAGGCCTGAAGGATGCTGCAATGAGAATCGTAACTAATATAACAGATGGCAGAGCACAGCACACCCTTGTATTCTGGCACACTGCAGTTACTGCCTATCATTTGGTTGCACCTGTGTCTTTCTCTACTCAAAGATTAAAGTCTTGGGAAGCTGAACATGTTTTGCTTCCACTTTTTGTCTCTACCACACAGTTCTTCTGGCTCTCAACTCTCTGAGGTCCCCACCTAGGCAAGCTAACATCACAGGAAAAACAGAATGCATGTTCCAACTCTGAGAGATCTGACAGCCCATCACCCACCTCCAAGCAGGAGCAAAAATCCCAAAGGCTTTCCTACAGGCTACAACTGACTTGGAATGTTTCAGTACCCACTCCCTGTAGGTTTTGGACTCTCTACCTTGTGCTTTCTCTCAATATCCCACTCTGTAGTTTAGCCGCAAGGTTTCATTTCTGGTACAAGGAGACCTTTTACTCTCATCTCTCAGGCTTCTTTTTTTTTCGAGACTAAGAACTCCAGTCCTTTCAGCGCTCTTCCTTCACATCATCCCTACATTACACCAAACTGATGCCTTCCAGTATGAGAATCCTTTTTCCAGAATAAGCTTCACTAGAGCACACTGGAATGGAAGGATTATCTCTCCTACTGCATGGCAGTACATCCCAGACAGTAAGTGCAGCACTTCTTGCTTTACAGGATTGCATTGGCTGCACCTCGAGTACTGTGTTCAGTTTTGGGCCCCTCACTACAAAAAAAAAAAGACATTGAGGCCCTGGAACACATCCAGAGAAGGGCAACAAAACTGGTGAGGGGTCTGGAGCAGAAGTCTTATGAGGAGCAGCTGAGGAAGCTTGTTTAGATTGTTTAGTCTGGAAAAGAGGAGGCTCAGAGGAGACCTTAATTGCACTCTGCAACTTCCTGAAGGGAGGTTGTGATGAGGAGGGGTTTGGTCTCTTTTCCTAGGCAACAAACAGGACCTGAGGAAATGGCCACAAGTTGTACCAGAGGAGGTTTAGGTTAGACATAAGGAAGAACTTTTTCTCTCAGAGAGAGGTCAGGCACTGGAATGGCCTGCCCAGGGAGGTGGTGGAGTCACCAGCCCTGGCAGTGTTCAAGAGGCGTCTGGATGAGGAGCTACGAGATATGGGTTAGTGCTTGTGGTAGCAATGGTAGTGGGAGGTCAGATGGCCTAGATGATCTTGCAACTCGTTTCCAACCTTGCGATTCTATGATTACATTTATTTCAGGTCATTTCTCCACTATTGTTTTCCCCAGAGACCAATATGTATTCTTTAGAAACAGACTTGAAATTAATATTTCAGCATCTTCCCAGAAATTCAAGCTAAGCTGAGAATGTACCTTTCCCATCTTGCATCCTCATTTTTCAAGTTAGCTCTCCACTACTCTTTATTTCTCCTGCTACACCAGGCCCTCTCTGTGACCTCTCTAGAAGTACTATTGTCAGATTGGACTGAACAAATTTCACTGCAAACCTCCTGGAAAAAAGGTGAGGCAAACTCAAATTATCTTATTTAAATGACCTCTGTCTTGTGCTTCCTCTCTGCTCCAGCAGAGCTGTTACTACCGTGCTGCTTATGTATGCAGAGCTAACCTTTTCTGCAGACTTAATATTGAAGGATGGAGGACAAAAAACTTGCCTCTCTCTTCTAATCCTTGGTTGTTATCCCTCCATATGATTATGAAACATCTGTGTCACTGTCAGCACAGCAATGGAGTCCACAGAGCAAAGCAGGATCGAGTAGAAAATGCAAATAAACATCCTCATCATTCTCATATATTTAACTATTTTATTGCAGCATAAGGGGTTTGTTGTTTTTTTGTTTTTGTTTTTTTTTCTTAATTCTGGGTTTATTCCTAATGACAAAATGCTCCTAAGTTCAAGAAATACTAAAAATAATAGAAAATATCAACCAAAAAAAAGGCTCTGGATGATCCATAAGAATTTATAGCAGTGCCTGCACATACCATTCACAGAAGAAAATAAAGGTTAACAACAGGCTATGATTAGATGAGGATGTTCATGTATAAGTCTACTAAAAATATAAGAGACAGAATCTGAACTTGAAGAGCAACATTGCAGAAAGTGCTGCAGCTCTGATACCAAGAACCAATCAATACTCCTGAGAAGCACAACAACTGCTGAAGAACACATCAACAACTATAAAACATGAACCATGAGCTTGGTCTTGAGAGCACCTCTATGAATTAATGGATGGAGAGGAGTGTTTTAGGCGAGATTGTTAGCATTGATCCCTATGAAATACATATATACACACACTAGAATTCATCTTTTCTGCCCTCTTTTCCTACATAATGGTGTTAAATTAAGCCCTATATTTCACAGGCTGGTAAGCATTTTGGTAATGGAAGACACTGTTGATATAACATCAGTTATGTTGCTTTTCTCTCTAGAAAAATGATGATTTTGTTACTGTGGCATCCAAAGTAATGTTTCAGACAAAACTTGAGTTTAGATAAGGTTTCTGTATGAAATTTCATGTGTTGAACACAACCTTTGGCATGAAGACTTACAAAAAATGGGAGGAGGAGGGATTATTCACAGCACCGTTTTACTTCATATGAGTCTTATGTTTTCACAGCAAGTCTCTGCATCCTCCTCACTGACAATACACTGGTTTTCATAACAGAGCACACACGCTCATAATAAGTGCAAGTGGAAATAAGTGCACCCAGTCCCAGGACCTTCCAAGGGAAAGCACTGCCTGCAATTCATGCAAGCTTTGATTTCAGGTTTGCAAATAAAGTGTTTTGCTTGGTGGGTCTACTCCAATTGCACCACATTATGTGCTAACATCAACACAGCCATGGTCTAGTTGAGAAACATTTTGCCATCCTTCAAAATCTATAATCACATTTACACAGTCTCTTTCTCTCTCCTTTACAAGAAAACATTCTGTCATACCAAATGTTCCCACATTATTGATATTTACTTGTTCTGCGAGTTTCTTCCCCTCTGGAAAGATAAAGTTCCTTGCTAATTAGGGTCTTCTCATACCAGATGCTTTCCTTCCTCACTTATCTAATATTTTATGTCTCCCCCCTGTGGGAGAAAATGGACCGAGGTTACAGAAGAGAGCAAGATAATTGAATCTAACACATTCAAAGTGTGATTTGAAGCATATACAATACATACATACACAACTGAAAACAGGAAACTCAACTTCATACTATTCTTGTTTTATTCGTTCACATTTCAAAGGAATTGAAATGGCAGCATCATTGCTAAATACAACGGGCACAAAAGTGCCCCAGGCTTACAGTCGAGGAATCAGTAAAATACATGGAGAAAGAACCCAGCACAACTGCTATCAATACACTGCCTTCCACAGCAGTCAGCTCCATCTGCACAAACACCCTCAGGGGCAGCGGCATGGCCCAGATGGTCTTCCATTCACACTCCTTGCTACTCTCATGAGAATTTCTTGTAGAGTAATAAATGCACGTATTTTCCTGAATAAATTCCTGAAGAAATGACCGTTAACATATCTGCCAAATCTTTGTTGTTTTGGAAAGAACAGAGTCAGAGAAATGGAGCACAACAGGTAAGAGTGAGAACAACAGGGTAACAGGGAGATGTTATCAGATTTCCTTCCATCAGTATGAACTGTGTTTGACTATGCAGATTTACATCCCCCTAACCTACTTTTGTCAGAAGAGAAGAACGAAATTCTGTCCAATGCTTCAGTTTACTTCACAGAAAAGGTGCTGGAACAAACACATAGGATGGGAAGCACTAACCTACAAGCCTGGTCTCATTATCATCAATGCCACGAGGACACTGCCATTTGAGCTCTCACAGCCAAACATGCTGGGTTTTAGGCTAAGAAGACAGCAGGCAAAATCATGACTTTGTTGAAAACAACAGAATTTACGAATTGTTTTAATTCAAGGTGCTGTGCCACAGCATTTCCACAATTCTCATGGATTAAGATGGATTGCTTACTGTATTATGACAGATAACCAACCGAACTTCACATGGGAAACGTGAATATTTTGTACTACATGAAGCTTCCGCACTAGTATTTGAAAATTATGCAAATCAACTGAGGTCAAGCCCACAAAAGCCATAAAGTGTTATATCTGTTAAAGCCTGAGCATCACAGCATTTCTTATATGATATATATGCCTGGTAAAATGAATTACACGTATTTGCAGAAATTACACATCTGCTCTAAAAACGTCAAATCTTGCTGACATAAGGAAAAACACAGAAGAGTTACGGGAGCAGTATGCTATGGATGAAAATTCTCCAATGAGTACATTTTGATTAATGCTGCTGCTGCATTCACTAATGAACGACAGGCAAGGTCACAAGTAATTTCAGTAGTCCTCTATACTGCGGTCTCTACAGCCACAGAAACAAAACTCCAGATCTTACAGCAGTACTTCCATGAGATGAAATAAAATGTTCTGGAAATTTTAGTAACATACATAAAAGCTGAAATGTACAACTATATGCAAATATATGAAACACTAAAAAAATAGCACCCCATCTTGATCTTTTATGAGAAAACATATCTTAAAAAATATTATGACTTTTCTCCCTATAAAACACGGTCTAAGTTGCAAAATCTTAATATCTGAAAGATAATCTAAAAGTTTAACCCAGTGAAGCATAAGGGTCTGAATATATGGACAAGCATCTGCAAAAAAGCTACTTGAGAACTGTTATGAAGCACAAGAAATCTGTGTTACCTATACCTACCTGTCATTCAGAAGTGTTCTACTTACACAAGGCTTAATTCTGGATATTAGGCAAGTTGTGCACTTAAGAGTTACTGGCTTTACCTGTATTTCACAACATTTTAAAAGCAAGGTAGAAGAACAACAGTATCTTTACATCTCAAGACCAAAATAACATGGATTTGAACTTCCTATGTATTTCTTCATTTTTGTGCTAAAAATTACCTCAACTCATTAGCAGCTGAGTAATTTCTGCTATGCAGTCAACCCTAGCATCTTAGCACTGAAGAGCCCCAGAGTCTGCAGCAGATGTTACCAACATCTGAGGAAGAGCTCTTCCTTCAAATTCCCCTCACTGCAATCAGTATGAAACAAGGTGAAGTCTCTTCACTCAGCAAGTTTATTTAACACCATTCAAAGCAGTTTAAGAATGCTAAAAAATGGTCACTTTTCATACATACTCAATTCCCCCCAATTGTATTGAAGTTTATATCAGCTGCAGCTTTTTTTTTTTTTAAATCTCAACCACTCCTATTTACATAGTTAAACAGAAACAGACTGCTGCAGGGGAGGGAAAGAGGAAATAATGCACTTTATGCATTTAATACCTGGCCATCTGGTACCTCAGAAACGTGTTCAACTTCAAAACATTGAGAAAATCAAATGAAGGAGCACGTCCATAAAAATAAGATGGAAAATGTTCTGTATGAGGAAGGGCTGAGAGAGCTGGGGCTGTTCAGCCTAGAGGAAGTTCCAGGGGGAACCTGATAGCAGCCTTTCAATATCTAAAGGGGACTATTAGAAAGGAGACAGACTCTTTAGCAGGGACTGTTGTGAAAGGACAAAGGGAAATGGTTTCAAACTAAAAGAGGAGAGATTTAGATTGGATATAAGGGAAAAGATCTTTACAGTAAGGGTGGTGAGGCACTGGCACAGGTTGCCCAGAGATGCAGTGGATGCTCCATCCTTGGAGACACTCAAGGTCAGGCTGGATGGGGCTCTGAGCACCTGATCAATCTGAAGGTGCTCCTGTTCATAGCAGGGAGTTGACTAGGTGACCTTTAAGGGTCCCTTCCAACTCAAACAATTCTATGATTCCATGAAAACAGGCTTTGCTGCAGCAAAAACACATTTGTGCTATATAAGCAGAGCAACTGGCAGCTGATGCAGAGGATATACGCATAAATCCAAATGCTAATATGCAGCTATTAAATAATAGAATGAACAAAGGCAAGCAGTATCAATGTAAGTTAAATAAAGCCCCTGTCCTTGACATCTTTCTTTATACCACTTCTGATCTTTTTCTCTGTATCTCACTAGAAAAGTAAGAAGAAAATGGAATATTTAAGGCCCTTCCCTTCACCTAGAGAAGGAAAACAAGAAATGCATCGACACTAAGTGGCTTTAGCATCCTCAGCAACATTTGCAGAAGGCCTTGGAGAAACCACAGATACCATGCAGAACCTCTGATTAGCACATCAGCTGTCTTCAGTACCGGAGGGAGCTTCTCTCCACTGTGCTACAGATACAGGCCTTAAGACAGGTGCCAATCCCCTTACAGTATGAGATCACTAAAGTTTGTGTGCCTGATGTGTCCTGGACAAGTTATTGCTTTTAGTTTAGAAAAATCATTCATGATTTATGTAATTTTATTGGTTATAAAATTGTAATCTATAACTTTTACTTTAGGTGTCAACGTATTTTGATGTTTTCAAAAAGCCCAAGTTCAGTAGCATTTCAGGATAAGTATCTGTTTTTATTGTAAAAAGATGGGTTTATAGTTCTGTTAGCTGTAGAGAAACCATATTGACATTTCCAAACTGAGAGATTCAATCACAGGAAGGCAAGTTGATAACGTGCACTTTTTTCACAAAAAAAAAAGTTTTAAAATAAGGAAAAGTAAAGTACATTATAATAAAAGTCCTAATATTGGTGGTATTCTGAAGTCTAAAGTAGGATTTTAGCCTCCTCCACAGCTGCATTAGTACAAATCCTTGAATAATTCACTGATACTCATCTCCATGCGTGTTTTTTTGATTTGCAACAGTATGGTAAAATGGCAATGGTTGTTAAATCTTCTCAAGAAAAAAATAATGAAGTGGCAACTGGATTCTAGAAAGAACAAATTCATTGCTCACAGAGAACTGATGGACTGATAAATGGCAAGCTCTAGAAATCACTCTTCAAAAGAAATAACTTTGGAATTCAAATCAGTAAACTAAAATAGAAAAAATACCAGGAGCATGTGGGACAAAAGTTGGAAAGATCAAAGCAAGCATAAATGAACAGGTAAAAAGATTGCATTCTAGAATGGACAATGAAATAGTTAATATTAAGAACAGTCAGTAAATAGATTGTTCAGTACTTCTTTCAATACAAAAAAATACTTCATGGTTTCTCTTGCTTATGATTGGCAGGCTACCTGAGATTCATCAGATGATGGTTCACATATTAGCAGAGAAATCAGGTACATACACTGTGAATATGTTTGTACTATTTTCTGCAGGATTTAGCAGAAAAAATAGAGAGAAAAGAAAAAGTAATAAAACCCTGCAAATGGCTCATGAATGAAAGCCCTTGTAGCTTCACTGTGTGAAGAGAAATACATAAATTGTTTTAAAATCATTAGGCAATGCATGGATCTGTACGGTTTGTTTCACTGCAAAAATAAGTACGCTGAAAATAACAACTGTATGTTACGCAACAGAATAGGTGACCAGGAGAAAATATTCAAATTACTTCAGCATCATTTCGCATTGGAAAGAGAACTGCATTCAGACCATTAATTGCACATTAGAAAAAGGAAGATGAAAGCTAGAATGAGGTAAGTGAGCATTTAACCAACTCCTACATTTTCAAATCATGGGCTTGATGAAACTCAGAACACAAACTGAAGAAGATGTAGAGCACTTGGTACCGTGGTAGTTAAGACTCATGGGAAATGTGTGGTTCAAGAAGGCTGGAAAAAGTAAACTGGAATATTTATCTCCATGGTGAGAGAAAATAAACATTTGGAAAATGAGTGCTCTTCAGTTTAACCTGAAGTTCCAGAAAAGCCAATAAGAAGCACCTCGAAGACAGGGCAGATCACACTGCCAATCTATATGGATTTACAAAGAACAGACTGCCAAACCAAGCTGATTTTATCCATGATATAAAAACACTCATACAACAGGAAAAAACATCAGTAGGTATCATATATTAACCTCAGCAGAGCTTCTGGTACTTTCTTACACAGCATTTTCATTAGCAAGTCTAGATGAAACCTCTTTACAATTGGTAAAACTGTTTTTAAAACCATATTCAGAGCTATCAATGGATAGCTGTCAAAACACGATGTCAGAAAAGGATGCATCAAGGATTCTGCAAAGGCCCTGTCCTGGGTCTAATACCATTCAGCAATTTCATTAATCATTTAGATGACAGAACAGAGAGAATGCTTATTAAATGTGACATTTTTCTGCACACAACACAGGGCCTGCAGCTCCTTTGAAGCCCCCAGAGAACAAGATTGGAATTGAAATGATCTTGACAAATTGGAAAAGTGGCATAAAAAAAAAGGACATGACTCAGTAGGGAAAAATGTGAGATACGACACCTACACCTAGGTAGACATAATCAGCTGTACAGTAAAAGTTACAGACTAGTTGGCTTGAAGGACACTTCCTGATGAGAAACTTGGGGACAATAATGGGTTACCTATATGATTCAGCACTGACATAACATTACACAGCATGAGTTTTAGTGAAATAATACATTGTAAGGCTCCATTAAGTTCAAATACAAGCTCACAGTCCAGTTCAAGTGCAGACAGCAGACAGAGTAGAAATCTGTCTGAACTTTCTGCTTCATCGATATTAGCATTAAATTCCTGAAGCACCTCAGTCATGTTATTAGAAGATTTATGGCACATCAGACATGTTCTCTCAGGGAATGATGTAGGACTGAGATTAGAATCAGTTCTCACCTGGGAATCCCTCCCAACAGAGGGAACAACTAAACTCTCTTCAGCTGCCTTGTTTTCAGCTTGTTCCAGCTGACCACTGGAACAGGTCAAATAAGTGAAAACAGAAACTTGAACTTCATTCAGTATTATGACACATTGAGAGTATGGTAAGGAATTTAAATAACTTAGTAGGCTTTGGAACACAGTTATAGGTGTCCCAAAATTTGGGTGATTTTAATAAATTGTGCATTAAAAAAAATCATGATTTTCTTCAGTGAAAAAAGATAGACGTAACACTATAGTTGCTCAACTTTGACTTTTCCTGAGAAATGGTCACTTAAAATGACTGTGCAAACAAGTTGCAAATGGGAAGAACATTGGTGCACTACACTGTCTCAAGACTCTTAGAAGTCTCCTGTTAGCACCATGTCTATGTAGGCAATAAAGAAACAAATAAGGTAAAAAATAGTCAGATGGTCAGAGTTGGCAGGATAAAAACTTGTCCCAATTACAAGGCAGGACTGAACAGCCAAAGTGAAGCCTCAGACTGCAGGAGACTACTGAGTTTCTACATCAGCAACGTGACTTGTACAATACTTAATATAAGCTGTATTTGTTTCAATTATGACAAATCTTTCAGACCAACTTTGAACTTGGTATCTTACAATGAAAGAGCTTTCTGCACATTCACTACTTCCAGAAAAGCTCCCCCAAAATTACATTTTATTTCATGTCACTACTGTATAAAACAGTGAGAATCTCTCAGCTTTTGCATCACTTAAATTGGCAAGTCTTTATTTCAGAGCTATCAAATGACACTTCTTAGGCCTGATTCGCTATTTGAATCCAGTCACTGGTACTTAGATAGGCCTGCTTTCAGAATCAAGATTTTGTGTTGCTGTGAGAAGGAATCTATTACTTCTTATTGCCTATTTATCTAAGTCTATTACTCCTCTCTGCGCTAGACAAACAATGTAACCCTCCTGTTGTATATCCATTAAGTGATCACTAGAAGTACTATAAATACTTCAGCGCTAGTTTATTTTTCTCCACAGTTTTCTGCTGTTTTTCTAATGCTGATGCTTTCTGGGAAGTTCTCTACAAGCACAAATCGTAAAGCAGTAAGTTTTCAAAATTCAGTCTGTATGATTTCCATCCTTATGTGCTTTATCCAACACCTACTTCCTCTCCCCCTTTCCCAAAGAGACATCGTTGTAAGTACTTATGTATTAAATTTGTAAAGTTCTTGAAAAATCCTTGGATAGAAACTGCACGTTTATATTAAAATATTTTTAATGAAATATATATTTCTTCCACTACGCAAAATACGAGTTTCATATTGGGTTGAGAATCACACGTAAATTATGTAAAACTATCACTCAGAAACGAATCATCACCAAGACAAGTTCTGATGATCTCTTTTCACATGTAGATGGAATGAGAGCCACTAGCCATCTGGATGCAGTAATTTCACATACTCAGTTGATAGTTCAAACAAAATATAAAGCTTAGTTTCCAGCCTTCATTGCAGCAATGTCATCCTCAGATCCATAACAACAGAATAGGATCACAGATCTAGCAGGGAACTTTCTTAATGAGAAAAAATGGTACTAACTCATTAGCTACAATATCTAAATTTCTGAAGAAAAATAAACAAGAGAAATAAGAGTGAAAATAGAAATAACCTTCCTCATGATGAGAAAGTCAAAGTGGACCCCTCATATTTCAATTGTCTTGCTTATAAGTACACTATTATTATTTCCATAAAATGTACCCTGCATTATTTTCTGTACTGTAAATTTTTATTACTTCCGTAAATTAGCTGATGATTTCTATTTTCTTTATACAACTGTGAAGCAACAGTTTGATAAAACCAAGCAGAAGGTTGATAAACCTAGTGATAAACCTAGACCTCCTCATACTAGAGCCAATATGCCTTCCTGTTATCCACCAGCAAAATTTTAATGCAAAGGATGCTTTATGTGAGGCTTTTGTGGGTGAATCTCTTAGTCCACCATTAAACCTGAGAATACAAGGTGACAAAAGCTTTAAAAACACTCTAAATTTCTTAATACTGCAAAATATCAAATACAAGTACATATTTAGTTTCAAAAGCAGCTTTTGATTATTTAATGATCACGAATACGTGGTAAATCCTTATACCTTTTATAGTTTCTGGCCTTTGACTTTTAATCAACCCATAGAAGATAAACCTCTCTGAACACATATATGTCTTTAGAAGAAAGAAATGATAGCTGAACCATGAGGCCATATTGATTCCCTTTGCTATAAGGCAACTCAGAAGTGAAGTACAGCATCATTATCAAAGATTATCAAAGATGCTATACATTAAATTTTCCTTTCTCTGTGAGTCCTTAATTATAACTTATTAGCAGTACATGCCTGAATGAACACTGCTCTAATTTCAAACTGAAACAATGCTTGCATCCTGCCGTGAGCAATTTTAATTAAACTCTGTTCTGTTTCCCCTGAACTCTTTCCGTCTGACATTCCCAGGTAAAGTGAAATAAAAATGTATGTCAGTATGTAAAAATTAGCTATCAGCAAATGCATCACGTAACTGAAATATTGGTTGTTGAATGTCAATTTAAATGGTTTTTCCTTTGGAAATTCTCTTTGTTTGCGCATGCAATTTCACGTAACCATCTTTATTAATAAGAGTAATCATATAATGCAGTCTCTATATTTGACAAGTTGATAACATCATGAAATATATATGCATGCTTTCCAGGATATTAAGTTCAATGCCAATTAATAAATCACTTGTTCGTTAATATTACAACTATGGCAAACACATAAAACTTAAAAGCAGAAAAAAATTAAAATCAAAGAATCAACAAGCATTAAGGCATATAAAATGAAATGTTTGTATACACAAAGCAACACCTATCACAAACCAGCAGCAATAAAAATCCTTATGTAAAAATTCAGTAGCTGAAATAACTTCAGTATTTCTGCTTTATGTCTCTCAATTGAATTTAGAAGTTAGTTGCTGGCTAGTATTACACTATTTAGCTAATCAAAAATAAGCATGTAGAGTTCATACGAGTTCCCTGGGTTCAGTGTACTTCACATACTCAACTGTGCAAGCAGCCCTTTCCTCAAAAAATAAATATAATCAAAGCCACTGATTAAGAGATAATCAAAAATGTGTTAGGTTCTTCAGTATATACATGTACTCTTTGCCAATAGAATTTTCAAGGTATCTGACATACATAAGCTTGTATGTAGGTAATAATTCCCACTATGTCCATTTCTAAGGAAAAATACTCCCTTACCTGAAATCACAAGATACAGTATCTGAATAGAAAAAAGCTCCTACTGGCACTGCTAGAAGCATCCAGATTGCAGTGGTCCATAACAGTTATGATGACAACCCAATTGAGCCAAGTAAGACTTCAAATGACGCTAAATTAAAATTTTGCTAGAAATGCCCCCTTTTCAGTTTTATCAGTTGGCCTAAAAGTTGGTTTGTTTTTATAACTTTCTTCTAGATCTTCATTTTCCCAGCTAGCTAGATGAAAATGCCTACACATGTGAACAGGTCACAGTGAACCACTCTGTTTTTCTCTTAGTGTATATTTCAGCCACAAGCACAGCAATCAACAACAGGATCATAAATTGAAATTCCACTCATGGCTTCAAAAAAAAATTCAGTTGTTTCTGAATGAAACACCTTTCTGTAGAAAATGGTCATTTTGCAGTGTAAATCACAGAATGGTCTGGATTGAAAAGGACCTCAGATCATCTAGTTCCAACCCCCTGCTCTGTGCAGGGTCACCAACCAGCAGACCAGGCTGCCCAGAGCCACATCCAGCCTG
>JAOWBP010002978.1:8895296-8914576 GCA_028571105.1 Tragopan temminckii
AGGAGGCTGAAGGATATCTCACTAATATTCACAAATACCTGAAAGGAGAGAGCAGAAAGAACAGAGCCAGGCTTTTCTCAGTGGCACAAAGGACAACATGCTCAGGCATTATTCCATGTCAAAGGGTATCTATTTTAATGAACGTATTAACACATTAGGCAAGGAAACAAAGAAAAACACAAAGTACAGTGTTAAAAATCTACATTCAATGTGAGGATCAGGGCATGGAAGGCATTGCAGTTCCAATAGGTTCTCTCAGCTGTAGACAAAGGCGTTTAACATCCCCAGTTTGGCACATTAATATGCCCCTTCTCACCCTCTCCAGCAAACAGAAACCACATGTGTAGATGATTAATTGAGCTATAGTCCTTAGAGGCACAGACATTTATTCAGCAAGTAAGGAACTAAGACAGAAACACCACCTTCAGGGCATTTACGTTTAGTTCAGAAGTATTAGTTTGCAAAAAGAGCAAGAATTGAAAATTAAGGCATTTACTATATAGACAGTAATTTCATTGCCATTGCTTTTCATAGAATGGAGCATATCAGAGTGGAGCATTTTCAGAGCATATCAGAAGTGCAGCATCACCCCCCAAGAATTTCACATTCAAGGTCAAGTGCTAAAAGAATAAAAATTATAAGGGTTACTTCCTTAAACCTGACCTTTGTTCCTTTACATTATGACACAGAGCATCTTAACCCTATAAAAGTCTTTTACATTCAGACTGCAGTTGAAGTCCCCTTCAGACACTGTAGTCTGTGGCTGTAGAGGGTGCAAACCAATTTCTTGCTCAACACTTCTGTAAATACAAGATTATTATTTTCTTGTAGGTTTTCACTGTAGTAGCTAGGATACAGAGTTAGATGCAGCCACAAAGTACCACATATAAGGCTATGGGAACTGTAACACCAGATTAACAGTAAATATTCTCCTGCTGTTCTGTATGTGATGGAGCTGGGCTCCTAGCGATTATGACACACACTATATGACATATAACTGGTATAACTTCATGTTCACATACACCTGAACTATATATTTACGTATTATTGTTAAACATACAGAAACACTCCAGAAACCTGTCCTACTTCACAACTACACAAGTACGATTGAATTACTTATTTCTATATTGTGTTTGTGCTCTGATAGCAACTGACTGTTTGTCAAAGAACTACATTTTGACCTCCTGTACTGCACACTGCTAAGAAAAAGCACCAACTTGAATCCTCACTCAAAAATCTGAAAACCTAATTACTGCATGGGGCCAGCAAGATGAACAAGCCTTCCCAATGCAATAACACATACCCTGGCTCACCCAAATCCAGATGCACACAGACAGAAGGAAAACAGAAGTAAAAGAGAGCACTGCCAAAATAAGCTCTGGAATCCAGCCCTCCTGTTGCACCTGCAACCCATTGATGGACAGGTAATTAACACCCTCTTCTCCCTGTTACATACCAGTCAAAGCTCACCACTGGCTCTCCAGTTTCATCTTAAACTGAAAGAAAGAATTTTTCAATTTTTTTTTATTTTTTTATTTTTTATTTTTCCCAATAAGGGTGATGAGACATTGGAACAGAAGCAGTGGATGCTCGATCCCTGAAAGCACTTGAGGTAGGTAGTACCCTACATAGCCTGGCCGCATGGGAGATGTCCCTGCCCACAGAACCTCTATGATCTTTAAGGTCCCTTCCAACCTGAGCCATTCTATGAATCAGCTTTGAAGCTCAACCGTTTTGGCAAGCCTGTAAGCCCATGTCTTCTCCAGGACTTCCCACACCTGCCCCAGCCCTGAGCAAAGGCACAGCATAACAACCAGGCTGTTCTCCAGCATGCCTACCCAGAGATAGGAACAGTGAGCTCATCGCACCCAGGACTTTCAGCCTGAGGTTTACTTTTCAGTCTCACAGCCTTTCTCTGGCATATGTACAGAATGTTTTCCACGCCATCTGCTCATCTATGATATAAGCAGGGTCAGCACAACATTACATCAAAGTAATTTGCACCTTTTCATGCTGACTTACCAGTACTAAGACCTACAGACTTCGTAAGTTGTGCAAGCATTACTGACAGCCTTCCCTAGTTATACCATATGCATACCTGCCAGCAACACTGTATAATACATGAGTTTGCCATTGCTCCAACTACTACAGAATGATGACACAAAGCTAGATGCACTACAGTTATTCTACAGCAATCTTAGTTTAAAGGTCTTAGTTGCACAGCCTTCTAACAGGTTGGTAATCTATTTAAAAAAAAAAAAAAAGCTTCTCAGTCTTCTCTCAAATGACTGAGTCAAGATGGGGGTTGGTTGGTTTATGAAACTTAAGTTTTAAAAATCCCTTTCTTTGTGAAGTTGCAAGGTTTACCAGAATGACCCAGACCATATGATCTACTCTTGCATTTATTCTGAAGGTTGCCTGCCTCAGCAGGGTACAAGAGGAGCAGGCTGATGAGGAGTCAAGAGACAGAGCTGGATTCACACAGGAAAACAAAAGGTAAGAGCTCAGGGAGGGACAAAAAAAGATAACAGGAAGAGAGAGCAATTCATTCTTAGGAAGATCATTAGCTATTTTAAATTTCATATAAGATAAGAATTTCCTCTCCACATTTTTTCCAATATAACAGTGCTGCTGAGATGATTCCCTTTCAACAGAAATAGCCTTACAAAACTAGAAATTAAAACACATTAAGTCATTATATCATAATGCAAAACATGGCATTGTGCTGAAACGTTTAATTTCCCTTCTATTACTACATTGAAAACTATAAACGGAAGTAATGCATAATTAAAAAGTTAAATATTTTAATTATAGACAAAATTAATGTATTCTAGCACTTTCAGGATATTTCCTGCTTATATTAACCATTTCTCATGTGAAATTACGAATAAAACATCATTTTGCTGTATTCTGCCTATTACTGTCAAAGGATGAGCAGTTTGCAAAAACACAGCGTATATTCGTAAAACATTTAATACAAAAGTGATGACAAACCCTCAGCAACAATAATTCTCCTGAACACACTGCATATAAATTCATCTTGTTTAATAAGAACATTGTCTAATAGGTAGGTTAGCAAAGAACTGCAAAGCAAGCAGGGTAGCTCCACTGCTACAACTACTCCCCAGACAATACTCTCATCACATACGAAATAACTGTTATTCTATAATAAACACACATAGTATAAGTCCTTTTAATTGTGAATTTTCCAGATATTGAGTACTGCTGCAGTTTCTCCTTTAACAGTAAATCTATTTGTTAAAACTATACTGTCAAATGTGACTACTGCACACCCCTGGGCTGTCTAAAAGTGGAATCTTCCTCATTTCTGCATCTGTGATTATTACAGCAAAATAAACTGCGTATGAATGGGAGAAGGGAAGAGCGATCAGAAGTGGCCCAAAGGGACAGTGATTGATATTCTTAGTAATTCAAATCCAAATCACATTCAGCAGAAGTTGACAGGGGTTTTAGTTTTGAGGTGCGTGAGAAATGCCACTTCTGCACCTGTCTTAATCGAAAGGATATGGGGAAATACCCATATGGCTACACCAGGCTCACACTATGGACATTCCTTTATTTTGGGTTGGAAGGGACATTGAAGTTCCACTAAACCAAGTTCCAACCCCCTGCAGTGGGCAGGGACACTCTGTACTGTACTAGATCATGCTGCTCAAACACTCCCTCCAGAACATGGGGCATCACTAGCATCTCTGGTCAATCTGTTCCAGTGTCTCACCACTCTCACTGGGAAAAATTTCCTCCTAATGTCTAACCTAAATCTGTCAGTTTAAAGCCATCACCCCTTGCTTTATCACTTCACTCCTTGATAAAGTGTTCCTGCTCAGCTTTCCTTTGGGCCCCTCTGTAGGTGCTAGAAGGTCTCTATAAAGTCTCCCTGGAGCCTTCTCTGGGAATAATACTACCCAGGTTTTCCAGCACCACCGAGATTACGTTAGCTGGACCCAGGCTATTCCTCACATGAAAGCAGAGGTACTCTCCAGCCAAATACTTAGAGAGAACCTTGAAGGACACAATCTGCACTGGAAAAGACAGAAAGGAGTACCCACATCATTGTTCCCAGCATCAGCCCCTGACATGTTATGACCAGATAATCCAACCACTGCTCAGAGAACAGGAATTAGCTAACATTATTTTCACATTTTCAACATCTGACTAAATAAAGAAAGGAGAAGGCAGAGACTCATCAAAATGGCTAGGCTGCCTCCTTTTGCTCATGAAAACACGAAGGAGAGCGAGAAGGGAGTATCTGGAGGCTTTAGAGAGCAGCCAAGAATCTTAAATGAGGTTTAGGGGTGAGAAAAGACACATGGGTCACACCAGCACAAACGAGGCTGACTTGCAAGAGCTGCATCTGGTGAGATCATGCCCTAGCCCACAATACCTTATTATTATTCAGGTAACAACATATGAGTTTTCAAAACCCACAGAAATTATATCAGAGGTATGGAAAACACAAACAATTTTAACACTGCTTTCATATAGCAGGAGAACACCTCAATACCAATTGTCTTTAAGACTTTACTAATTACATTTGACCACGTCCATGTTGCTTACAGGTACATGTGAGCTTTTCTGCAAGACTACAGACATGTCACCAAGTAAGAAAAGCACGCTGCATTTCTGAGACATGAGAAAATGAATAAGTATTTTCCTGATAGAATGGTGGTCTTACTAAGAGAACGCAGATGTTATTAACAATAATTTGTTTAAATCAGTCACTGCTGCCACTCACAGCTGATAATGAATCATTCTAAACAAAGATTGGCAAAGTTACGTGTGCTCCCATAAGTACTGCAAAACTTTGTCATCTGAACTACTTCTATGAAAACTAATATTTCTGTTCCTTCTTCTCTTAGGTATGTCAGCTCTATCAAATTTCCCGAGTTCTCTTCACCTATGAGTTGTTGATGTTTTTTTGCCACCTCTATTGTCCATTTCCAAAAGCAGTCCCAAACCCCTCAGATTACCACACAGTTATTGCACACCTGTTTCAGTGATTTACTTTCATTCTCTGGCAACTGGTCTTACAATGAAAAGGTACACGGATGAATATAACACAAATTAACTAATATTTCTAGCTCCCTCAGGCTGATCTCAGGCAAGACAATTTCCTTGGATTTCCTTTGTGTCATATATAATGCCACTACATCTGCTAATTCAATTACTTTACTGGAATGAAAAAAAAAACATAAATCAAGTATTCGTAATCCACTACTTAAAGCTACTTTCTGCCCTTAAGAGACTAAAACTCAGAGCAGTGAATTCACCTCTGCAATGTTCCTGCTTATTGTCTGCCACCCAAGTAATGATGGAAGTACTATGAAGGCTATTAAGGTAATTTGGGAGTAGAACTTGGTATCTGGCTTTATCTGTTCATTTAGAATTCCCCATAATATTGATGGAGTTGCCACTGTGGCACCCATCCACAACTTCCCACACTGCACTGGCATCAACACCCAGCAGATCAGGCTGCTACTTAAGTAATGACATTTCCTGCAGAATCACCCCCATTACATTGCATCTCTCTGCAGTGGCTTCAGTTACAGCCCTGACATCATAAGGCTGGAAGTGAACCTGTCCAGCTAACAGCTCCATGGCACTAACACTTTTTATCTCACCTTAGCATCCTAGCAACTACATCCAACAAAACAAGCAGTAATGGGATTTAGAGATTAGCTAATTCATCCAGTTACTGCTGAACCACTGCTGGTTAGGGCAAGGTGGTAACAGACTAAACCTGTTTAGTCACGTAGTGATTAGAGATAGTTAGACTTTTTAACCCATGATGCCAACTCATCAGCTTTATTCAAACACTGGTGACAAGCCCACAATGCTCAGAAACATCAGGATATTAAAAACAACCAAGCAATTCAGCCCTCCACAGGACATCTGAGGATGACATGCAAGGGTTGTCTTTTACGGCCTATTTTGGAACGCTCTAAACTCACTTTAGGCAAAAAGAATCTCGTTTACTATTTTTCCCATTTCTTCCTCTTATGTCTCCTTCCCAGATATGATGCTCCAGAGTTCTGCACTCTCTCACATTAACTGGACTTTTAGCCTTTTCCTTTCAAAAGCATTCTTAATGCAAACAGGCAGGCAGTGACTCACGGAATAAATTACAGGGAGGGTCCCTGATTTTATTCTTTCCCAATGGCACTGCAATTTCTCTCCCATTAAATAATGCAAGTTTCCCAATTTAGAACATGTATTATCTTACAAAGTAAAAAATAGTCATATTCTGTATATTTTAAACTGTACTAAATTTGACTTAAACATAAAATAGCATAGAAGTCAAATCATGCCTACAGCGAGTTGTATAAGTTTACCTGTTATTTCTAAATATAATCTCATTTTGTAGAAGTTACTGATTTCTCCTCAAACTGCTAGTGAGATGTTCCTTTATGAAGCAGTATGCATCTCCCAGACACACATAAACTTCAGAAACCAGTAAACTAATAAACCCCAACAGCTTACACAGCCAGAAGTCCTAGCACAATAGGATGTGTGGAAGGTTCCTATGAATCTAAAAAACAATTATTTGATTTGAATGTTAATTTGGGTTAGCCAGAGCTTTGGGGATGGAAGCTGAGGTACACAGGTTGTCCAAAAGTAATGCCTCCTATGCATTTCCATGGAAATTACGACAGATAGAGCATAATAACACTATTTGAGAGAGAAAATTCTCATGTGCAGAACACTGTTTTCAACATAGTCACCACCATTAGCTGTGCATTTTCACCAACGATCAACAGGAGACTGCACACAATGTTTTAAAAATCCATGCCATTGGAAGTCATGCACTGTCACCACGAGTGAAACGTACTACCCACCCACTCACTGTGCTCACATTCACTCTTTGGTCTCCATAAACATTCAGCAATCATTGATGAATGTCACCAGGTGCTATTTTTTCCTGCATGGAGGAATTCAGTTCCCTACCTTTGTTTCATGTACACTTCCATGTCAGACACCACAGTGTCAGGCTGCCCCTCAGCCACCATCATGGCAACAACATGTAAGAGAATATTGGCAAGAAATCTCTACCTCTACTGCCATACAATCAACATCTGCCTCCAGTGTCATGGATCAATACGGTAAGAGGTGTTACTTATGGAGCAGATCTTGCATAAGGGGAGTTGTCAACAAAAGCAATGCGCAGGGTTTCTCTGTGGTACCTGGTAGGTTCATCTATTTCTGTACTTTTGAAACAACTGCCTACCGCAAGAGATGATGTACAACCTAATCCAAGAGCCTGGCCAACCAAAACGGCTTCTTTATTCTCATCAGGTGAACATCCACCTTCCCCAGCCTGCTATCATTTTCAGGATTCCCTCACTTCTTCCACCTCATCTTACACTCATTTGAGCTCTCTCCCATCTTCAGTTCCAAGGTATCTCCCCTCCATGCAGTATCCTTTCAGTATTTCCACACTCAATTTGAAGAAAATAAGAACAGTTGTATTCCCTTTTACATTCCAGAGTATCAGCCAGGAGAAAAGGTGTCACGTCACAGATTGCTCTGAAACCACAACAAAGACAAGGACAACATGGCAAGACATGGCGGAACACAGCAGAGAGGCCTGGAGAACAGCTTCCCCTGGCCCAGCTGAAGAAGGGCATGCTGCTGCTTTTAGTGAGCCTGTCCCCTTAGTACTGCAAGGAGCACTTCAGGTCAGAATATCCCATCACCATCTTATTAGTTCTTTTTTTGTTTGGTTGTTTTTTTAGAATCAGCTGCATTCTTTGAACATTTCTCAAGTTGCTGCAGATATTAACAGCGAAACATGAAATGGTGCATTGTTAAAGCCCCACGCAGGTTCTCTTCCACTTCCCATTAAAAAGGCAGTAATTGCTAATATTCACCATTTCTTCAAGTGCAATCGTGCAAGACTTTTCTGAGACACAGTTCAATTAGCCTCTATTGCCCAACAACTGACACCTCCACCAAGCAGGGGCACAGCTGGTAAACAAGCAGAAATCAATCTCTTTCTCCATAAAAACCATTGCCACTTGAACTGCAGCACCTCCCTCACTGATATTGTGGATGATTTGGTTTCCTCTTGATTATGACCAGCAATAAAATCTTTCATGTTCTCATTTTACTCAAGCCAAAGGACAACTCTGCTGCAGTGACATATTGCTCTGCTCCTCCACAAGTATGTTAGACTGCCTACAAAAATTTCCTTGTCTAGCATAGGATAATGCTTTTTAAAATTCAATGACCTGTATTAATTTCTAATTTCCACCAAGAAAACCTCATGGATCATCACAGTCATCTCTTTTTATACAAGAAATAGATTAATGTTCTCAAGTTGTTTGCGTTTTTCTTCCCTTAATGGAGTGGTTTTAGATGATGTCATTGATGAGATAGCTGTAATGTGCATTTTTCCAGCAAAGAGAGTTATCTCAGAGTTGACAGACTGCAGAGAAATACCCAGTATGAAACTAAAGCAAAGCTGAAATAACATAAAACAGCCTAGGGGATATGGACTAAGTATGGGAAGTTCTGCATCGCCTTGAAAACAAGATGCAGCAGTTCATAGCTGATTACTAACGTACAATTTTCAGCCTCAGGGGATTTGTTATTGTCTCTGCATTTTAATTAATTTATTTTAAATCCAAACAGCTTTTCTGTAGGGTACATACTGACATCCAAGTGAGTGTTCCAAACTCCACGCAACGGGATCAAAACACCTCCTGCTCTTCTGGCAGCATGCTTTCTCACCATGCTACTGCACAATGACCAGATGCTACAGCAAGGGCAGAGATTACCCCAGGACACCCCTCTGGGGAGCAAGAACTAAAACTGCCATTTCTACAAGGCAGCAAGAGACCTGAAACTAAGGTCCCCCATTTCTTACAGGAGACCTTTCATAGATGGATCCTTTAGCATTTCTCACTGAACAGATCTACTTTCACAAGGTTAAGAAATGATTCACTACTTGAAGATGCAGGTTGACAGAAGAGCTGCAGCTCCATAAAACTGCAACACCTGATATACAAGCTCCAGTCTGTTAAAGACAGGCATGAAAAGAATTTATGACTCCATTTCCCATCTAAATCTACACTGAAAGCAGCTGATTTCAGATGAAGAAAACTGTTTATTTATTCTGTTTTTAACACAATGTCTTCTGCCTGTGCCAGCTATTTCTTCATAGTAAATAGGATGTAAACTGCATGACATACAGGAGCAGATTTTGTTTAGCAAATGCCTAATGTCATTGTCATGGTTTCTAAAACAGCAGCTTGTTACTGCACTAAAATTTGCACTTACTGAAGCTTAATTAACAAATGCCCCTTTCCCCATTTATTTCTCATGTAGAGACTTTCAAATCAAAAAAGGGAAATATTTACTCATATGCTATTGCATGCAGATGAAGCGTATGATGAAAAACGCATTGCCCTCAAAATCTGAGCTGTCATTTTGTCATTACTGTAATAAATAAAAATCTTGTCTCAGTATTGATTAACTTATTTTAAACAAACAAATCCCCATCTCCCCTGAGCAGTGGGAGTCCAGGAGGACCTAAGATCTTGTCTTCAATATAGTATATAACATCACAATTGCTGGCTAGCCAACATCAAATGCTACAAAGGAGCAAAGGTTAGATTAACTGAACATACTGGCCCTGTTTTATCCCCCCAAAAAAATAAATCGAAGAAAATGTTGAAAAATAACGAAGGCTTAAAAAAAAAAAGTTACCTCATTTAAGATTTAATCATTTAGAACAGTGAAGAACACAATCCTTCAAACACACTTAAACAATCAGAATTCGAGAGGAACTATTCTTAACAGCTAACGTCAATGAAAGGCTAGTTTGCTCAAAATACCTACTATGAGCCTTCAGCAATATTCTATTAAAAGGAAGATAAATTCACAAAAATAGTAGAAAACTACCTCCAAAGGAAGTTAACTTCGCAAATCCACAAGCCATTTTAACTACTTGCACTGTGATTCTGTATTGCAGTTTGTTATCATATGCTTAGAAATGATATGCTGGAACTGTTGGCAATCTGGACGACCAAAAGTCCATCCCTCTACCCTACCCCCAATATCTCTGTTAGCCAGATTTTCCAGGAATACAGACAGCATCACGACAGTCCACAAAGAGGACTACAGAAGAAAGGAAATCTGAATGAAGTCAGTCCTGAGTTTTCAACTCCGCCCCAGTATTTCCATGGCCCCCTTCTACATCAGAAAACGAACTTTCTGGTTGGAAAATACACCACCTCTTATCTATCCTACAGTCTAATACAACTAGGTAAGAGACAGAAAACACTAACAGAAGAAATTCCTACCATTGAAGCAGCTGTGTGTGTGCAACTGCTCATGAGCAAACTTGTCCTGCTGCTTCCAGAAAACAACCCTGGTGGTGCAGACTGATTGCTGAACAACCAAATACTGCATTTGAAGACTAAATGGAAGTGTTCAAATTGCTACACTTACATAGAATAATTTGGTACGGCATTTCAATTTCACCATAAAAATATTTCAAGTTCAGTATTTACATAGATGTATGAAGAATGATTCTGTGATAATTACACACTAAAAAATCCTTTTAAAAATGACCTTCTCTTGTGCAGTGTTCACAGTCCAAAACATAGGTAGTGACCTGCAGTTCTTTAGAGCTAAGTGTTGTATTCACTGCTAACGCTCCCTTAATACCCACTGCTGTTACCAACTTTAAGTCACACTGATCCTACCTCAGAACCAATGTAAGAACATGCTGACACAGCACCTAAAGGAACCAAGTATTTCTCAGCACGTGCACAGTATCAGCCAAAGCTATTTAAGGGAAGGACTAAAATACAACAAATATTTTCAGACCATAAAATATACTTATTGTTCTTTGTACCTCTAGAGCAACTTCTCTTCCTGTTGCCATGGAGTCTGTAGGGCATGAAAGAAAAATTCTGTTTAAATTAAAGGTTTTGAAAGGCTTACATTGGAGAATGTCTTTTCATTAGCAGGTCTTTACCTGTTAATCAGCAGCACTCTGATTAGTTCACTTTCAGAATGTTCCTAATTATTAAACAAGGACATATAACAAAAAAAAAAAGCTTGTCACTTTATTATAGAGTTTTAAGTATTAGAACAAAGAACAGGTATTTGTTTTTTAGCTCTTCTTGGAATAATAATCTGCTTGGTACCCAAAATAGGGACTTCCAGTGATAGGTCCACATATAAATTAAACAAGCCTTCTACATCTTTTAAATAAAGAATACAGATTAATCTTGTATCTGTTTAGCTGATCTCCTGAGATCAAGCACATTTATGGGAGTTATTTTTATATGTATTAAATGTTTATGTATTATGTATATTATGCAACTTGCACCTTATACATAGACAACTGCAGATTACAGCTAATTCCCTCCTTCTTATCTTGTTAAGCAAGATGTCAGGGGTTTTACTTCTCAGAAATATTTCCCCATATTTCTGCCTTCAGAACAAAGAGCCTATATGCCTTGCAGAAGCTATAATCGTCCATTCTCCACAGGCAGAAGTGCTTTCAGGGGATCCAAGTCATAACATTTGGTTACTCATTTCTCTCCTTTTCTTTGAGAGGTTACTTGGTCAGGACCACAGCATCCCTCCCGTCCCTCCACAAACTATAAATATTTGTTGTATTATATTTAATGACTAGAGGGAGGTTGGAAGTCAAAAATCCATCAGCAGTTTTCAAAAGCCATGAAGCCTACAAACAAGAACTATTATCAACACGCATTGTTAGCTTATGGTTGCAGCCTGGCAAGGGAGTTGGGAGGATTTTGACAGAACTTTTGAAGAAAACATTTATTCTTCTAGGAAAAAAATAAAGAAACTGAGCCATCTTCAGTAGGAAAATTTTTAACCGTTAAAGACATCCCAAAGAATCACATTTTAGAGACATTTAAGAACTCTACAGCTTTCCCTCCCACACATCCAATGAAATGCAGTGAAAGAACCGTCAACAATCATTAAGGGCCTTGTAAAAATTGTACATTTTGAAAGTACAGTCTGATTCACTATCCCATGTTTTAAACATATGTACTACTAGACAAGATTACTGAAGATTTCAAACAATATATAAGCAGTGTGATGATTAAAAACAATTTTATCAGGCAGGAAATTTGTTCAAAGTTTTCTAGTCTATTCTATTTGACACTTGTCAATGGCACTGTTAATTATCCAAGTACCTTCATGATCAGTGACAATCTGACTCATCCAGTTAACCACTGCTGCACTGAGACAGTATTTACTTATGGATATTCAGAGGGACAAAGTCAAAAACTGTAGTTTCACATCTAACAGATATTAAGCAGATAAATCCAAAGTAAGGAAAGAGATTTGGATTTAGGTACTTCATTTTGGAAATTATACATTTTTATGTAGTCAACATGCTAATTTCAAGACACCTTTTAATCACTGAAAAAAAATCCATCTCATTCAAATGTGAAATTGCCTAATAACTGTAGTACAGCTATTACTGCCAACTCACCAAATCCATCTCTACTTAGCTTTTAAGATCTTTAGTACCATCCTTTGTTCATAAATATATCATGCAGGGGGCGGGTTATCTTTTGTTTCTATTGAAGGGTGAATAGTGCATGTTAAAACCTGCTTTTTGTTCTATTCTGTTTAAGATCCATAATTCAAACAATTTCATCAAGAAGTAAACTTCCAGATGTTCCCTGATGCAAGACAGGGAGAAAGCATGATGGATTTTCAGCAGAGCCACACTGCTGCAGCATCACTCCAAAGCAGAATTCATTTTCTTTCCACCTCACTGCAAGCACATTATCCCCGTCTTTATTCTCGTCTTACCTGCAGATCACACTGTCCTTTTGAGGCTCTCGTGTTTCATGATTCATCAGGCACAAATTTTATTGAGACTCCCTAATGCCTTTATAAAGCTGACTGTATTTTTCTATGGTCTCCTAGATGTCAATTTACAATTATTTGATTATACAAAAAAAGTAATGAAGTAGAGAACATCTCCAGAAAATGGGCCACCAGCTGCAATACAGCTTATCAAAAAGAGTCCACTACATACTAATTAAAGGCACACAGCAAACAGCATGTCAAACATGTCTTAATTAAAAAAAATACATATGGTAGTGGAATATACATTAAGTTACTTTAGATAATATGCATCTTAGTACAAGTTGCAAAAAGCAGCAAATAAACAATTGCTTTTCGGTGACAAAGATATAGTAAATTTTTGCTCTTACAAGATATTAATAGAATAATCAAGTTGGTATTAAGTATTTTTATAAAATAGCAAACCCAAAAATTATAGAAATTTATGCATGCATACACATCATCACACCAAATACACAGTTCAGATAAAAAAGAAATGTACAAGGTTAATCCATTGATCTGTCCCTCACCCCTTCAAAAAAATCCTATGTGTGGAGGTGGAGTCTTTCACCAAAACACTTGGAATCAAACACCAAACTCCACCCCACACCCCCAAAGTCACATTAATCAACTTGGCAGTTTTAATTTCAGTGCTTGCTCTCATCCTGTGAAGCCCAGTGTTAATACTCTGAAAGAGAAAATACACTACCACAAGTCACAACACTGAGAAAGAAACACAAGTTCCCATATGACAACACATTAATGTTCTTAACTGAGCTGAAAGTAAAAAAAACCCTTCAGTTTCTTGAAATAACACTGAGCAACACCCAGCAACACTGAGCCTTAATTACTAACACAGGACATAGAAATATAAAGGACATCCTAAGGCTAGAAGCAGATTTAGGGTGCGCATGCTTACCTTGTGCTGGCTGCCAGACAGCTGGCCATCCATCAGCCAAGTTGGAGCCATGGGTTCATGCCCTGGAGGAGCTACAACTGGAGGTTCTTCAAAAAACCCACAGAGCGACAGCTGGGATGGTGGACTACCATGGCTGTATTATCATGCTAAGCACCTTCTCCTAAGGAAAAGGTCATGACTTCCCCTTCCAACACTAATTCTGTTGTGCTGGATACTTCTCCACTAGCTCAAAGGCAGCTGTTTCAGCATCACACTGAGACAAGCAGAAGACAGACAGGTTCGTGAGAAGATAAATGTGCCTTTTCTTCAGTGTTCTCTTCAAAGAGAAGGAAAAAGGCATCCTATTGCACGGTAAAGCAGAAGTCATCACCGAGGTGGTGTTTTTAATCTCACAGTGGAACTGAAACTTTATTTTGGCCACTCGCTCCCCAGTGCTCTCACCTCAAATAGTTCAAAAACATTCAGCAATGTTAAAGATGTTCCTGTTTATAAAAACTACCCTACACGTATTCCAGACTTAGGAAGCAGGATGACCATTTATTTGCAAATCAGCACCTTAGCATGGTGTGGAGCTGAGAGCGCACTGAGCTCCCCAGCCTAAACTGCAGTTAGTAATCGCCCCTCATACTCCTCATTAGACATTGTAACTTCTTCCGCTCATTAACACAGAGAAGCTCTGACACCATCATTAATAGAGGTGTCCTGAATTTACATCTTTATATACTTGTATGTGTGTATATATATATTTATGATGCAGAGCACATACACGTAGGTCGCACCTATTTCCATGAAAAGTAATGCCTTCTTTTTATTTCTCTGGAGACTACAACAGATACAATTAGCACAGCAGTATTTGATAGAACAAATTCTCATCATCCTCCCAGCCACTGACTCTTTGGAATCAGTTGATTCAGAGGTGTTAACTCACACTTGAACGAATTTCGTAAATATATTAAGATTTTTCAGTTTTTAGAAGCCATGCTACAATAGTAGATTTTTAGGTTCTATCCTTGAGTATTGTACCAGATTGTGACATTCTTCCGATACACTTATTCAAAGTTTTTTTTGTTTTGTTTTGTTTTTTTTCCCCCCCCCAACTGACAAAAAACAATCCTATTGTGTCCTTAAAATGGTGTGGAAGAATCCAAGAGTCATTGAAAGTAAATCCTCACATTTAAATTACTGGTCAGTTTTTTGCTCCAAGCATACACGTTTCTATTTATCTCAGAATTCAAGCTCAACATGATAACACCACGCTCTGTGGTAAAACTCATGTTATGACTTCAGTTATTGGTGAAGAATTCCCACATCCTTGGAAAGCTCACAGACTGCCTATGCATCATAAAGCAGTACACAGAGCTAACACTTGCCGTTACTCCTCAGAAGTCTACATTTGGTTTTAACAAGTACTGATGCTTACTGAAGAACTTTGGAAAGCTTAGGCACAGCTCTGTAGAGTCGTTTGACAAAATTCCAACAGCTTTTGCAAGAGCAGTGCCTTGCAAACATAGGTGTAGCTGGAGAAATCTGTGAGCTAAACAACATTGAGTTGCATCTCCTTCTGTAATTCCTTCCCAATAGGCTATGATCTGGAAAGCATCAAAGCATATCACATTAAGTTCAAGAAACTATTTCAGGTATCCTGATTTGTCTCCCTTATCATCTGTAGCACACGTTTACCACTTATGGCTCATCACCAGCACGTGCAATCACTCATATGCCAAGTGTTTAAGAAGCTCTGTAGCTTCGGAAAAAAGGGTATTAGTATTCTGAGCTGTTTGGAGACATCCAAACTTGGAAAGGCTCACAGTTTTGTACTGCATGCTCAGAAGCCTTTGACACACTGCACTAACCTAAGTCCCTCCTAACAACTGCAGCTTGCATACATCAAGCAATATTGACTCAGCTGTGCATAACTGGTTACAAAGCCTTCCAGATGCACAGCAGCTTCAAACACTGCTACAGACATTAGAGCATGTTTTACTAGCAGAGGTTTAGCAGCTGTCAGTGAGGTCTGCCTTATTGATGCACACTGCATCAAGCACTATATTTAACTAACTTATTTGGTTGGCCTCACAGAACTGTTTTCTGCAATCTGATCTTTTCAGCATGAACCCTGTTATGGCTGCATGCTGCCATAACATTCATCTGCCATGAATGAAGTTGTTCAGATTGTCAAAGGTTATGCTGATAAGGAGTAAAGATATCATGGTATCTATAGTATTGTATCTACAGATAAAACAGTACAAACCTTTCTTCTGGGGCAAATATCTGGAGATTGAAGCTGAAGGAGAGAATTCCATCCCTCTAAATGAGGGGTTCCAGCAGTTCAGTAAAGGGAGAAACCAGGACAATAAGAATTGGTTGTTTTGAAAAGGATGCCTTTATCTACACCACGTGGCACCTTTCCCAGAAGCACAACCAGAACTCAATAGTGTGCTTTCACAAGAAAGGATAAGCACGCATCTGTACTGCGCTGCTTCCAGCAGCTTCAGGTTTCCAACTAGGAAGATACATGAGTTGACACTTTGCATGAACTGCTTTACTTATCACTTGAAACGCAAAACATAACATGACATATTTCCACTTATACAACTGCACTAGTTTAGTGCATACATGGGTTGCTCCTAAAGTCACATCTTCTATTTGTTTACACAGAAACTAGAGCAGATACAGAGCACAATAACACTATTTGAGAAAATTCCCACCTACTAAACACTAGTTTTCATCGCAGATGCCACCACGAGCTGAGCACATTCACCAGCAATGAACAAGAGCCTGCATATTGTGCTTGTAAAAATCTGCACCAGTAGAGGTGACCCACTGTCACCGCTGCTGAAACACACCACCCACCATGGTGCTCACACTTTGGTCTCCATAAACATTTGGCAAGCATCAATGAACGTTCATGGGTGCTATTTTTCTCCCCACATGGAGGAGTTCAATGCTTCATATGTACTTCCACCTCAGACGCCATTCTGTCAGACTGCCCCTCAGCTGCCACCTGTTACACCACAACAAAATGTAATGGAGTACTGGTGGGAAGGTTCAACTTCCACTGCCATTGCACCAACATCTGCCTCCGTATGTTGTGATGTACGTGGATGTGTGAGTGCTGTAACACTCCTTACCCACAGCTGTGTCACTACACCTGCCTCAATTCATCTCTTCAGCTTATTTTTTTTATCCAGCTACATATCTTGCTTAGTTAAGACATTTTGTTATTCGCCGTCTCTGGCATCTGCAGCAGCTTATAAGCATGTACCAAGGAGAAAGCATTTCCAAGGCTATAGCATCCAGTTTACTTTCTACTCATGTCTGCAGCTCATAAGCACATCCACCTTTCACATCAAGTTTTTTAGCTTCGAGTTCTCAACTTTGAAGCATTTTGGGCAGCTGAAAATATCAGTTTCTCCAACTGCCAATTAGAAGTAACGATTTACTAGAAGCAAAATAGATGACACCTAAGCCATCTTATCCCCAGAAGTTCTATCTTTGCAAAGTAAAAAAAAAAAAAACAAAAAAAAAACCACTATGAAAAAAACTCTCTCTCTTTGCTTGGTTTATCCTCATGCTGTTAAAATAAACATGAAACAGTACGTTCCTTTTTAAACCACTTGGTGAGTCAGTGCAGCTCAGGAAACTGATAAAAGGTTTATGGAAATAAATTAATATTGCATGAATGCTACTGCAGCTATTAAACAAGCGAGAACCCATCGCTGAAGCCAAAAGACCTACATATGATAAGGGAAAACTGCAGAGAAGTCAGTAATTGTTATTACTGCAAATTCTTTGCCCTACAAAATGGCACATGACCTAAACAGATCTAAATGATGCAGATGATATGGTTTTGTTGTTTATAAAAAACTTACAATTGGAATCATTGCTTACAGCAATAAAAAAAGCTCCTTTAAATTTTTTTTAATTAAAGATATTTAAAAGCTTTCAGAACTTAAAAAAGTGGTCATTAATATGACTAAGAAGAGTGTTTTCCTTTGCATTTCTTCAGAAATTGCATAACAATGAAACATCTCAATTACTGACATCGTGGCTATCCTTTTACAAGCCTGACACACGACTTGACATCTCCAGATGATGACATTACGCGAGATGACAACAAAGATCGTGACTGATGTTTTCACTAAGAAGCCCAGCTTCATTTCTGAAAGCAGGGTTAGTTCAGCTGCCTGTGCTTGAGGCCAAGAGGAAGATGAGTATTTCCAGCCTTCCTGCAGGAGTCAGACTCACACCTGCAGATTTCAGAGCCTTTACACATGTTGCATAAAACTGGCTGCTGTTTCTTGCCACTTCCACACAGTACTTCAGAAAAATACAATTGTAAAATCACAAAGGAGATGAACCTTTCGGTGAACTTGCAGTACATGAAGTAAGCTCTGCTCCTGAGCTCCCACAGACTGGCTCCTGAGCTTTCAAGCCAGAAAAGGACTTACATTTCAACATATCAGGATTTCTGAAAAACTACAAGAATGTACCACAGGGAGTTTGGACAAGAAAAACAAGAAGGTATGTGCAGAAGCAAACAGCTCTCTTCCATTCTCTTACCTGTAAACATTAAGTTCTGAAAGTATTTGGATATTTCAAACTGTGTTTTTCCAAATATTCTGTTAATTTTCTCAGTAAGAGTATGTGTTTTACTGCAGATAACATTCATTCATTGGGATGGGTGAAGGGAAAGACATCCAACGCTTCACAGTAATATTACATACGTTGACAGAATGTCTGCACATATATGTATATTTCTTTTCTTAAAGAAGGTCAGCTATTAGAAAGTAACACAGATAAACTGGCTTATTCATTACTGACCATTAAGTTGTGGATGCCCCCTCCCTGGAAGTATTCAAGGACAGACTGGATAGGGCTTTGAGCAACCTGGTCTACAGGGAAGCGTTCCTGCCTGTAGGAGGAACGATCTTAAAGGTCTCTCACAAACCAAACCATTCTAAAAGTTACAGCTGCAGCAAAATAAGAGATCTATGTCCATTCAGAATTCAAAGATGCAATATCCATTTTAATTTTGCACTCCATGAAATTCAATTTTTAAGAAGCCATATTTTTAATTAAGGAAGCAGGTTTTGAGAAAGAAGCTATCAAGTAACCTTTAGAGCAACACCTTTTAAACACTTTTTTTTTTTTTTTAAGTCATCTGCTGCATAATTCCTTCATTACATTCAGTTAGGCACATATATCCAGGGCCAACCATAAAAACCTATTAATCATACTTACATTGAGAAGACCACAGCTAGGAACTCAAGATGACTGTGACCAGCAGAATGCACCACTGCAAAAAACTGCTATTTCCCATTTTGTGTCAAGCACAAAACCACCACACAGAATTTCAGCATATTATAGAAACAACTCAAGTTATCATTTCACACTATTGTTGGAAATAATAATCAACTTTGTTTCTAACTTTATACAGACTTCAATTCCTCCAGACTCCTCAGCCATATTTTATTCTTGCACTCCCTCCCCT
>JAOWBP010002978.1:8921651-8935349 GCA_028571105.1 Tragopan temminckii
CTCCCGTGGCTGACTCACTGCTCGCCCCAGGTGATCAATCAGAGGTTCAGGCCGTGATTCAGCAATTCCCATACACTCCCTTAATAAAAATATGCTAATACTCATTAGCACATTCAATAAAGCTGAATCAAAGTTTAATCCACATCCACCTCCTTCTTTCAGGTTTATTTGCTCTTGGTAAGGAGACCTTGAAGAGTAAATTCTGCTAAAAACTGCTAACGAGAAAAAAGGAAACACCTGGCTGTACCAACACTGGGCATGCCTGATGGGCCTCCCTGAGTCCTTAGTGCCACCTGTGAATGTTTTAAACAGATGGTTTATGGTGGTTCTTGGTTGTGTTGGTTTGGGTTTTTTTTTTGTTTTTTTTTTTCCCCCACATAGTTGTTTTAAGAAGTGTTCTTTAAGAATTATGTTTTTTAAAATACTGAGATCATATAGCAGGGATATTTTGAACTGGGGAAATTCAGATAGTATATAAAAATCATGATAATATAAACTGATGGGAAGAAAGAAGCATGACTTTCATACAGAAAAGTGAAATATTCTTCTTGCTGGCGCATGTGAGAGAAAATGTCAGTCTGCTGAAGCTGTAACCCATCCAACACATCCTCATCTGTCTGCCCTACGTGTATGTCTAACAAGTCTAGGATTACACAAAACTACAAACAAAGCTGGGGAAAATATACTTTTAGTTTATGAAGGGATCCTCTTGTTCTCCCTACTCTGTGGTTACACAGGTATTACAGGTGTAAAGTACTCTTTGTTACTCAAAGCCTGTCAGCTGTATGTGAAAATCAACTGTTGTTTATTCTCTTCAGCTTTACTTCGTTATTCACTTTGATATGAAATTTAGACATCTCTTAGTTCTCCAAATTTTGTTTTAATCTCCTTCTTCTTTCCTCTTTTTTTTTTTTTTCTCGTTCCTCTTTTAAATCTGTTCTGAACTCCTCCATTCACTTTTCCAGAAGTACATTTTCTACCTCCTACCTATTCTCTTTTACTCTCCAAAAAACTGCTGCTTTCTGTCTCTCTCAACATATATTAATCAGGCACTAGCTTTCCTGCCCTTACTCCTCTCTTCACTCATGCCAATGAACAGCTGTCACCTCTTTACTATTTTTGATTGCTGATGATTACTGGATCTCCATTCTCAACCTCTTCCACAGGTGCCCTCTAGCACCTCTTCTAGCACACTTGGGCATTCCTCATTCATCTCCCTCCCTGCTGAGGAGCTGCTGAAGAGAGTTCAAGAAATAGGTAGAATTTGTTTCACCATTTTGTGTTCAGGAGTAGGTTTACATGCTTTCTTCTGTCATTCTTGGGTTTGCTGGATATCTAGAATAGTCCTCATTGAAACAGGCATTTCACAAAGACACTGGAACCTCTGACACTTCATCAGCAACTGCTTTAAACAGTAGTTTAACTATGGATTAAAGCAAATTTGCTCAAAAATAATATTAAAGAGCATAAAATACTAAACGAACTTTTCTCATAACAAGTACTGAGTTTTGACCTTCTGCATTTATTCCATCTTATATGTTTTCGAAAGTACCAGGTGCCTAATATTTTTTGTAATACAGTAAACGCTCGAGAGCAGAGGTTCTTATAGTTTTCTTTTAA
Source organism: Tragopan temminckii (assembly GCA_028571105.1). Lineage (NCBI taxonomy): Eukaryota > Metazoa > Chordata > Aves > Galliformes > Phasianidae > Tragopan > Tragopan temminckii. The sequence continues at coordinate 8,923,272 of JAOWBP010002978.1, forward strand.
TTGTGTGCACGTGCACCAAGCTTAGCACAACAAAGCACTGATCCATGGCAAAGAATCCAGGCCTTACTGTAATCAAAACCAACAATCAGAAAGATGACACAAGAAATCCCAGCAGTGGTTAACTGGAAGACAGTCTCTTATACAAAAAGTTTCCAAAGTACAGACAGATTTCCCTTAAGTGTTAACATATGGTGTCAACACTTCCTTAACTCTGATTTACTGCTTCTTTCAATCATTCATTATACACACTGTATATTAAAGTATGATCCTAGCCAGAATAATTCTCTGTGGAATAAGGAGTTCTCATTCAAAACAAGAAAATGTCAGTACTAAGCTCACAGCCAAGACTTGCTCCTAAAGCCTCAATCACAGTTCATATTAGTGCTTCAATTACCCCCTTTCTATCACTTGTTCTTCAAGATGCACGGACTGACACACTATGCAAGCAAGTGAGTGCAACGGGGCTGCCATGTTCTTTCTGAATTTAGGTGGAAAAAAAAAAGTATATGCGTCTGGATGAGGAGCTACGAGATATGGTTAGTAGCTTGTGGTAGCAATGGTAATGGGTGGATGGTTGGACTAGATGATCTTGTATGTCCTTTCCAACCTTGTGATTCTATGATTCTATGATCTTTACTTTTGCATGTCCACTACTAAAGAAAGGAATTGCTTTGTTCTGAAAATACTGTTAACTTATCTGATTACTAATGCCATGATTGCAATGATGTAGGGCTTTTCTGCTGGAAAGCGCTGAGGAAGGGTCACTATTAAGAATAACTGAAGATGTAATCAGTAATAATAATAATAATGATGAATAGACAGAGAAAGGCCAAATTAGAAAAGCTCCAGAACAGCATTTGCATTTTTGCCCAGGGCTTAAAAGAACACAGCATGTCATGGGCTGATACAAGAAATGAATGTTTTGTTATGCCTTTTTTTGTCATTTTTTTGCATGGTAAATATTAAAAGAACTTTGTCTCCCTCATGAAAAATCAGTTCCTCAGTGCTACATGTCCCACCTCTGGTTCTGCAGCTCAGATAATTTGGCAAATAGGAAGCAAAGATATAACACTCCAGGCAAACATAATACTCAGTTATATTGAATGTTCTCCATTTAAATGATAATCTTAAAAAAGCAGATATATCCATTCTTGGAGAAAAAATAGATCACTTAAAAAGTAAGATTAAAATGATGACTTGGTCTTTGATCAAGACCAAAAACTTTCACTCATATCCATTAAGTGTGACAAGAGGGATTAAATGTGATTTTGATCAGTAGCTTGCCCTCAAACAAAATATATTTGCCGTGTTGGTAGTCCATATTGGAAAGAAATAAACAGCTCTACAATATAAAGTCTACAAAATGTTCTTTCAAAATTAGAAAATGTTAATTGAAGTGCTCACAAGCTGTAAAATCTCATAAAAAAAAATCAAGACCAGTCCTTTAATAACTGTGGTTCAATTCCTCCTGTTTGTTACCAGTTGCTGAAAGGAATTTCTTCACTGAGCACTGAACTACCATCATCCAACACACGCTGAAATCACAGCTCTGACATAAAGCCAAACCTTTTTGTACTTAGCAAAGAATTTAAGGGCTAAACACTCATTGAACCTAAATGATTTCTGCATCAGTGTTTAAATGCATCAATAAGCAGTCTGAAATCTTTTGCTGCTATTGCCTGGACGATACCCTTTCCTCCAAAATCTATAGGCAGCAAGGTCTTCCAGGAATTATCGTAGCCACAGATTACCAAAAAGTTAAAACTGAGGCTTAGGTAGAGTATGATGGTTCCAGCAGCCATTATGACTGCACGTAGACCAGCAAACATGGCAGTTCAGCGGCCTCTGCCATATTTATACTGTGAAAGGTCTACTGCCCTCATTATATCTGTTTATCTGGTTTTACACATCAATAACTGTCAATCTTATCCTGTATACTTGTTTTACAAAACTGCAGAACAGAGTGAATTCTGAGTCCTAATTATAATTCAGTTCTAGCCTTCTTGCATGCTTTGGGTTAAGACAAGCTGGGTCAAAGAAGTGAACCATTAGGTAGAGGAAACTGAATAATCCGTGGGTTATATGCTATGGAAGATAGTTCTTTTTACAACATTTTCCATTATACTTACATAGGGAAGAGGTTTATGTTCTATCATCTATAGTTAATTAGTCTTCATGGTCTGTGACAGGTTTTTTAAAAACAGTTCTTCACAGTTCTTCCTCATGTTTTGAGAAATCTTCCAATACTCACAAAACCAATGAAGGAAAAGAGGTATATTTATCATTTTCCTCTAATAGGCACCAAAATTTCATTTTCATTATGTGTCAGAAAATCTTAATGCTTGGCATTTGAAAAAAAGATAAGCAGAATTCACAGTTCTCAAGGCCAGTATTTAAGGACAGTTCCAGAGGACTCTGCTGGAATAATCACCTTTTACATTCTGTTCTACTTAGCAAACAGTACAGCATCTTTTAATTGATGATGTGATCAATACCTACCGCATACAACTTTTTCATTCTCCTATCTCTTCTTACTTACAAAGTCACTCTCCTTTCTGTTCCATCTCTATTGCACAGCTAATTAAATACCAGGGTAAATTATTGTGTGGATGTGGTAAAAACAGCTTGAGAAGAATGAAAAATGAATGTCATAAATCAGCAGAGCCTGAACAGCAAGGGGACAGTCCACAGTCATTTGTTATTGGAAAGTAATTCCCATAGACAAAACAGCACGCGTGGGTTTGGGAGCTACACTTTACAGATGAGCCTTCAAACAGGGACACAGGAATGAGACAGTACTCTAAATCTGTTTATTTATGCATATCCATATTGAAGACTGCTAGATATTGAAAACAGTTTCAACTGTTGTTACTAGGAGTGTGTTTGGAAAAACAGCTTCGTAACTTTATCATGCAATTTTGAGTCATTTATGTACTGTTTATCTGGAGTGATGAAAACACCTATGTTCATCTCACAAAAGAGACACTACTGTATATGTTTAGTAATTTCTTTAATAAAGAGTTTAAACAGCCCTGAGTAATCTCCATTAAGTATTCATGTGTTGGAGAAGAATAATGAAAGTCAGTGAAGAAACTCATAGTCTCTTAAAGCTCTCAAAGGAAAAAAGAATAATATTAGGTAAAATTCAATGGACTGCGGCACCAAGATTTATCTATATAGTTTGTCCTGGGACTTAGAATTGCAAATGAAGCTGAAGCATTCTCTATTTGGGGACAGTTATATGAAATAAGTCACAAGGATACTGGTAGCACACCAAATTTGAAAGTACTTAGTAAAGAAGCCTAAAACTTTTCCCTTTCCACAGAAAAATGCAAGAATCTCATAAATATTTCTGTACTAGAAATGTCTGTACATTTTCCAAGAACTAAGATGTTCCAATCAATACAAATTGTCTTTTGACATACAATCAATGTGCAGCATCATGTTGGACTTACATGGAACTGCATATCTGGGCATCACTGCATTCTTGTCAGAGATTGACATTAAGAAACAGTATTTTATTGTGCTGATAAAGAATAAAATCTATCCCATATTGACTCAAAACTCATTCCAGACAGTAGCTGAAATTCATTACGTGGTAAAATTGATCATTTCTGTTCTTATTTTTGTGAAATTGCACTGACTTCAAAAAAATTCTGGCCCTGAGAGTAAATGGTCCTGATTTTGACTGGTAATTGTGTTCTAATTACTTCTGAATCACCCTGATGTATATGCGGCTGACATTAGTGCCAGCTGTCCCAGAATACATTCTGCTCTTGTCTCTGTGAAGTAGCTCTGCCCACCCTGAGATACCAGGGAGATGTTTATTTCCCCAGGATAACTACTGAGAGGCAGGCATTTTAATAACATATGTCAGAGAACTAGTAAAGAAAAGGACTTATAGCAATTAGATTGAAGCAATTTGGGGAGGAAGCCAAGAAAATTAGAAACAATTCTGAAAAACAAATAATCTGATGCATGTTAAGCAGCACAAGAATTCATATTTCTGATTCCTTCCTAAAAAGTACACAGAAGACAGTTTTTCTCTCTCTAGAAAAAAAGAAAAAAAATTAGAAGATTAAACTTTCCAAATTTGTCAAGTTTGTCTAGCTACTGAACTCCTTTTAACAATGATAAAACTCATTGAAAAAACTCAGGAAGAAAAACTCTGAAGTTTGTATCCAGGAGTTTCTGTAGGTGCCTTCAACTTCAAGAGTAGCCAAAGATCATTACTTTATCATAACCATAAAGTTCCCAACTCTTACTGACTTAACATCTAATGCCTATTGATTTTGATAGAACTGACGTGTCAGAGCAGGTTTGAGAATCAGGGAGCAAATGCACACTTTTTAATTTTCTTTTATATATTTATTTTGTTATTTTTCCCTCTGCAATAATCTCTGAAGCGTCTGTATGAAATCTGTTCAGGCAGAAGAACATAGAGCTTTTATATAACAAATGAGAAAAGGATGTTAACAAACAGTTGATGTTGCATATCCCTTAACATAAAGAGGAGATATCAAGCTACTTTTAAGCCAGGCCTACTAGCAAGATTGAAAAACTAGGATCCAGCAGACTGGAATCCAAGTCTTGGTCTTAATTTTTGCTGCTGGTCTGAGCAAATCATTTTACCACAACTTTCCTCCTGTAGTTTATCTATTCTTACCTTGTTAAATTTATCATATGTTTGCAAGTGGCTGGTAGAATGGAGACCTGCTGAAGTTTGGGATGCTACTGATCATTTTAATACAAATACTAAACTTTTTATAACTTTTTTAAACTTATCTAAAGATAAGTTAAGTGTTTTCAACTTTAGAAAGAAAGCAGCTGCATAAAGTTTCCAGGAAGTATTTGGAAACAACCATTGCTGAAGAGTACATTTTTAGTGGTAATTTAAGAAAAGCAAAAAAAAAAAAAGCCACTTTTCAAAAATGCAGGGATTTCCACAGAAACTGCAAAAATATATCCTTGGCAGCCACTGAACTCAGAAGTACACAAGCTTTTGATTCTTTCTCCATGAAGAGTATTGAAGATAGGAGGAAAAGTATCTCTGGACAAGAATTCTCATTCTTACCCTGAAGGGGCAGAGCAGCAGACAGCCAAGCAGACCTCCACGCTCCAGGTGCAAGCTGTACATATCTCTACATGGCTTTGGGAGAATTAGCTGTCATTCTGTCTTGCTTGATATATACACGCTTATTAGAAAGGAATGGATTGTTCCTCAAGTCTCAGCTCGTGTTGATTCTTTCTACCTTAATTTTGAGTTATCTAAAAGTCTGATTTTAATGGAAGGGAAAACAGGACATATAAATACATACAGAAAGAAATAAAATAGATCTGAATTCTGTATCCATCCACTGTCATGTTCCTTCTGAATGATCAGCAGTCAGCATGATTACATGCATTTGCTATTTAGAAGGCCTGTACAGTGCATGTTATATACAGCACACTTTGGAGAACAGGTTAATGTCAGTCTTGCAGGGTTTTCATTTTCCCATCTAGACTTAAACTGAAGACTGAAGCTGAGTACATTAGCATCTCTCAAAGTCTCCAAAGCAAATCTGCCAAAACAAATTCCATACAGGAAGAAGTATATCCCACTAGAATTCTTACTTCATTGAATTTCTGTACATCTCAGTGTAACAGCTTGACATCATTACAGCTTCCTCCATGACTATTCCCTATGCCATCACGGATATTCCTTTTACTCTTGAGAGTTAGGAGGCAGAAGGCAAATAGTGAAAAAGAGAGGGTATTTACCAATGAAAAGCTACCTCCCAGCTTCCTCTGCTGCTCCACCAACCTTGAAGAGCTGTCCCTGCTTGCTGCTCCAGCCTCTCACTAGCAATGACAGCCCAAAGTCTGCACAGCAGAAGCCAGTGTGGCAGATGAACTTCATGGAGGAAACGCTGGAGAGAGACCACAGTTTAACAGAGAAGATGGCACACATTTCACTATGCCGTAAGAGGAATGTAGAGGAAAAGAAGAACCAGGAGAAAAGGGCCTGAGAAAGTGAAGGAACATGACCTTCACATGTGTGTGTGTAAAGCATAATGAGTCAAAAACAATAAAAAGTCAAAGTCCAGAGATTAGCCAGCAGTAGAGATAAGAACAGCCCTGAGCTTTCCTGGCAGCATGTTGCACTGACTCTGTAGTAGTGCTGCCTTCAGATTTCAGTGTGGTGGAAGGGAACTCATGCAGACGTCCTGAGAGCAGAAATTGCTTTCCAGTAATTCCACTGATAGTTCACAAGCCCATTCCAAAGATTCATATATTCAAGACTGGAATTTTAAAAATACATATTTCTTTATATATTGTGATAATACTTTACAAAGTTCTAGTCATGAGTCTTCAGTCTATGTCTGACTGTAAGTTGACTGGCATTTGCATAATTTTGTGAGACATGTTATTCAGTGAGGTTTAGAATCAGTCTGGCACCTCATATGTGAGCCTTCTTAAGAATTCTTAAATTATTTTAATGAACCAGTATTATTCAAAACATTTTTTTTCCCTTCGGGATTTGAACTTTAGCCAAAACACTAAACCACATTCTCTAAGTGTATGCTTGGAGACTTTCTATTTGATGAATACCTTAAAAATATGGTCTTGTGTTGTTTCTGAATTTAACACTCTGCAGACAGCAAATATCAATGTGTACAGTGTTCTGCACATCAATGTAATGATGTCAAAAAATCCTAATTAGAAGAGGAAAGGAAGAGGAAACAAAAGGGAAAAAGAAAGAGAGAGAAGGGGGAAAAAAGAGAAAGAAGGCAATCCGTGACCTTTATCCCTGCTCTACAAAGCATAAGTCATGCAGCAGAAGTACAGGCACAATGATGAAAAAAAATAATATCCCAAATGTATCAATAATATATTTTAGTGCCACTTCATTTGAGGTGTTCTTTCCACAAACATGAGATTGCAGTGAGAATGTCTGAACATTGTCAGCTCTGAGGCTGCTTCACAGAAGTTATGCCAAAAAATGCAAAACATGGCAGAGCAGTCTGTTATCATACACGTGTATGTACAAGGACAAAACACACTGCTGCTTCTCTTCATTTAGCTTTGCTGAGAACAATACTTAACTATCAAATTCACATCAAGCTCTTGCATTTTCAAGGAGCTTTCCTTCACACAGCAGCTGAGTATCCGGTCAAGGACCAGAACAACAAGCAGTGTAGCTATGCTCCTCTTGCTTTTGTGCAATTTCCTGGAATGGTTTCACTGAGGAGTACACAGAAAAAAAGAAAAAGAAAAAAAAAAATTGGATTTCACAGAATATGAGCTGTGTTGTTATTCTGCTGTGGAAAAACATGCTCTGGCAGGCTTAGAAGTTTGGTTCAGGATAACATCAGGATTTTTACAGCTGAAAGATTTTGTCTATTAATTCAACATCCCTTTAGCTATTAATTAAATATCAAAACAACTAAAACATATTTTGCATCACTTTTTTTGTTATCACCACAAGCATTTTTAACAATTTTACACAGCTAAAAACGTGAAATTTGAGAGCACAGGATAAAGGAGAAAGCATTCCTCAGAGTACCATAAAATCATAGAGTTAATAAGGTTGGAAAAGACCAAGATCACCTAGTCCAGTCATCAACCCACCACCAACATACCACTAAACTGCGTCTCTAAAAAGCGGCAAAATATGGCCAAGTCTGCTGGGATCTTCCATCAGGGTAACCCAGCTCTTCTTTCCCACAGGTTAACACAGCATGAGGATGGAGGAGGGCAGCTCCTGGTGTTTGTGAACAGACCCACATCCTTCCTCACTCCCAAAAAATCCTTACATTCTCAGCAGCTCTGTTCATTGACAGATGATGATTTAATGACACGCAGTATCCATATTTCTGGGTTAAAGGTAGAGCACACATATAATCACTACACATTTACCCTTGCTTTCAGTTGTAATGCTTTGTTTACAAAGAGAGATGAAAGTGTTTGCACATCATAAGTTTGAGGGGAAATTAAAAAAGGTAACTACAGGGTTTGGATCCTTTTGTCACTGCAGAGCTCTCAAGCTTTGTGGATGCAACTTTTCTAGGGGCATGATTCCTTTGTTACTGCTTTCTGACCAATCTTTACCTCCTCTCCTCCATAGGCAGCCCAACATGACTGCCAATAGAGTTCACCAATATGGACAGGGCAGTACAGTTAGGCCACAGATTATCCCCTCAACTTCTTTTCTATCCAGATGTATGAACCTGCAGAAAGCTGACAGGAAGCATTACCCAGGCTTCTTCCCTTCCACATAGCTTACTTCACAAAATTCACACTCCCAGATGGCAAACTGACTCTATACACTGAAGAAGTTAAAAAAAAAGAAGTGAAATATGTAAGAAGGAACAACTTACTAGTTCATTACTTCATAAAACATTTTTATGTAATTTTTACTAAAATACCATAAGAGATTTAAGGTGACTCACAAATGTCTAAAAATACAGAAGTTATTTTCAGCCTGTGTGTTTTTTCCTTTATGATGGAGACTAAGACTACTCTGCTTTTGTTTCTTGTTATTTTCTGCCTCATTTCTACCTTCCTTTTTGTAAGAATAATCATGTACATTATGCTTTTCTTGAGAAGCTCCTGACTGAGTGCCACCTGTATCAGCAGGAGGCAGGCAGATAAAAAGCACTAACCACATAGTTGTAATTACATATCAAAGATGACTGCTAATCTCCATAATTGCTAGTGTTAGTTTTCCCATTTTCAGCTAGTTCCATCCAGTTTGACAAAACAAAGTTAATGACTGTCTTTGAAGACTACCAGAATATATCAGTACTACAGATATACAAACATGCATATTATATTAACCTATATATATATATATGTATATATATTATATGTAGAAATTCCTTTTTTCCCCAATTCTTATGCTAAAATAGGGATGAAATTTCATGATACAAGGACTTGTATCATCAAGGACTAAAAAGGAGGCACTGCACAATGTATTTACCTTTTTCTTTATGCTTCCAGAGAAGTGCTCTTTCTGCATTACACTGGAGAATCTTCAACCAAACTATGAACAGAAAAATTTCCTACATTTTGCTTCAGTCTCACAGAAGGCCTTCTGCTATTTATAAGTAAATCTGTGAATTGAAAAGAACTTCACGCTTTTGCCTGTTGCTATTATGGCTAAGATGTAGGGCTAACACAAGAGAAAATAGGCACACTTTGGCTTTTAAAGCAGAAGGTAGGAAATAGCTAAATAATTTTGTGCTGTTATATTTTCAGTATGTATATCCAGCTCCCAAAGTACCTGAAATTGTTGAATATTCTTAGAACACAAAGACTAAAACATGAAGATTTTCCTTGGAGACATAAGGAGCTGCAGTCCCCATGCCAGGTCACTGGCACAAACTGAAAGACAAGTTTGTGTGATTCAAACAAACCTAATGGGTTTATTTTTAAATACAGGCATTTCATAATGAATATTCAGCAAGACAGCTGCAGCCCAAAATCATCCACTGAACATAAGCCTGGAATGTTTTTTCAAATAATCTTTGAATAAATGTAAAAATCCAGAATATTCCTCACAGGTCTGTCTCCAGCCCACGCACTGGGATTTTTTTTAATTTATTCGGTCTGTGTACATGTTCTGTATACCTAAACACCACTTAGAAGGCTCAGAAAGCTAACAAAGCAGTGCCTCTGTAAGCACAAAGATTTTTCATTCTAGAAGTGTTCATCTGTGAACTTAAAAATATTTGACCATGGATGTAAGACAACGACTTATATATGGGAAGATAGAAACCCATCCCATGCTTCTGCAATTAGTATTGAAGCTGAAACTGATTAATGGGGTCCACCCTACCTTATGGTGGCTGCTTATTTAACGAACAGTAGTGTAAAAGAAATGAACACTTCAATCTTCCTCGCATCACCACTTCATCAGTGCAAAATTGTGGGGTTATAAATTAGTCTGCAGGGAAGTCTGCCATCATGCAGACACATATATACATAAATATGTATGCAGACAAAAAAGATAAAATAAGCAGGTCAGCACCCATCTTCTTCAAGCCTTCATAGATACTTATGATAAGGCACTGATATTCAGTATTTCTCTACATTTCTAAACTAGCTAAAACTGTACACACACAGTGACATCTTTCCACCTTAAAATTAAGGACAAACTCTCCAGATTTATATTACTGATGAAAGCCTAAAATTTTGTCTCTGGACATAGTGAATAGATATGATATAATACCATGGAGCATATTTTTAAAGAATCATCTGTGTTGGTAGAAATCAAGCTATGTTTCATACATACAAATTTAGTTATTATTGCTTTATACATTCAGCTCAGAACAAGAAGCTCTAATACTGTGAAACACAGAAAGTAGGCATGAATAGAGATTCTACTTATCCAAAACTGTCTTAGTTCAGAGGTTAATTTTTAGCTGACAAGTGAGAGGTTCATTCTCTATTTCAGTACGCCACTGCATCTGAATCCTTGAATGATTCCTACAGAACAAGTGCGAGGGAGCAAAAAATGTAAGGCCCTCTCATGTCTATTTCAAGTACTGTAGGAGTTTGAGAGCATTGCATTTTTCAACATATGCGAAAATACGGGAGGATAACTGTATGGATTGTGCAGCTTCATGCAGACAAAAAAGGCTAGAAAGGATCTGGATGTTTCATGCAGTCAAAAAGATGAAAGGAACAGTACCGGCAGGTTACTTTCTGCAGGAAGGCATCGGTCTGAATGGAGAACAGCAGTGAATGAGCTCTCCATAACCAGCCATAGCAGCTGGAATCTAAGCACAAAGACACAGCGAAAGCATCCAATCTCATTTGCCCAGTTCACAAAGAAAGGTTGCGCAGGATCTTAGTTGTATATCACTGTAGTAGTCTGGCTCACTTGGGGCAATACCTCGAATGCTGGTTATGACTAATTTATGGTGACTGACTGGAGAAGTTTCATTTTTAATGGAAATGATTCTAAGCCAGGAAAAATAATGAGAAAGGAAAAAAATAAATTCCTGCTATGAGACCCAATCTGAGCTTATCTAGTGTATGCTATTCCTTCACTGTGAACTTTCTGCTCGTGTTTTGTTTCTGCTCTTGGCATAAGGCAGTACCGCCAATCATTCTGTGTATTCCGAGGGCTCTTTTATGTCTCCTTAGTTCAGCAGAAGGAAGCCCGTGTGACAGAAGAAGCAATGTTTTCATTCCCCTTTTACGACAGCAGCCATTCAGTGGACTGAGGTGGCACTGATAGCCCAATAAAATCACCAGCGTGCAACTTAATGCTTCCCATAGCAAAGTGCAAATTTTAAGATTTGCATCAGGGGAGCTGTGTCCAGACCCGGACTCTGGCTCTGAAAATGGGAAGCGGCAGATGTTCAGAAAGAGAGCTTCAAAAATACTATTCACTTTAAAAATGTAGAGAGAGTTAGCAGCAAGGCCTGGGCCACGCCGCTTGAGAAGCACCAATTCTCCCTCACATCTCATTTATTCTTTGGGCTTCTTCAAAGCCCCCGTGACAGGCAGGTAAACAAATATTATCTACTTCTAGCTTGTGAAAAAAAATGTGTTACATCATGTGTGCCAGATGTTGTGAAAAACAAGTTCTGAAAAGTAAGCAATTAACAGTCCTAGCAGCGGTCTATGTGCCACTTGTGCATTTCTTTTTGCCTTAAAGATCTTACAGCCTTGACAGATGGCATAAAATAGTTCAGTGGAAAGGAAATTGAGTTTCTAGCCTGATACCTTGTAAAGTTATTATTATTTTAAATATAGGAGAGAATGACTGTTTTTTTCCTCTTCTGTATCAGTGCATTCTTCTGTATTAGTGCATTAGGTCTTCTGTTTTTTCATCTCTGACACAACATTGTTAGATCAAAAAGCTTCCCTAATTTTCTCTTGCCTTCTCAGTACCTCACTTTCCTACATAACAAATTTAAACACTTTTCAAGCCATCAGTGGAAGACAAATTACTTTACAGAGCAGAAAGTGTCACCATGTTCATTACAGTCCAACCGGACCATCAGCAAAGTGAAGTTAATAGTATTTTTCTGTTCTTCGGTCCTAAAACTGAGAGTTGCTACTGTTTTCACAAGCACATAAATC
>JAOWBP010002978.1:8940623-8951914 GCA_028571105.1 Tragopan temminckii
TAGCACTGCATCAAACCGACCTTGAGCTGGGAATTCATTTCCTGAAGTCCACTTTTTCCTCTCATATTTCTTCAGCAGATTTCAGGCTTTCTTTTTTGAAAGGACTCTTATTTCTGCAAATGTGGTGTGCTGGTACACTAGGGCGCTTCATTGTGTTATTCCCTTCTGGAGACAGAAGTGCAAAGAACACTTTCAAATCAAAGTGTTAAAATAACTACTTCCAGAAGTTCGATCATATTTTCAGCTACATGAAAATATTCGTGTAATTTATGCAGCACTTTCATTTTAAAAATATGGAGTACAATATAATTGTACATATTTCTTAAAAATATTTTCTACCTGAAGTTAACGTGAGAATTTAAGCTAAAGCAGCATGAAAGGCACATGACAGGAAGTGAAGATCATCTGTAAATATATTAACCTGGTTTGTCACAAAATGTTGCAATAAGATTAAAAAAATCCTGGCAAACAGCAGAAAATACTCCATACTTGCTATCCCCTTTTATTTAGAGTATACGTGTGCATAAAATACCTTCATTATTTAAAAATGGAAACATAATTTTCAAGTTGAAAGGATTCCTTTGAGCTTTTCCTTAAACAAGTTAATAAAAATAATCTTACATAAGAGCATGTCAGTATTTTAACTTTATGATCACTTAAGAAGGGACATCACACTTAGGGAGATTCCATGTTGTCAGCAGTGTCTTATTTTTCACAGCTAGACCTCTGCCAAATCATTTAAAAGAAGGCTTGCTATTTTGCACATCACCAACGCCTACCCATCCTTCACATTTCACTCCACCAGTGCCCTTTTGTATTTTACATCAAAGCACAGATCTCCTAAATAGCATGCTGGAAAAAAAAAATAGACACTCTAATGTTACTTACATTCCATCACACTGTTACTCCTTGCTTTTACTTGTCATTCTCTTTGAATTCCTTATTGATGTGACACACTGGGACGTGGATATAGTACAGATGCAGCATGATTCATCAGGAGTATATGGCCCCACTTTCAACACAAAAATGCTTTTAGAAGATATCCAAGTTCATTGAGACCCTGCTTCTCACTAGGAGACTGTTTTAACATTGGTTTTCTTAGTTTTCTCATGCCAGAGTAGTGCTGCTGATCCTGCATCCTGCCTCTGAAGTCAAGTACATTGCTAAGGCCCCTCAGGTACAGACACCAGGCTAAAGTAAAATAAACCTCTGCTAAAATACTAGCACTGCTTGCCAGGTCATTCTCTTCATTCTGCCTTTCTATACTCAAAAAGAGTATATGAATTAATGTTATGAATTTTACGATTTAATTTTAACAAATTCTGACAATTTATTGACCTGGCAAGTACCTGAAAACAGCCCTGTTGATGTGAGTTGACTACAGCAACCTGACTGGGATAAAGCAGTAAAAAGAGATAAAAGGAGCAGAGGGCAAAATTAAAATAATCCTTATAGATTTGAACAATCAGGAGTTGTCATTAAGGAATTTTAAAACATTTGGCAGAAAATCCTTGAAGCTGGTAGAAATTTTATCTGACAACAATCTCGAACTGCAGACACTTGTCAAGGTAATTGAGTCATTCACAATCCATTGCCAGCTCCAGCTACTTTCATTTGCTAAGAAAAAAGACCTGTCCCAAAGCACATCTTTGCATGACGCTAGAATATAGTGGCTGGCTGATGATGAGGAAGGAGTTTACTCTGGCTCTGTTCCAGAGAGGAGAAGACAGTGATTATCTGCAGAGAGAGATGGAGGGAAAGAAAATCTGGAAAATAAAAATTCCACAGGCACTTGATATGTGTGTAAGGTGGCAGGACTGCAGCCCTGATTATTGATTCCCATCTCTCACTGGGACACAAAATCACAGAATCATTAAGACTGGAAAAGACCACTAAGATCACCCAGTCCAACCCCAGCCCACCCCTACCATGCCCACTGACCCTCAGTGCCACATCTCCACAGTTCTGGAACACCTCCAGGGACAGTGACTGCATCATCTCCCTGGGCAGCCTGTGCTGCTGCAGCACCACTCCTTCTGAGAAAAAAAATTTTCTCTCTCTCCTGTCTCAACTTAAAGCCATTACCTCTTATTGTATCACTGTTACATAGGAGAAAAGGCTGAGCCCCCCTTTGCTAGAACATCCTTTCAGGGAGTTGCAGAGAGCGATAAGGTCTCCCCTGAGTTTCCTCCAAATTGATCACTCCCAGTTCCCGCAACTGCTCCCCATAAGACTCATTCTCCAGACCCTTCACATCTTCACTGCCCTTCTTTTGACACACTCCAGAGCCTCAATGTCTTTCTTGTATTGAAGGGCCCAAAAGTGAACATTTAGTTACCCAAACTGGGACAAACAAATGATGAGCTTTGCAGCCAGCCTGTCAGATTCTCTTGCCAGCAATGAAATGTAAAAGTTTTGGGATTTTTTTAATTTTGAAATTAAACTTCCAACCCTCAGGATTATGGGAGAAAGCAGTAAAACATCATATAGAACACATAAAATCTAGATCTCAAGTTTAGGAAGCATCTCATAACTTTTCCAATTTTTGCAATACTGCGTTGTTTTGAATATTCCAATCTTGTAATGTGTTACTTCATTTCTACTTCTGTATTTATCAGATGAAATTTCCAAATTCCTATTATAACCCAATTGTTATTTGGAAAAATATTACTGAAATCATAGAATGATAGAATGGGCTGGGTTGAAAAGGACCACAATGATCATCTGGTTTCAACCCCCTGCTTTGTGCAGGGTCCCCAACCACCAGACCAGGCTGCCCAGAGCCACATCCAGCCTGGCCTTGAATGCCTCCAGGGATGGGGCATCCAAATGATTTCACAGAAAAGTATGCAATACCTGAAAAAATGTATTTGAATGGAATTTTTAAAATTTAAATGCTACAAGATGTATTAACTACAACAAAAGCAACTAGAAGTGGAAAATTTACAACATAAAAAGAACTCAACATTAGAGGAACAAGCATTGTATGAAAAGGACTGATGGCATGAGTTACAGTCAAGATCTAAAATTTGACTTATAAAGCAAATTTTAAAATATCCATAATTTTTGCAAAATTAAACATCATTCTGAATCTTGAAACCTGAATAATCAAGTTAAAGTAGTACTATTAGTGTATCTAAGAACCTCTACAAATCCAGGGCCTAGATGAAAATAAGTACCTTTCATCTACTCTGATTTACATCTATGCAGAGTCTGGAGCAGTTACAAGTTTGCTTGATAAGCAGTTCAATAAGTGAATGTGACATTCACAAACCTGCAGATGAATGATAACTGCTTGTGCTTTAACTCATCTCAGGGTCTCCATTAAATTCAACAACTAAATTTAACACGTCCACAGGACATATTTAAAAGGAGACAGAAACATGGCACCTTATTTATTACGTATCTAAACAGAAGACAGGGAGGTCTTGAAGCTGTGGATTCCAAGAGATGTAAATAACACCATGCTGTTGTACCTTTAGTGAGTGATAATACAAGACACAGAAAATATGTGCAGGGAATGTAGATTTTAATCCTGGGTAGTCTGTAAATATTTAAAGTCAGGGGATAGATACGGTATTTTATTGGTGATAGTCAGAGGAACAGAGGAGAATTTTTCTCACAAGTAAATCACTGCTCTGCCTGCCAATAAATAACCCATTATTCCACATACTACATCTTAGCTAGTCCTACTTGTCACTGCAATGTATCTCTGCTTTGAAAACAAGTCTCTAAATATAGCATTCATGCTACTTTATATTTAATGCATTTTTTTCCTTAAGCTATCATGCAGAACTACTACTGTGGCTCAGTGGAAAAAAATACTGTTGGCCAAATTTGATCACAATATTCTTTATCAGAGCGATGACCAAAGCAGTCGCTCAGTTCCTATAACGATGAATGGTAACAGTGCAGTGGCAGCAAGCTGAAGTTTTAAGGACAGGACGGGTAGGGAGGACAGAGAGCAGCCGGCATCCTTCCCCAGCAATGCCCTCTGGAGCCATTCAACTTCATTCCAGGGCTCAAAATGAGAGGCAGAAAATCCCAGACGATCTCCCTTCAAAAACAACTGGTATATCATCACAGATAAACCTCCATTTTCAAAGCTGCCAGCTCTGCACCTGGCTGTGAGCAAAATTAGTGACTTAGGCAAAAAGAAAAAAGAGGAATTAAGTGTAATATACAGCTCAACGAGATGATGCAAACTCTGACAACTCCATCAAAACAGGAAACTTTTTTCTAGATTGTTTTAAATTTTACCAGAGAAGAAAAAAAAAAGCAATATAATTTTAATTAAGTTTTAATTATTGTTAACCAGATATTATTACTAATAATTTTAATCACAAGCATGATAAGAATTCCTATCTTCGAAACAAAATAAAGCATTTATCGCCAATCATTTCCACCCGAAAATTACAGGATCCTTTGTATCTCAGTCGTTTTGTGTTAGACATTTCTAAGCTATTACATCTAATATAATTCTGTTCAAATAGAGCACTCTTACTGTTTCATAATTGGAATTGGAGAATTAGAGCCAAGTATTAAATAGTTCAGGCAGGAGCATCTTTGCATTTTGTTAATTACTGATTTAATTTCTCAAAGTACATCCAATTTATAGATCTAGATGTTTAGATGTTGTACTGAGGGACATGGTTTAGTGGGAAATACTGGTGGTAGTGAAGAGTTGGACTGGATGATCTTTGGAGGTCTCCAACCTTTGGTGATTCTGTGATTTATGGTGTTCTAGTTAGAATGCACATCTATATGTAATGTCATGAACAAATGTTCTCTTGTTGAGCTCTAAGATAGAAATTAAGCAAAAATATTCTTAATTTCTACAAGTAACCTTAAAAAGGGAAATGCATATTGTAGTAGATGTGCAATAGGACAAATAGACTGCAAGTTTCTTGCTGCTATCAAAACAAGTTGAAATTTGGATTTCAGCCTGAGTGGGAAATATCAGACCTTTTACACTCAGAAAATATGTTTTAGTATATTCTAAATTAGCTTCCTTTAATCTGATTTTCAATTCCTCTTGATATCTACAAAACTGGAGTTAGTTTCTAAAGGGGAATTTCCCAAGTAGTGGAGATATGAAGATTACCCAAACTATATGATTTCAATTTTTTATAGTTTTGTTTTGTTTTGTTTTGTTTTTTTGTAGTACAACCTCTCCAAATTCAAGTTCATCAATATCCTTTGCCACACACTACCATTAATTTTGGACCTGATTTCCTTTAATGTTATGAATGCAAAAGTAAATATCTTGAGTGCAATAGTTTTCTAGGGAACCAATCAGTTTCTTATTGATTTAGAAAGCTTTGGCTAACCTTCATTTTCTTCCCCCTTGAAAGAGTATGATTATAAAATATTTCTCAATTTTAGTGAAAACTCCAAAAGATGAAACTGCAGATACAGTGAGTGCCTGCTTTTATTTATTTGCCTACTCCCTATGAAGTGTATTTTATATTAGTGCAAACTAAAACTAGATTAACAACATTTACAATGTAAACAGTGCTTGCTAACATAGAGGTTAGATGATCAGGAACTCATTTCTCCTTCAATCATGACTAAGGAACAAAATCTTAGACTTACATTACAGGGTTCCATGAAAACATCACCTCAGTCCTCAACTGTGTTGAATAAAAAATTCAGAAAAATCATTAAAAGAGCTCTGCTGATTCCCAACTGAGAGACAGGGAATGAAAGAAGGCTTCAAAATTCATAAGCAGAATGGAAAACGTGAATAGCAAGTATTAATTTCATGGTCCCTTCTAACACAGTGATTACAGGACATCAAATAAAGTAACAGCCCAGTTTTCAAACGTAATTTTCTTTTAAATCTCGAGAACTTAGTTCTCAAGGGTGTTATGACAGACACAGGTTTGGAGATACCAAAAACCACTGAGAGGAACTTATGAAATAGAAGTCCAAAGGAACTAGATGTGCTGATGGAACCTTACATTTAGGTGTCCCCGTGCTCACAACTTCTGAAGATTTCATCAGAAAAATGTGACTACATGCTTGTCCTCTTCTATTGTACTCTTTTAGGTAAACACTACTGAGAACACGCAGATAGAGGGGTGAGGGCTGTATGGATCCTTTGTGCGACCAAGAGTAGCTCTTATCAGGTTCAATGGCAGGCAGCAATGTTCCACAGTTAAAAATAGGACCAAGGTTACACAGAAGTAAACAGAAGCCAAAAATAGACTAAGGATACATAAGACATAGGTGATTCTGAATTGCAAGTATTATTTCTCTGTAACATCTGTTTATGGGGATTCAGATAGATATTGCAGGGAAGAGACATATAATTTAACTAAGCCAACAGGGTGACAAAGGCATTTTGGAAATAACAGGAAATTCTTCATTTAAAATGCAAACATTGCAGAAGTTTGTGATGAATATGACTAAAGGCATATTATTT
This sequence comes from Tragopan temminckii, assembly GCA_028571105.1. NCBI lineage: Eukaryota > Metazoa > Chordata > Aves > Galliformes > Phasianidae > Tragopan > Tragopan temminckii. The sequence continues at coordinate 8,947,051 of JAOWBP010002978.1, forward strand.
CTAAAGAATGAAGTATCTGTAGTAGGCAACTAGCCCACAGCTATTCAGCTCCCTTTAACGTAATTACCCACATCTGAACGACTGAAAAGCTTTCCACGCTCACGGAGATTATATTGACTATAGCAGGAGCTCAGATAACTAATTCATGTACAGACACCTACATGCAGACATCTAAACATGTGTCTTAATCTGCAGCTGAATCCTGCCACACATAATTCAAATATGGCTTGACTATTCATATTTAAGTAATGAATATTATAATACTTTTATGATTTTATTATCTTCCAGTCAGGCTTTGGTTGCTGACCCCATTTAGCATTCCAGTTAATAGCTGTTTGATGATTTGCCAAAACCAGCATCATGCGTACAGGTTGTTCTTTGCTGACATGATTGATTCAGGACTTATTTTCAAGATCATGTCTGCCCCATTTGCAGATGTTCTGTTCTCCTTAATAAGGACAGGAAAACTGACAAGTCTTGTTATAAAATTCATATCACTTTTCTTCCAGTCTGCAGCTTCTCTGAAAACTTGCTGCTACTATTCATTTTTTTTTTAAGTCAGAATCAGTAAGTTGCACACTTTATCCAATTTTTTTAATAGGATTTTCAGAGACCTAATGGATTAGACTTCTCAGCTCTCATTAGCAGTCACTGGAAAGTGGGTTTTTAACTCTTTTGAGACTCCTTATCTTACTCGTATAAGCTTCACATTCTACATCTCTGACTCATTGCAGACAGTGAGATCACTGAAACAAAGCATGGCCTGAAGGACTGTTTTTAAATTGAGGAACTGCATATCTGACTGCAACCAAAGCTTATACCTGTATATTACAAGTTAGCTAGCCAGTCTTATGATTTCTTAACACAGGACTTCAAAAGTCCCCTAACTCTGGGATGTTGGTACTTGTTCTTCCAGGATGCTTCTAAAAATAAATGAAATGGACCAACAACAGCTCTCTGACCCTGATAACGATGAGCACAGAATGGCTCACATCCATTTGGCTGACTTCTCTCACTGTACTCCTATCTCCTTGCCCTCCAAAACAGACCATCTGCATCCTACCTGCCTCCTTAAAGGGGTTTTTGGTCCAAATCTTTGCATTGGTACAGTCAGGAAAAGTACTTATTTGGAACTCCAAACTCCATCATGTGCCATGCTAGTAATTCAACAGTAGAGACAATCATCTTTCTGTGCACAGGCAAAAAATGTGTCCATGTGTAATTCATTAATAAGGACATCATGCTTCCAGAGTGTGGTGCAGTTTTGTGACTGTTGGAACTTTTTTGGTCTGGACCGTAAGCAGAGGTAGACCTGTTGATGAGTACATTTCACTGAAGATTTATTTTCCCAAAGCAATTATATAGATATATTTTTTTTCTGAGATGTAGCTTTCTCTATTCTTTCTTAACCTGAAGACATAATGACATTCTCTGAAAATGGAGAAATCACCCAAAAATCACCTATTTCTCTCTTCAATGTAGTGAGCTCTCTGCAGAGGACAGGCAGTGTACATTTCAGAAGATAGCCTTAACAAAATCCCTTTGAGACAGCTGCCCTAATCAAGATAAGAGTGAAGGAGTGATTTTCAGACTGTTACTGTGTCAGTCGGTGCCACACATTTAGTCTTGGTGATTTACATATTCTTTAGAATCCCATTTCTGTCAGGTGCTGCATTCCTCCTGTTCCTTGTTGAGAACGTCTACTACCAAAATGAAAATTGCTTAGCCAGATACTTAATTTATATACACTGCTGGAACAGATTGCAGCCACGTCCCTCTCTAGTACTGGTCTTCAATGCTTTTTGCTAATTTTTCCTTGCTTAATTCAGACATCATTTCTACTTCTCCTGTGCTATTCTCATTCCCTAAGAGTTTGTATTTCTCTAGTATTGGTTCTCTAGTTTGGAAACATCAACTGTTCCTTAAACATCACATATCAATGACTTCCTATTAAGCTGAGACCTTGAATCCCAAGGCCTTGACACAGCATCATCGTCTAAACAGGCACCCTATTGATCCAGACCCTTACCCAGATCTTCAGCCTTAATGTCCCAGCCCAACGTCAGAACATCCTGGTCCCTATGGCCATGCTCAGGGACCTGGTCTCTTAGCCATGCCTGGTCAAGGTCACCAGACCTGCCTCATTCAAGTGCAATGGGAGCAGGCCTTTGTGGTGAGGCTGCTGCTTCCACCAGCCTTGTCACTGTGCTCAGTTTTGTAGTCATGCAATCAAATATTTTTTTTCTCTTTTCTATCTTAGAAACCTCTCGGGAAACTGAGGCATTACAATCTTTTCGCTTTATTAATATACATCTTCCACAAGTCTACCAATTTCCTTCTTACCTCTTTCTAGCATTTGCTTTCTTTCACATTCCTTTTCTCAAAAGGCTTTCTTATTCAACACTACAGTTTCTAATCTTAAATTGAAGACGTTTATCCGGTTTATCTCCATTATCTTTACTACTTCTTTCAGTTTTGTTCTATTGACTCCACAGAGACAAATAATAGAACATAAACGTAAACTAGAAAAATCCTGGACTTCCCAGTTGCCACCTTTCTTTTCTACTTCTTGCAAGCCACTTTCTATCCACCTGCACTCCCCTTGCAGTTCAAACATGAAGTTGTGCAATGAGTTCTGGACTGCGTGAACTTTTTACCTACTGTTTGTCTTTCAATACTTCTAGAAATATTGTTTTGACTCTTCCCTTCTACATTTTTTTTTCATATTTTCACAGTTTCAGTTTTAGTTCAAAATCTCCTATTCCCTTTGAACACCCCTTCAAATGACTGAACAGTCACCTGTTTGTTTTGTTTCAAAAGCTGTTTCACTGTCATGCCCTTCTGTTGTTCTTATTCTTCTCTTCATCAAAGACACCACAAATAAAATGGAATTTCAAGCAATATTAGCCAAGTATCTAATTGTTTTCTTCACCTGAAACTCCATGGATTCTCAAAAACACATCCTATCCTTTCATGTACAGTAAGATGTTATTCTTCACACCTAAGCCCAATATGGAGAAAGCAGAATACTTATGCAAGACTAAGATTAAATTAGAAAGTATATGTAACCTTCTTGCAGCTTCTGTGCTGTGAAAGAAAGGAAAAAGAAAAGGTTTGTTAATTGTGCCCTTGGAGTATGTCTTTATTGAGAACATTTACTGTCAATGATTCAACCTCTTTATGAAAGAATTTATGCTGTTATGATCTACATCTGTGTAAAATACTTTGCTGTGAGTCATTTGGCTGATGGCTACTTTCCAAAATGTTGGAATTACTCACCACAAACCTACTGCAGTAACAAAATTGTAAGTTTTGAATAATGGTTTTAAGGAGCATATATTACTTTTGTGCTCATAAAAAGTACTACCGTAAAATAGTTATTTAATATATGTGTGCAGTGCAGCAGAATTCCAGAAGAACTCAACAACAGGGTGACACAGGACACAAAAAATTTAAGGTTTGCTTGAGTTTTCTAAAATTAGTTGAGATACAGTTTAGAAAAACTTAAAATTACAGATATCTAATCTTTAACACCAGAATTATTATTACATTCTTCAAGGATGTCATCTGAAAGCCTTAATCTGTTTTTCAAAGTAATGAATAAACCTAGTGACAAATGAGAGGTTTTCTTGAAAAGTAAATGAGAATACAGCATCTCCATCTTCTACCCTCCTTCCTCCTCCTTTCCCTGATATTTCAGTATTCTACAAGGTTCTACATATTAAATAGGGATGTGTTAACATCCTCACCCAAATGTTTTCCTCCTTTTCATCATCTCCAAAGAGAAATAATATTGTTTTGCCCCAATGCAACATGCAGAAAAGAAACTGGGAGAAATTTTGATGGACTACAACATGTTAGCAACTGCAAAATTTTAAAGGTGATAAACTGAATGTGCTGGTTGTGATACACTGAATACACTGAAGACCTCAACTGAGCTGCAGGAAAAAGGCAAATATAAATTCATCGTTTTTCTCTGGCACTTAGAGAACTTAAATACTTGAGTTTTTCTAATATAGACTTACAAGCACTGTCATAAGTCATTCAGAGTTTGATCTGATATTGGATTTTTCCCATAACACAGTGATCAATATGTACTACTTTCAAAAAATGAGAACAGCAGTTTGTGTCAACTACAGAAATTAACAATCACTGGTTTAGTTGTCTATAGTCTGTCACTGTGGGTCAGACACTGGGTCTGACAGTCTACAGTTTATTAGTGTAGACTGTAACCACTATGTTCTGCTGCATATCTGAGAGCCAGTTTCTCATTTCATTTTTAGTTTTTTATCTAATGAATTACAGAAGACCTTTCATCTATATTGATGATTCTGTGACTCCATTCAGGTGCAGGTTTTGCACAGATTTCATCGTTAGCAGATAATTACTGCTAACCCTTCCTTTCTGTCACATTGCTCCGCTGATCTTACTGCAGTCATAAATATTAAACAAAACAAAACAAAAAAAAAAAATCACATTTCTTTTGACACATACTTCACTTCCACAATTATTTCAATATTAAATACCGTGCTAATTTTAAGTGGATAGGCAATTTTCTATTTTGCTCAGGAGATACCTTGTGTATGGAGCAGTATAGTCAAAGAAAAGTAAATGACTATGCCCTCCAGCTAAGAATAAATGGTATCCCATGCAGCTGGAGGAAACATGCTAGTAATACTATTACAGTTAAAAAAGAAAATTTTTCCAGAAAGTAACACATAGGCAAAATATTCCTTATCAATTTTCATTTGGTGTGGTAGTATACATCAACCTTTTTCTTAACTTCTTAAATGCTCATAGATTATTCTGTTTCTTTTCCAGTTCTTTTCCAGCTTTTTTGTTGGGTTGGTTTCTTTTGCTGCAT
>JAOWBP010002978.1:8958302-8973065 GCA_028571105.1 Tragopan temminckii
GTTTCCATGGTCATGGCTATATTTGTAACTATTACTGCATTGTCTACCAGTTATTTTCCTTTTCACCTGTAAGTTTTAAAGACAACAGCAAGTTGAGGCATTAGGAGACATTTCTAAAAATAAGAAAGATGAGGGGCCTGAACCACTACTGATCTGGTGACACAGGACATATTCCATTTCCACAGTGAGCAATGCATCAGAGAACGCTGCAGAAAAGGCATTAAAAACTGCACTGAAACACAATAGCAGGTCAAAAAGAATAATGATCCAACTTCCATCAACAATTTAACAAATCCATTCAATCCTTTGGGGTCAAAAGACATTATTGCTATGATTTCAGTTCAGCTAAGTCAGATTTTGTTCTGTGTAAATTTGGTCCCAGTTACCATAAGCCAGCCCTGTTTGGATTACATGCCCACAAGCACTGCAGAGGGAACTCAACAGACAGAACCCAGTGGTGGCTCTGATGCTTTCTGACTGTGGCTGTAAACATCCATAGGTAATTCTGAACAAGACCAAAGTGTGCCCGAGTGCATGGCACAGCAGGTGCTTTCAAGAACAGTGAGCAGCCATGAGTGCTGCTAAGTGCCTCAACACAGGAGAACTCTGCAGTGTGTTTCAGTGTAAGTAACATACACATATATACATGGAACATTGTTACACACTGAGGATTTCACTGTTTATCCCAAAATGCAGCAACCTAGGCAGAACACTGTAAGGGAAGCACTGGTTGCCCAGAGAGGTGGTGGATGCCCCATCCCTGCAGACACTCGAGGTCAGGCTGCACGGGGCTCTGAGCACCTGATGGAGCTGTAGGTGTCCCTGTTCACTGCAGGGAGACCAAATGGTATTTAAAGGCCGTTTCCAACTCAGATAATTCTTTGAATCTAAGCTTTTTGACATGAAACAACCAATGTTCTCATCTTGACAACACACAACCCAACCCACTTTGGGTTTGTATGACATACTGTTTACTTGAAACTCCAACGCACCGTGCTGCTGTTCCATGTTACATGAGATTGAACACCAAAGAACGATTGTAGTAAAGTGCATTTAGTTCTCATAGAGATGAAACTCGCTGTCCTCAAGACAAGAGCTGTACTTGGAAGAATCCACTCTTCTCCAAGACTTGTGCAGATGAAAAGCAAGAACTAGGATGAAGTCTGATGAATGTTCACTTAAGGAAATGTTTTACTGTTCTACTACTTTAGAATTTATCTTGTTCCTATTGATTTGAGTGTTTTAGGATCAAGTCCTCAAACACCAGAATACAAGGACCCTCCTTTTCTTCTGCAGTTTATATAGGAAGTAACATTTAAGTAAAAGACTGCAAGCAGACAATGCAAAATTTATGAACACAAAATAGTTCAACTTCCTACAGGTCTTCCCACTACAAAATACATCACAACACTTTGCAATCAAGTAACAGTTTAACTTAATCTGATCAGCCATTTTGTCTTTGTACTGTTGGTAAGATTGGCCAGATTTTCTCAGAACCTGCTCTTTAGAACAAGTAAAAATTGCTTTATTTTAATCATAAAACCGCCATAAAATCCCTTTGATGTGGAAGAAATATTATTTGTCACCATTCACATTGGATGAAAAGTGCAGAAACAGTGATGAGGGAAAAATCTATACAGAATGCATTTCACAGGGATATGTGGCATGTAATGCTCTCTAATGCATGAGATAAACAGAAGCGTGATTTATAGATTTCAAGGTCAGCACATTTCATGGTGAGCACGTTCTACATTAACACCAGAGAATGTCATCAAGTTTCATCAAATGGGCTCTGCAATCAGCCCACAATTTCTGTTCCCGTAGAACTATCTATTCAGATCAGTTCAATGGTTTATCATCCCAGTGAGTAAAAATACTCATCTTTTAGTATTAATCTATCTAGCTTCAGATCGCAGTTTCCACAAGTCTTTACAGATTTTTTTTCTGACAGATTAAAAAACTTCCTCCTTTTACCAGTGCTGTCAAGGGAACTTTCCAAATTCATTTCAACTGAGTTGAAACCTCCAGGTTTCAAAATCAACTTTTTGCACAAGGATAGAGAGGATTTGTATTGCATTGCCTCTTAAAAATATTAGGTTTTTCCTAAATCTCTAGGGCCACAAAAATGATCCAAGGGATGGAACACCTCCCTACGAGGACAGGCTGAGAGCTGGGGCTGTTCAGGCTGGAGAAGAGAAGGCTCCAGGGAGACCAGAAAGTGATCTTTCAGGACCCAAATGGGGGCTGTAAGAAAGAAGGAGACAGACTCTTTAGCAGGGTCTATCGTGATAGGACAAGGGGAAACATTTCAAACTAAAAGAGGGCAGATTCAGACTGGATATAAGGAAAAAGCTTTTTACAATAAGTGGCATTGGCACAGGCTGTCCAGAGCTGTGGTGGGTGGCCCATCCCTGGAGACACTCAAGGTCAGGCTGGATGGGGTTCTGAGCACCTGATGCAACTGTAGGTGTCACTGTTCACTGCAGGGGAGTTGGACCAAATGGCCTTTAAAGGTCCTTCCACCTCATTTCCATGATTCTAGATTTATGAAAAACTCTATTTCATGATCTGTTTCTGGATTACTGCCATGTCCAACTGCCTGTCTCTCACTCTTGCTCATTCATTCCCTGTGGTATTTGTTTTGGTAAATTTTTGCTTATTTGCCTTTTACAAATGACAAGCACACTGTGCTGTGTATCTGTATTAACAGATAGAATATTAAAGAGCTCATCCTACATCAGGAGTATATTTTTCCAGATCTCAGATGGTTCTCAGGCTTCCTTCACGTTTCTTACCTAAGTCTCAAACTATACATACATTCCTTTCAGTTGTACAGACCAGACTTGTCTTGGAGATGCAGAGTTTTTATCAGCTGTGTTCATCCCACGTCTGTGACGGAACACATCTTGTGTTATTAGAGGATCAGGAACCTGCCTATCAAATGACTGGTAAACAAGGGTACAGGCTTTCAGCTTGATCTGTAGAAGATGTGTTCAGAGCAGAAACAACCTGCACGTACGTCCCTCTGACTGTGTTGCTGAACAGTGCCATGTTCTGTGTTACCTGCTTTGTGTAGGAAACAATAACTTTAAACCAAAGAGTATTACTGCACAGTAATACAGATGAGAGGCAACAACAGTGCATAAAATCCAGGTCTGATCATCACCTACCAGCACAAGACTGTATTTTTGCTAGCTGGTAAACAGCAATGCTTGAAGATACTGCTGCATGAAAACGTCAGGGACCTCACAACCAGATTTAATTCCTTGCTATTTTCCACCTTCAACAAAAAGAACGGCAGCCTATTGCTGAAGCTCCCCATGCACCTTCAATTTATGGCCTCTGCCTATGGTACAAATTAGAATTTCATGCAACTGTTCAAGAATCTCTTCCATATAAATTGAGAAAGGGTACCAAATAGCACTGCAAAATGGCACATGGGATACAGATACTAAGATTGGTAGAATCCGTTGAACTGATTGAAACTTTTCTATTTTTAAAGCAGTGTTCTGGGGTCCTTTTTGCCTTTGGCAAACCTGAATAATTACAACTTCCTCATTTGTCATAAAAAACAATGTCAGTGTAAATCCATCTGTGTAAATCCAGCTATTTTCAACAGGGTGACAGTTCCTACCATACTGTATTCTGCTTTTACAAAATGTATCACCACAAGCACACGTTATTGGCAAGATACTGAGGTTTGGATCTTATTCGGAAAAAAACATCAGCGCACCAGTTAATGTAAGGACTGTTCCTATCAGCCAACAATGCCACTTTGCATGTTTCTCTTATGTAATGAATAGGAACATAGAATTTAACAGTCCGTAACACAGCATAATGTAAGTCAGGAAAAAGCTTAATATCATGAAGCCCAAAAAGAAGCCATCTCCCTCATGAACTATTCAATGTGGCTACAGAGTACAGAAAGACCCATCTTGCAGAAACTTGCTTGCCATAAACAAAAAGCTTTCCACACAGAAATCAAGCCCTCCAGAAATCCTGACTGCAGTAAAATATGCTAACAGGGTGCTACTTAAAATACAGTGTGAAGTCAAGGAAATTATAAATCTAGTGCATTTATATCATTCAAGAATTTTTAGATAAGTCTATTTCCTTTACATTGCACCATGACCAGAGCTGGCATCACAGCTCCTCTGCTCAGTATGCAAGCATCATCCACATTTTCTGCTCATAAAAAAAAACCACAACAGAGCAATGTCATGATTTGCCTAATGTCACATAGCAGGAGGCAGAAATCAAATCCTGTTCTATGACTACTTGACATTCAAACCTCTTCATTATCTGCTTCCTAATATTCCTCTCTTGTCCTTTCACCCTCTTCTATTTCAACACCCAAACAACTTAAGTCCTCCAACTTCCTGTATTCTCGCTCTTATTACTCTGTCTTCATACAGCTGATATGTCTGGAGCTCCTTCTTTCAGCCAAGACAGCTTCTTCTTTATTTTTTAATGCCCAAGTTAAAATTCACTCCTTCATGATTGTCATGGACCACTGTAGGAGATGCCCAGGTGTAACCGACAATCTACAGGAGTTTTTCAGCCCATCAGCTGGGTTAACAGCACACAATTTATTAACAAGTCATCCTTTTCACAATAAGCTGAAAACATCTTCTCTTACTACAGAAGAGCACTCACTGTCCTGACTTTAAAATGAATCAATGTAAGCAGCATATTGTTAACCATCTTTATATTACTATTCGTTTACGAAACTTCTAAATCTTTACATTTATTACATTTTCTACATAATTTGTCAACCCCTTCAGGCTGGAAGTGCATCTTTTCAAAGGTCTTTAAAATTCCCAACACAATCAATGGCAACATTAAATAAATAAACACTATGTAGTTCATTATAGAAATCTTAGGAAAAAAAAGCAATATTTCTCTATATAAAGTATTCCACATCAGAAAGAAAGACAAGGTTTGTTTCCTAATGAATATCAGTAAAAGAAAAATCCTTTACATGTTTCTTTGCAAATTTCAGAGCATCAAGACAAGTTAAAAGCCTGAGAAAAAAAGAGTATGCTGAATGTGAGCAAAGCATTATAAAACAAATACAATCAAAAATCATGAAGGATGTTACACAGTAGAACAAGGAAGGAATGTGTTTTCAGTGAAGCGTGTCTGTGCTCACACATTTTCATTACTATTCAACACAATTTTTTTTTTGATTGGAAACAAACTGGAATTTAGCAGCATTTTTTTCAATTTAGAAATAATAAATACTTAGAATTTACCTTGGGAACTCCAGTATTTTAATTGCTTATTTCAAAAAATATCTATATAAACAAAACAAAAAGACCCCTTACAGAATTCAAAAGAATTGATTTTTCAAAAATACCATTTAATCCCAGACTAAAATGAACTCCACTACTGTAAAGCCAAAATGTACTTCACGAGAGGGAAGAGCATGCCACCAATCTACAGAGTTCCCGTTACTGTGGTTCTGTACATGTTTAGAAGTGTGCAAGAGAATATATTCACCTCTTATTATCACAGAATCATAGAATGGTTTGGGTTGGAAGGTACCTTTAAGATCACCTAGTTTCAACCCCCTGCTATAGGCAGGGACATCTCCCTCTAGACCAGGTTGCTCACAGCCCCATCCAGCCTGGCCATGAATGCTTCCAGGGAAGGGACATCCACAACCTCTATGGGCAACCTGTTCCAGTGTCTCACCACCCTCACAGGAAAGAATTTCTTCCTAATATCTACTCTTAAATCTTCCCTCTTCCAGTTTAAACCCATTTCCCCTCATCCTGTCACTACATGCCCTTATAAAAAGTTCTCCCCAGGCACATGGCATGGCTTTTAGGTGCAACTGCTAAGAATGACAGACTTCAGCATTTGAAAATACTCTTAGAGAGGATATGCAAACCATAGCATTTTGGAAGGTAAAATGTTTAAAAAGGTAAAAAAAAAAAAAAAAAAAAAAAGTTAAAAAGTATCATGGAGATGTATGAGAAAGTCTGGATAGGCATTTCTAATTCTTTGCCTTTAACACAGCCTCTGCTCACACCATGCCTCGTTTGCAGTTGATGGAAAGCTAGTGAGGTTTTAGCCAAATGTTCCTGGAGTACCATTCATCTCATCCCCAAGCAGACACGTAAAATAGGTCAGATCAATTATGTCCTTTAAGTGCCTCGTTCTCTTCAATCATTAAAATGGGCCACAGGGTGACTGCCTGAACTGCAGACATCTGAAGATAGGTAAGATGAATTCCACATCCCACAACTAACTACCCTGCAGAAGTTTTCTGAATAAAACGAGACTGAAATATTTCTTTCCAGAAGGATGCCTAAAACAAATATGCAAAAGCTTAAATATTTAATCTAATATGATCTAATGGCTGAGATACTACTAAAAAGATGAAAAATAACTTGTTATATGTTGTTATTTCTCTGCGTTTGCCTATAAGTGTGATTTCCAGTCTAGTAAATAAACTAAAAAAGGAGAGCGGAGCCCCTTTTTGCTGAGATTCTCCTTAGAAGACAGATACCTACACACTTATACACAGGCAAATATGAGTGATGAGACTTCCATTTCAAGTATTTCACATCTCCTCCCAAGATGTGACAGTGCAGCACAGATGAGCTGAGGATGGACGCCCAGTCCCATGACAAGCCTGGGTCACGCAGACACACAGCATGAGCTCTGACATTGCCATCCTGCTCATCACAGCCACACAAGGATTTGAAGATACAGCTTCTAGCATCAGAAGCAGCAAAACTTTCTCTCTGCCCTCAGGCTGACAAATTTGGCAGTTCAATGTGGCTCAGGGTTCAGTGGTACCCTAGAAAATGTACTTTTAAAATGTACTTTTAAAATGAAACCTTGCCTTCTCCAAGAGAAATATTTTTAGTGTCTTATTCTATTAAAATATATTTGTTTTACATTTTTGTCCTGATATGAAGCAAACTCAAGTGTTGACATAGCAGAAACTCCCATAAGAAAAAAAACTGCAAATGTTGAATGGATAAAATATAAAGCTCTCCAAGCAACACTCCCATTTGCAGTTAAGGAATGAAAGCAAAAAGAGAGAGGGGAAACCATCCCAAAATATCATTTACTCCTTTCACAGAATCATAGAATAGCTTGAGTTGGAAGGGACCCCAAGGATCCTCAAGTTCCAACCCCCTGCCACAGGCAGGACCACCAACATCCAGATCCAGCACTAGACCAGGCTGCCCAGAGCCCCATCCAACCTGGCCTTGAACACCTCCGGGGATGGAATATCCACAACCTCTCTGGGCAGCTGTGCCAGCATCTCACCCTCATTCTGTTGGCTCCTACGAAACATAGCTTCAGTATCTGTACTGCACTTAGAGTTGTAATCCAGTGATCAGACATCTAAAGGCTCAAAAATAGCAGCTGTACATTACGTAACAGCCATGCCATTGGGGCAACTGGAAATCTCTTGCTCTTCATGAAAAATCTCAGAGTCATTGCTCAAATAATCCATATACAACAACCAACAATGAGAAAAACAGCCACTTTCTGTCACTGTCGTAATTTTTGGAGAAGAGTTAAATGCATCTATTCTCTTGTGTTATCTTTATTTTAAAGAAAGCAATAAATATATATATTTAGAAGGGTTTTCTTTAGCAAAACAATCTGGTTCTGACAGCTAGAAAATTCAAGGAATCATTCTGTTTTAAATTGTACACTCAGATAACTAAAAGCAAAGAACCAAGATGCTGTATTTTAGTCAAAAATCTCCCACTTTCATCCTTTAAAGAAGCCTTCAGAAGTTACACCTACTGAGTGCTTTTGGGGTTACAAAGTACTAATGGATCTTCCAGAAGCTGCGTTGCCTTTCTTGTTAATAGTATCATCTTTTGTTTGCTACCTTCCATTCTTTTTTCAGACATTATTCAATTTGTGAAGATAATCCAAAGTAATGAAAAGACGGGTTTGGTCAAGGATGCCTCATCCACCAATCTAGTGTAAGACCATGACAAATCAGTAAAACAAACACCTACTGCACTCTGGTTCTACTTTATTCAATAACGTATTTCCTGAGGGCACTGTAGTGCTGTCTTCTTTTTTAAATGCACCTTGATTGTGATTTCCTCTTTCCTCATACACAGATGACATGTACATTTTTCACCCTCATTTAAGAAAAAAGCTAAGCTAATTGAAAGTTAAAAAAAAACCTTTCTGCAGGAAGCAGAAACCACAATTCTACCAATTGCAGGCATCTTTACAGAGAAGAAGTGGAATATTGCTCCAAAATGAGACAGAAGGGTAACTGATAATTGGGGAAAAAAAGTCTTTAAAAGAAGAAATAACACCGATCCTTGTCCTATTCCTTTCTAATGCTAAGAGCAAACAAACCAGCTGAAGGATGTACACGAATTTTACTTACATTCTGCTTATTCAAAAGCCTCCATAAAGTCATTTCAATGCTTTTACACATCAACATACAGAACTGCAACACTCTTAAACTTCTGCCTTCAGCATCATTTAGGAAGCTGGAGTGATGGGATTGCTCAGGTGAGTAGGAAGCTCCAGCTCAATATGTGAAATGTGTCTTCTGTCTTAATGCTGTATCTTTCCATTCACGTTTCCTCACGTGCAGTGGAATCCAAAGCATAATACAAGGCTGTGGGTTTTTTCCACTGCCAATGAATATACTTTCCATAGCTGTGGGAAAGCAGCAGGAGCACTTTAACATAGAGTGCATTTTCTGCCCACACTGACAAGAAATACTTAGCACTGTATTAAAAATTCCTAATAAAAAATCAACTTACTTTTATTTCTTATAAAACATGAGAGTTTCAGGATCGAATGAGCAAATAACAACATCATTTTTGACTCGCAGTTTCTGTGATCAAATCCTTTTGCTTTGACGAGAGTCTGTGTATTCCTGCATGTAGAATGTTTGTCTGCTTCAGGATTGCTATCACCCAAGTCAAAATATCCCCAAGCCCATCGGTCCATATGGGAACACATGCATGACACAGGGCGATATTCATGCAGTCTGAAGTTTCTCAGGAGCAAAGTATACAAAGTGCCATGTCAGATGGCACTGGTCTCTGATAATGAGCATGAGGAGATCACAAAAGGAGAGAGGGTAGGAATGGGGCAATACACCCTGATGCTTACACCGGTATGCCCCACTTGCAGCCACCACTGTTGGACAGTCTCAGAACCACCAGGCCTCACCCAGCCTGCAGAGCTGATCCACCAACAGAGATGTGTCCTTCAGTGCGGGCACAGAAGTGTTCACTCTAAGAACATCCTGAAGCCTCAGATAATTGAACGTTGAAATTGTATTGTAGATGTGATTTTTAAAAACAAGAGTTATCTGAAATGGTCCTTATACTCTTTGCACCACTCGACTATTATTTGATAATTCATTCCACAAATACCATATTCGACATTGACAAAGTTCTTACTGTGAAATCTGGAAAAGATTCAATCGATAAGGACACCGATGCTTTTTATCCAATCTAAACAATATCACTTCGCTGTTGTTAGAGGATCATCCTCCTAACAAGCACTTTACATCCAATCACCGGCTTAAGAGAGTTTTAGGTCAAGTTAAAAGCACAGGGAAAGTCCTCAATCAAGTTTATATTCAGCACAGGTAAGAATGCAGCGGAAAAGGTGACTGAAGTTTTTAGCTATTTCCATAATGAATTCTCACTTGCTGTGGTCTGTCCTACTTTTCTTCCCCATAGCCACACAGTGGTCTCTCTTCAGTGGATAGAATTCTCAATTGCCTCAAAGGGAAAACTCCTAATAATTTTTAATTGTATAGCAACACACCATCTTCATAAAAAATGCTTACATTTGCAAAAAGATATATTTGCAGATTTAACTTTGCACCTCCTGAGATGAGGCGCAGAACAAAAAGCTATTTCCAACTTCTCACATATGGAGAATAACTACATGTAGATAATATATGAACTGAGAAACTGCAGAGCGAATACAAAAGTCATTCATCTGGAGATTATCATAGGATTTTATATTTATTTGCTCTGTAGCTACATGACACCTGGTGTCCTCTCACTAATCTTTAAGGTCCACAGTCAAAGTCATTATTTGGAGGCAGAGCTGGCAGCATGCATTCTGGGGATCACCTTTGGAAAAGGAGAAACGACCCATTCCAGTTTTCATGCAGCGGTAAAGCATCAGTCAGTAGGCTTTTGGCAGCGGTCCTCTTTCAGAGAAATGCTCAGTTAATTTGCATCTTCTCAAATGAAGGTTTTTACAGCCCTCCCCAGATGTCACCAGGTACCTACTCATCAGAGGAGAATGAAAATCAAAGCTTCTAACTCATGGTAAAGTGGTCTGCTACGTCAATTTAGAAAGTATTATTACTGTGGAAGGCATTCCAAATAGCAGTTTCAAAGTAATCTGAAGAATTCTTATCTTCAGTTTTAAAACCCTGCTCTAATTATCTCATTTGAAAATACCACAAATTCTTTAAGTAACCCTAAAAAAAAGTACACAGGTGGTAGAATTATGAAGTTTTTTATGGCAAATTCTTCTAGTGTGTTAAATGTTACGTTATTGAAGTTCTCAATTACCAATGGAAAAAAAGACACAATTCTATAATAATTCAAGGTACAGTGGAAAGTGCTCTGATCTGTGGTGAAAGCAAAAGGGGTGAGCAGTCCCATTTCCTAAGTGACAGCAGCACTTACCTATAGTTAAGCATATGATTAGGAATTTGCACAGGCAATCAGAGAGACTTAATCACAGCTTTTAGGTAACAAACCAGTTCAGAAACAGTTCTCTAGTGACTTATGATGTGAAAAAAAAAACTATCATCATAACACCTGATGCATTATTCACAAATGAAATGGGATGACAAATAGGTTATGAATAAATATCACGTAAAATACGGTGGAATAAATTAGTGTTGGAAAGCACATAATGAAATTAATCTCTTTCCAATACAGCTGAATTTTTGAGGAGTGGGAAAGAGATGTGTGCTGACTCCAGCAGGACAGAGATTATTACACTATGCTAACTTACAGCTTGCCACATTTAAAGGCTATTCATTCCTAACACTCTCTTGCTCTTTATTGCTGGTCTCTGTGAATGTTCATTGTTTTCACTGATACACATTTGCATAATTAATTTCTGAATATTTACAAGAAAGTTATGTATTTTATCTAATGTGTATTCAGGAAGATTCATATTTGCTAAGTGTACATGGTTTATTTTTACAAACTAGGAAGGACTTTCCAAAGGTTATGTGGCAATGGTGAAGCTGGTCAAACAGAGCTCTGTTAGCACAGCTGCCAGGAGCTGGAGGGACTGGAAGGTGGAAAAAGCTCAGTTTTAAATGAGCCTTCACTCCACGAAAACCACAGTAGGGAGATTCTTCACCTCAAGTCGGGGCTGGTTTTGCAGAATGAAAGGTGACCAAAAAAAAAAATAAAAATCAGGTATCTGTCTGGGAAATTGCATGAAGCATTTGATAATTAGGTTGAGCTGACTGAAGTTAAAGTAGAATTACAGATATAGAAACGTTATGTTACATTTTTTTGCATCTCCTTCTGTAATAGTTCTTTTCCCAAGCTCTGCATCATGCAGAACTTGTTTTCTATCAATTTACACACAAACATTGTTTAATGTTAAGGAGTGACTTAGGCGTGTCTGGCAAACTAGAGACTTTATGTTTTCCAGAGGGTGACAATCCTTAATAAAATAACCCACAATCCCCATTCTGCAGGCTCAGAGAAGCCAGACGATACACCACCAACACACCAAACCCCATCCTCTGGCAAGAAGAAATCTCTCAATTGATCAGAGTTAAGTGGAATATCTTTGTCAAGTCACAACAAAACATGGGAGCTCCTGAGTGAATCCAGACTGTTAAAGAGACGATGGAAAATTGATCAGAAAGAAAATGTTCAAAAATGCATTTGCTAATATTCTGTCTTGAATAGAGCTAATTATGTTCTATAAGATCAGCCGTAGGCAAGCTCTACTGAAACATCTTATACATTAAATCACCTTAAATCCAGGAACCCTGGACTAAAACCGGCAACATCAGAAGGCACTGAAGCTGCAACTGACCTCTGACCTCTTTTACACCAGACACAAAACAGCTTCAGAGGAACAGGTGAAGCTCTTTGTGGAGGGGTGAAGGTTATACTCTGTTGGAAGCAGAGTCCTCTCGTGTAGTGATGAACTTTCATCTGAAGGCAAGCTGGTATGGTTCTAATATAGGATAGCCAAAAAGAAAGATAATGAAAAGGAGGCCGCCCTGTTAAAGGAGTATCAGGTAGCCAAACATACATACACCCAGATTCAGATTCTGGCAGCTCCACACAGAGGGTTAGGTGAGGTCCACTCCCTGTTTACATGTATGATTACATTAACAGTAATTTAGTTTCTCTGTCTGTATTTACAACTAGGACTGCATGACATAAACTTCCCTAAACTGCAAGTTCAGAGAAGGCAGCACAACTGTGCTCCCCATAATGACCCGCACAGCCAGCCTGCCTCTGGGCAGCCAGCCATTTCAGGGCTCCTCCATCTCTGCTGCACTACAAAAGTAGTCCCACAGCCAGAAGAAAATGTTGTTCTAAATTTGTCTTAAGTAATTATTTAATTAGGAAAAATTAACAACCAAGTGTGATCAGATCTTTCATTCAAGCGGGATCGTATCCTTTGTTAAAGCTGTGTGCTTTGCTTTCTAAAATGTCAGCCATTCAACAGCTGTTTATTCTCAAGCCCGTGTGCTGTGCCCATTTCCTCCTCCCTTCTCAGTTATTTACTTTCAGATTATCAACTCTTTAGAGCAGGTGTTACTCAGAGAAACAAAAGCAAATGGACAGGAAAAAAAAAAAAAGTCCTCAAGTGCAGATCTTTGTCTTGCTGGGTAGCATAAAACCAAACATGTTCAGTACTAAAACAGCCTTCCAATTCTGCTTTTGAAATGATTACAGCATTAAACATTTTATCCTGCCTATGAGCGTGATTGCTCCCTAAGAAGACCTTTTTTGTTTATTTTTCCATCGCTCTGAAGATACAAATTAGCAGGTAGCGCAGATCAGTTCTCTCTGTTTTCTCTTCAAAACTTGTTTTTATTATTGTTGCATTTATTTTGAAGAAATAATCCTTACTGCTGTAATTTTTCCTTGGAAATCGTTCCCTGCACATAAGCATGTTGGTAAATTGTAACTATGAGCTGACCTAGTTAACCAAAATAAACCTCCAGATAGGTAGTGCTAGCAAGAGGATGTTAAAATCTTTGCAATTTCAGTTGATACAGAAAGACAAAATTTCAGAATCTGACCCAACATTTTAATGGTAAAAAAAAAAAAAAAAAAAATCAAACCAGGCATTTCCTTTAAATAGATCACACCAAATCAAAAATCTAAAAGGAAAGTTCCGTACTGAAGACTTTCGGGGATTTATCTCTGTCAGCTGTGTCACTAATTCCAAGATGCGTTCAAATACATAATGTTTGATGTTTGCTTTGATATCTTTTCATTATTAATATTTGGCTATTTCCATAAATGTGTGAGATACATAATTCCCATCTTCCCCTCTTTCCTCCTTTTTGTCCTTTTTCAGGGCATAAGTAAGAAGTAGGATACTCACTGGTGACTGCAGTCTTCAAATGGAAGGAGATGCTGTATTCCATATAGAGATATCCCAGAAATAAGAAACATTCCTTAGCTAAGAAGACATGAGGACAAGTAACAAAGCTGGGTATGATAACTTCCCAGTGTAAGTAAGGCATCGCACTAACACCATACTGGGATAGTGAGCTGTGCTAAAATCTAGAAAAGGAGTAATAGATATTTGATGTTTGGCAGCCTAACATCTCTCACAACAGATATCAAATAAAGCTGGAAGTATATAAAGTTCTCCAAAATCTAAATTAAAATTGTAACAAATCATTCTGCAAGAGAAATACACCATAAGGTATATATTCTTTAAAAATAGAATTAACATCCACATTCTTTGATGGTGTTTTATCTCCTTTGATTAAAGTTTATAATATTTAATGCCACATCTTTAACTCAGATCTGAAGAGTAAATAGAACATCAAGTCTAACTCAGAAATACTTGCTGTCAGAGGTTAATAAGAGACTGTCTTTTGTGAGGACACCACGAGTCCAAATGTCATGCTGTGGAGAAGTCAGTAGCAGTATCAGCATAAAATAATTCAATCTCCAGGCCAACTCCCTGTGGCTGTTTCAGGGATACCAGTTCTAATATCAGCACTGATATCGCTTGTGAGCAAGACTGGGATCTGTATCCTTTTGTGTTCCAGCAAAAGCAAAGCCCTGTGCAAAAGCAAGATCAAGCAATTCCTGACAGGAGTACCATAAACTGATTTACTGCCAAATATTCTGTTTTGCAAAGCTGCAGCTGGAAAATAGCTGAAAAAACACAGTTTCTTAAAAGAGAATTCTTCACTGGCCCTAAGAATGAGACCTTACCTTCCAAGTAAAGTAACAAATTGGCAGAACCAGCTGCTCTGAGTTTAACTGAATTGCATTAAGCAGCTAAGAAAGTTTTAGGGAAAATATAGCCTTTCTGGTGCAGAGCAGAATATTAATAAGGAGGAACATCTTTAGAACTTGTAGGACAGCAAGAGACAGACAGATAATTATCTGCTACAGAATAGTGAGAGCCGAATATTTTCATGTGCCAAAAATCCAAAGCATCTATCAGTTTTTCAGCATCCAAGATTGATTTTTGGAAGTTAATTTTTAGATTTTATTGAGGTTAAAGCATGAGAGATCAAAGATGAATGGGGAGGTG
>JAOWBP010002978.1:8985487-8996728 GCA_028571105.1 Tragopan temminckii
CCTGCATGTGGCAGGGGGGTTGGAGATTCATGATCCTTGAGGTCCCTTCCAACCCTGGCCATTCTGTGATTCTGTGGGCCCCAAATCCACTGGGAACAATATCTGTCAGGCAGTTTATCTAAGATTCAGTAACCTAGATATCTTGACACAATGCTAAGATGTATTCATGGAGCTGGGGGAGAATGAGGAAGGAAAGAGGTGGAGAGGTTTGTGCTATATCCCTGCCCAGACAAGATGGAATTTAGATTATTTTATTATTTATTTTCTGCCTCTTGAGGATGTAAGTAAATCACAGAATCAAAGAATCATAGAATCATGGAATGGCCTGGTTTGAAAAGGACCACAATGATCATCTAGTTTCAACCCCCCTGCTATGTGCAGGGTCCCCAACCACCAGACCAGGCTGCCCAGAGCCACATTCAGCCTGGCCTTGAAGGTCTGGGGCAACCAGTTTGTCCAGGTCCCTCTGGATAGCTTCCCTTCCTTCCAGTGTATTGACTGCACCGCTCAGCTTGGTGTCATCTGCAGACTTGCTGAGGGTGCACTCGATGCCATTGTCTCTGTCATTGATGAAGATGCTGAAGAGCACTGGTCCCAAGACCAACCCCTGAGGGACACCGCTTGTAACCAGCCTCCACCCTGACACAGAACCAAATGTTATGCGAAAGAAGGTTAATTGCTATTAATATCGAAAGTAAGACCAGTGAGATTATTTAGTTGAACAGCATTTTTTATAAATATAGATGTATGGGAACTATTGAATCACGGCCTGAACCTCTGGTTGATCACCTGAGGCAAGCACTGTATCAGCCATAGGAGCACAGGTGAAGGCAATGCAGCTGTGTGACCAGAAGGGGTGGACCTGGCTGCACCTCTCCTAGACCCCATTTAAGAGCTGACTGCCACTGAGGGAGGTTCTCTCTCTGGAGATTGCTCCTCTTGGAGTTTTTCCTGTGAGCCCAAGATATGGGTAAGCTTTTCCGTTCATTTCTTATTATCCCTTTCCAACGTGATAATCTTTCCAGCTATATGTTCTCTAAAGACCAGCCTAACTTCTCTGTATATTTGTCAATTATGCATCTGTATACTCGTTGATTATACAATAGATGTTTTACCTTTTGTCATCCAAGAGTCTTCCTATCATCTGTGTACAGATTTTACTCCTTATAGATCTATACATGGATGCAAATGGAGTCATTGGAGGCTTGGCACTGCACCAGTGTTCTCTACCACTCAAGATAAGAGGTAATGGTCTCAAGTAGCACCAAGGGAGGTTCAGGTTGGATATTAGGAAACATTTTTTCTCTGAAAGAGTGGTGAGGTATTGGAATAGGCTGCCCTGGGAGGTGGTGGAGTCACTGATCCTGGGGGTGTGGGTACGGTGGGAGTGGGCTGATGGTTGGGCTAGGTGATCTTAGTGGTCTTTTCCAAGACTTATGCTTTTGTGATTCTGTACTGTTTTGAGGGCACAGATTGCTGGTTGGGCCACAGTAATCCTCCTGAGTCTTGTTTGTGATTTAAGGACCTCTTAACTTTTCAAGAGAGTAATGAAAAATTGTTTAGTATCCCTCAATAATAAAAACTAAATCAATGTTCTTTCAGCATATTGTAGTTAGATAAAGTGACGTCTGCTTGACAGAAGAGTAGGATTTGTTTTGTGAATATCACAGCAATTCAGTTGTATTTAGGAATGATGTTTTAATGTACCACTGATTTCAACTGTTTTAAAGCTCTCCTTGTTTCTGAAACAGTATTTGAAAGCGTCTTTGGAGAATGGTAAAAGTTTTTCTGAAGACCTTTCGGCATCAGTGAGAAACAGGAGTTCAATACAAAGCCAGAAAGAAAAAAGTCATCGACAACTGTGTGACTGACAGTGTTTTAAAGAAAGGAAACAAAAAAAAAAGTAGGTTGATTTTAGTTATGACTGCTAGGCTCTGAGCTGGTCTTTTATTCCCTGTGCTGTAACAGAGTGATAATTTTTTCTACATGCTGGTGGAAAGAACATCCGGAAAAGAGCCTAAAATGGAACGTTCAGGACCCAAGAGAGGGAATTCAGCCAGAGAAAATTACCTGTGAGAATAGCAGGAGATGTGACTTACATTAACTGACAACTATAAATGTGACTTACATTAACTTGACGACCTAAGCATCTGTGTTTGAGTGCTTAGATTAGTGTGTTTTGCGCTGATTGCTAAAGCTGTAGGAGCTCTTGGTATGAGACCAGCCACTGCAGTACGTGTGGTAGTTTGTGAGGAAGAAAAAAGCCATCGCTTTTTCTGCTGCTTTGCTAAGAATGATAGAAGTTTTTGTAAATGGAAGTCTGGACTGAACCCAAATTTATTGGAGGTTTGTTTGAAATTCTAGCTAAGTTGTTCAAATACCACTTATGGTGGTACCTGCATTAAATGGGGTGCTGAGCTGTGTTTGGTATAAGCCTGGTGGAAAAGAAGGAGGAGGTGGAATGAAGCAACCTGCAAGTAGCAGTGTGTGGGTATTCAGAATGCATGAAGAGCAGCCTTCTGGTGTCTCAAGGTGCGAGGCTACAGTAGCTAATGAATGCAAACTCAAGTTGTTATATCCAGATAAAATTAGACCTTAGTAAATGTTGTTGGCTTGTTGTTGTTGTTGTGAATGGATTCTTTCTTTTTGGAATGAAAAGTTGAAACCAGTAAGCATGCAATCAATAATTAGATTTGATTGCCATTGGTTCGAACTGATTTCAAGTATCAATAGGGAACTACATTTTTAAATGAATTAGAGCTTTGAGATGCTTAATGGGAGGGAGGTGAGAAATAGTTAAAAAATCTGGTTTTACCCATCTTCTCTGTGATCTGTGAGATTTGACACTCAGTGAATAGTTTTTACAGTTTATACCTAATCCCCTGAGAAAATCCATTCCTCCTGTGCTAAGTTAAAGGATGAATGAGATTAATGAATTTAGCCATTCTGAAAAAAAAAAAAAGATATGTAGTTGATTAAATCACCTTGTCATGCAACACAGGAATTAATAGGCCTGAAAACAAAAATATTGTTTGATATATTACAGCACAGATACTGAACAAAACAATATTAAACAGTTTTTCTGTCTCCAGCTGTCAAAACCCTCTGGTTAATTTCCAAGTGATTTTTATTTTTCTTGCAGATTTTGACATCTTACAATAGGTTGCTATTCTCTCCCAGCTAAAATACCAATTTTTGCTACTCAACTGACTTTT
The DNA here is from genome assembly GCA_028571105.1 of Tragopan temminckii. Lineage (NCBI taxonomy): Eukaryota > Metazoa > Chordata > Aves > Galliformes > Phasianidae > Tragopan > Tragopan temminckii. Next base: position 8,988,703 of record JAOWBP010002978.1, read on the forward strand.
CAGCAACTAGAAACTTATTTTAGCCTTTAGAAATAGGATGTGTCTCAGGAACACTTGCATATATTTGAATTAATGCTGCCTATTGCTATCAGTATTACATGTGCATGCATATTCATTCATAACATAAATAATCCTTAGCAAAATCTAGATGCTACTTGAAAATGAGGGGCAGTACTCATAAATTTGGAGACTATTTTGGATTACATTGTTTGAACCTGTGTCCTACTCAGTAATTATTTTTAAGTAGTGAAATCTAATGAAACGTCAAATCATTTCAAGATGAAAGTTGCTTACTTAGCCTTTGATTACTGCCCTGTTTAGATAAGCATCTCACTTGGGTGACCCATGTCCTGTAGGCTTCTTTCAGCCAATGGCATCTCTGGCATCTGTACCTGTGCCCCTTTGAGTGCCTCCCTCTCTCAATTAATGAGCAGTACAGGATCTTTAGCAGGAGGAAGATTGGTGTACAAAAGGACAGTACTTCTTGGAGAACCACAGTACTAAAAAGTTCTTTGCTATTTACTTATATATTTTTCCATGATGGTAATCCTCCAGCTTCTACCTGGAGCAGCAGTTGCATCTCTTTAACCAGCGATTCCAGGACAGTCCCTCTCCTTGGGGTCACAGTCTTGTCTGGAGCCTGAGGTCTGGGTGAAGGATTCACAGATAGAAACAGAAACCCTGAACTCCTAGGAGGAGGCCATAGAGAAGGCTTATTTCAGATATGGAGTTTGACAAGTGCACCAGAGCCCCAGGTGCCTGAATGTCATATTCTTTGCTGTTGCTAAGTCCATTGGCAGTGTGGCTTTTTTTCCCACTTCTTGTCCACACAAGATGATTATCCATCTTCTCTGTAGTGCCTAATCTCCTTGCAGAGAGAAGACAAACCTATTTTGGTGAATTTGGATGTTTCACTAAACCAGATAGCTTGTCTTTGCAGCATTAGTTAAAATTAAGATCATAAAACTGGGGACAATTAAGTGCATGTGGAGAAACACACAGTTGAACTATTATCATGGGGATCTGGTGCCTCAAAGAATCATCTGTTTTTGCTGTGCTCCTGCTGGGAAACTCTAGTTGCATGTACCTCACTTTCTAGAAACCTGGGGTCTGATTTAGACAGTGCTAAGCACTCATAATTACTGCTGAAGACACGTAAAAACTGTACTTCAAGGTAACAAGTGCTATACGATGTGACATCCCAGAGAGAGTTCCCAAATTTCACAGAAAACATTTAACTTAAGCTCACTGTATATTTGTAAAATGGCAGTAAGGAAACCTACAGGGAATTGGAAAGGTGCATGAGTCATTGTGAAACTCTCTGACTGCAGTGGAAAGTACTGGTGTCACGTCGTGGTGGAAGTTAACAGTTCTCAGAGCTGGGTATGAACAACATGCAGCACATGAAGAGAATAGAGCTACGTGTTGAACAGTGATGGGAGAAAAAGCACTGCATGCTTGCTGTGCTTTCAACAGTGAAAGTTTTGAATTATAAGAGAGCAAAACTGCTCTCTTTGTGTGGAATAAGAAGCTTGTCTGAAAGTAACTAAGAATACTGTGTCATTCCACATATACTCAAAGGTGAGCCTAAAGCTGTGTACGTCTTCATTTTGGCATTTCCTGACTTTTGAGTGCCTGACCTTTCCATTCTAGCAGATTTCTACGCTGTGCTTTCACATGTTATGCACGAGGGAGGCTCTGGTTTCACAAGGCACACAGTGTGGATGCTTGTATTTTCCAGCCTATTGTTGTGATGGTGGGAGGATGATGAAGGATGACTGTAAGTGTCCTCCTCTCTAATTTTTGCTTCAGCTCTTTCTTTGGCTGCTGCTTATTACTGAAGATGTACATTTTTGGGCTAAGCCTATCTTCTCTGTGTGTTCTACCTGGAAATGATTGTCCCTCTGCTTATTGTAATAGACACAAAGGAAAGCCTGGTGGTGATCTAGAGACTATTTGCTGTATTGTTGTATGACTATAAACTTGGAGTATCATTGAGGAAAAAGTCTGGGAAAGAATCTAGAATAGAAGAATATGTTTGAGAGCAGTTCAGAACAGAGCAAGAACAACTGAGCTAGCTTCAGTTTTATAGTTTAATGCGTATTGACAGAGGTTATTCTTATTTTGAATAGCAAAAACGGTGTTTTTTTAAGTGTGTAGTTTCTAGTTTAAAAACTTAGAAAATCTTGGTGAGGGCATTCTGATATCTCGGAGCACTGCACTGTGCCTGCGATGTGTTTCTTGCAAAGAAAGATTATTAATGATATGCTGTGACCAGAAAAAAAAATGTAGAGAAAGTTCATGGTGACGACAGCTGGGTAAAGGAACATTGTTTTGACTGCACTGAAATTACATGATGTATCTTTGTAAGTACATGATTATGGTAAGAATATGCATAGGTTGTGGAGAAACTATTAGAAGTTGAAACAGAGAAGAAAGAAGTCGCTTTTTCTGTTCTGAATCACTGCTTTGAAAAGCCTCCCCTTTACTCTTTTATAGTTCAGTGTGTTCTGATGGAGCATCAAAGACCAAACAAAAACACTTATTGGAATTCTCAAGAGAATCTTCCTCTTAGATGAGCCTTTCCAGTGAATTTTGATTGAACTAGATTGACTGGTCTTACTGTTCTTTTTTTCCAGTATTTCTATAACCTAAAATTCTAACAAGAGCAGACATGAAAAAAATAATTAAAAAAAAAGCTACTGAAGAAAGTTAGTGCAACTTCACCTTTTTTCACTTAAAAATCAGATTCTTGGGTTACGCACTCATATTAGGCCATGCAGTTTAAGCCTTGGACATTCTTCCTACTGTTTTTAACTGTTATTGCAAAGATCCAGTGTGAACTGAAACGTCTGAAGGTAGGCTGTTGTGGTCTGCACACTGGGCATTCCCCCAGCAGCTCCTGTATGTGGGCAAATCTGTTTGCCTGTTCTGGTGGAGGGCCAAAGGCCATTGACAGAAACAGCTTGTGCTGTGGAAGAATTTTATGTGTAATTGGCAAATGGCCGCATGGGAATAGCCATCCTGCTGATCAAGAGCAGTGGTCCATCAAAGGAAATCTGGGGACAGAGACTGAGAGGGAGGACTCTTAATTTCATCAATAAATATACTCAGAAATAAAGGACACTGCTTTTGTCATTATGATGACTAAAAAAGGGCATGCTCACCGAAAGCAGCTTTTCCCTCATTGGAGCAGAGGGATAACTCGGGTCATGCTGACCTTAAATAGCTTTGAGCAGTAACTAGATTCACTTTTTTAAGTATCCTATTGGTCTAATTGGATTTGTAACTTCTTTCAGATGCTGCATTTTTCCTTTAAATGCTATTTTAAGAAAATGAAGTTGCTAATGCATGCCTCTTTTAATAAGCATGGCAAGATTTCAGAAAGGTCAGCATATGAAACTGACATTTCTTGATATTAAGCTGGCATTCAGGTGCCATTTTAGGCAATTAGTAAGTAGGAATTGTTATATTAAGAACAAAAAAAAAAAAGCCAAATCAATATTCTTTATTCATATGACCAGCACAGTTCATGCATTTAATAATTGCCCCCACAAGGCAGAAAAGCATATGGTGTCACATAGGCAAAGAACCCAGAAGGAGGCTGGGCTGGCTCTGTCCTATCTGTTCGTTGAGGTAGGCATATGGTTCTCAGGATTCCTGTACCTTTCCAGCAAGGACTGCTAAAATGGAAGGCTTAAATGGAAGGCTTAACAGCAAAGCAGCTCCTACTGTAGCATGTAAAAACAACATTAAAAACCAGAACAAGGATTATTACAGGAATGATTACAGGAGGGTGAGGAACTAATTGAACGGAAAAGAGAAATAGATTTGGTTGAAAAAGAATTACTAATGATGTTTTGGAAAGGCACCTTATTTAATATTGTCATTAATGACAGTACCACACACACAAAAAAAATATTTGTAATTGGCACAAAGTTTGCAGCAGTATGAAAAATAGGACCAGAATGTTACATGGGAAGAATTTAGAAACTTTAAATCTGGAGTAACAGAAATCAAAAGGAAAGTAGTGTGAAGTCATACCTTGGAGAAGTCGTACTTTCAAGAAAGTAATGTGGTCCTCTGCCAAATCAAATGAGATAAAAGCTGGTAACAGTTTCTACTTGCCAGTCGTGAGGAGTAATAGAGCAACATCAGTAGCACTGCCACTGGTACTGCCTTGAAAAACTGCTGACTAACAGCGTGGAAGGTTAATTTCCACTGTTGAAGTTTTATCAGTACTAACGCACGCAATTTCTGCAGCTTCCTTAGGACTATGATGTATTAACCCATGGTTAGAAGACATAAGAACCTGTCTATGCTGAACGATGTAACCTTGTGAAAAAAATTCCAATGATTTCTGGCTAAATTAAAGCTACAGTTACATAGCTGCTTGAAGCCTAGGGCTGTGAGTAAGGTTATGCTCAGCCAGGTGGCTGTACGGAGCCCAGGATAAGAACTCTTGTTATTGGAAGTAGATCAGGAAAAACACATCTAGTTGCCATGGCTGAAGGGAGCTTCTGGCTGCCTGTGAAAAGGGAAAGGCTACTCCTGCAAGATGTCCTTGAGCTAATTGTTGAGATAAAAGTACCAAGACACACTGTTCTAGATGGAACAGTCAGCTGCAACTATCGCTGCTCTCAGTACAGCCATGGCAGGAAACTGTAAGTGGTCTTCGTTCGCAATAGAAGTAAATCAGGGAATAATAGCAGAAGTTAACTCATGCAGCTTGTCATTTCACATCACAGTCCTTATGATACTTTTTTGCTAAGTGTTTACCATGAGATGATGTGCCTTCAAATTAGTCTCTCTGATTTTCTTTTCTAAGCCAGAAGACCTCAAAGCACTTAATAGCAGTACATGCAAATATGAATGCAAAGTGAAATGCAGCTATCATTAGATTAAACATCAGGTGCAAAACAGATTTATTTTCCTTTTCCTTGGCAAGCTTCAAAGGTTGTGCAGTTGGATCTGTAATTGAAAACTTTTTTTTTTTTTGTGCTAAGGAGAAAGCTTGATCTTCTCCTGGGTTTTCTTCAGCTCATAATTTGAAGCTGTGATAGATGGAAGACTGCTGGGCCTTGTTTCCCAGCCAGAAAACAGAGCAAACAAACTTTGTTGTCAAAAATGGGACCAAACCCCTAACAAAAACAGCAAACTAATATATAGTTAAGATTAATGAAATCATTTGAAGGTACATTTCTTCACTAAATATTTAAACTGGGTATGTATGTATGAAGGAGAGAGCTATAAGCATGCCATTTACAGGTACAACTTTTGACTAGAAAACTTATTCTTCAGGTAGTTGTTCATTAACAGTGATTGCCAAGGCAAATTGCTCAAAAAATGTCGTAGAACGGTGTTATCTTCGTCATAATTCAAACAATTTTATTAATCAAAGTCACAGTCATCCTCTTGGAAAACTGAACAGGTTGCAGTGGGTCTAAGAACTATGGGAAGTTCTGTGACATCCAGTTATGATAGCATAGACAGCCAAATAAACTTTTCTCAATATCGGTCACCCCCTAGCAACAAGCAGAGATCAGTCCCTTTCCCCCAGCAGAACTGCAGAGGCACTTTCAATCAGTAAGATAAAACATATCTGATTTACGGGTTTCAAAAAATTAATGAAACTTAAGAAATATACACTTTATTTATATCTTGAAAATAAGAAAATTGTAAGGATGTAACAATTTGACAAAACTTAGTTTGCAATGAGAACACTGAATAAAATCTGAGTAAACTGTTGGAATATTTATGAAGACTCAAGGAGAAAGCATATGACAGATTTTGTCATGAGGAATTCAGAGATCAATACCTGTGTTGCAGAAAGCCAATGGTTTTTCACCTATGAGAGGAGCTATAACAGAGCTGGATTGGATCCTGAGATCTATAGATCAGCAGCACTGCTACCACAGAACTATTTCAACCCCCTGGAGCATCAGCCACCAGGAAGACAAAGGTTCATCTTTAAGCTTTCTTACCCTTCCTGGCAATATCACTTTTAGAATCACCTTTAGTTCTTTAGAATAAATCTGCTGTTGGCAGTTATCTTTACTTCAAGATCTGGAATGTACCTGTCTGCAACAGGTAGTCCATGAAGAAAAAAAAATACAACTCAAAAAGCAGTGTTACAGACTGAGGAGAATAAAAAGGCAGTAACTTTTCTCTTCTAATATGAGCAAATAGTGAAAGACTGAAAAGCAGAAGAAAAATCCACAGTGATTTACATATTCATTAACTAATTTGTATAATCAGAAGATTTAAAAGGTCATTACAGGAACACCTGCCTGTTAGCAGATGTAGAAGAATGAAGACCAAAGGACACCCAATTTTTATGAAGATGTTGATAGATAAACAGTTGGCAGACCTACAGCTACCTGCTGTGGCAGCATGTTTTTCTGGCTCAAGCTACTGCTGTGGAGAAAGTAAATCTGGAATTCACTTCTCCATAAGCACACACACTGACTTTCCTGTTGCAAAATCTGACAGTTTATTAAGGATGTGATTATTTTTAAATATCAATATTCCAGTTAAATAAGGTGCTACATAGAAGACTGATGTACTACAAAGATGTCTGTTTAGAGAGATGGGGGAAAAACACTGTGCACAGATCCTAACCAAGAATTAAGAGTCTGACTTCATTTAGGTAAATTTGCTAATTTCAGCGTCAGTGCCACTCAGTAGCACCAGAGATGTCAATGAGCCATTTGTACAGGCACTAAATGGGAAGCATCCTGTCCCCCTTTGTAGACAACTATTAGGTATCCAAGTCTAAGACAGTCACTGCCATCTTCTCAGTCGCTGCCTGAATCAGTTTCTGGGGCTGCCTAGTAGATCCACTTCTAAAACAGGCAAAAACGTAGCATTGTGAACTTAGGCATCTAATTTATATATGCCTCAGTTAAGGCAAAATAACATTCTGCAATCAACACTATTACTAGTTTCAAGAGAGCATCTGTTCACATTGAAAAGCTAAACAAGTGGCTTACATGTCTGCATTGCCTCTGGCATTAATTTGTAAAAAGAGCCAAATACAAAGCAATTAAACTTATTTAACTTGAGAGGAAGCTCATGAGATAATTCAGTCCAATCCCCAGCTCAGGCAGGAGTAACTTCAAAATGGCATCATGTTGGCCATCAAGTTCTTGTCATCTCCAAGGATGGATCTTGCACCGTCTTTCTGGCACATCTGTTCCTGTTCTGTTTTGTTTCACTTTCATCAGGAAAATACTTTCACTTTCCAGTTTCTCTTGCTGCAACTTGTGTCCACTGCCTTGTGTTTTCTTGATTTGTACTTTTGATAAAAGTCTTTTCATAATCCTCATCACGTAGGTGAAGACAGCAATGAGATTGCTCTTCTCTGTGGTATGGAATTTGTCCATTGCATGTAGAAGACTTTGCGTGTGTCAGGCTTGAACTCTACAAGATTTGCTGTTTTCTATGTCCATTGGTCAGGCTGCTACTGAGTTGGACAACATTACCCTTCAACTGTTTCAACCACTGCTCCCAAGGTGGTGGCACCTGGCAACTGACTGAGTTTGCATTTCATTCCCTGCTAAAGACTTTTAATGAAAATGTTGAACAGCACTGTTCAACACTGTGCTGAGGAATGCCATCAGTATGACTTCGTAGCACTATTATTGTTAAAGCCTGAGTGTTCAGGCAGTCCTCCACTCTATATGTAGCTCATGCAGTACAATCCATCTCTCTCCAACTTGGCCACAAATATATATTGTAAGTCTATGTAAACAGTCTTTCTAAGGACAGGAAAGTTGACATCCTCTGCTCTTATTTCATTCACAATAAGGAAGGGAATGTGATTGGCCAAGAAGAATTTGCTCTTTGTGCATTCATGCTAGCAATACCCAAACACCTCGTTGTACTTCATGTGCCTTGACATGAATAGTCTCTGAGAATTTCCCAAGGACTGAAGTTACATGCTGCCTCAATCCCAGAGTATGAGATACTATCTTGTTTTTATCAAACAAATGATAATTGTCATTTTTACCAACCCCCCCCCCGG
>JAOWBP010002978.1:9000321-9026921 GCA_028571105.1 Tragopan temminckii
AAATACGTAAAGATTACAATCACAGCAAACGCATGGGTAGGAAATTAAATACTGTGCTGAACTCAGTGTCTCACAAGGTTTTTACCCCCTATTTGAAAACGTGATCATTCAGGATGCTTCAGCTGTATTATAGAGCACAGCAGAAAGGGTATAGGAGAGGTTAGTGCTCATTTCCCCCTTAGCAAATTTACCTTTCAGTACTGCTAGATTCTTCTGTGGCAGCTTCCTTGTAGGTTATAAGCTTTCTCTGAATGACAGGTGCAACATCTTTTACAAGTGAAGTTTTGTGCTTACCTATTTGAAATAGGATTATGTTAAAACGTTGAACAAAAATAATGCTTAACCAAAATAAAAGAAAGCAAACTCAAAAACCTTTTGCACATTTTCATAGAGTGCCTTTTAAAAAGACAAAAAAACACCCCACAACACTACTTAAAAAGATTAGAAATGACTAGATTTTCACTGCCCTAGATTAATTACTGTGTTTCAGCAAAGCAAATATAGAGATGGACCCTATGAGTTAGAGGCCATATTTTTAACTCACTACAGAACTTGTTAAGTGCAAAGCTTAACACCATCATGTGCAAGTGATATGCCTTCATACCTGCTGAGTTGGCTTTTTAAATTATACCAGCAATAAATAAATTAAAAATATATAGTACTATATATATGTATGTATATATACACACACACACACATATATGTAGTTTGACTGACCTTTAATTACAATCACAGTGCAGATGACAGATGTAAGACTAAAAATTCCTTCAATTTCTTCAGACAGAATGCATTCCAGTATTTCGTTTAAAAATGACCTAAAGAAAAAATAACATAAATATACTTTCTAAATCATGTTTATTTCAAAACAGAACAGAACAAGCTTGTGATTATACCATGTTGCCAACACAGCTTAGAAGATACCACATAGGGCAAAGGTGTGCTTATGGGGTGATGGAGAACTGCAGGCTTCTTATGGGACTGTGAGTGTGATTGAATTCATATATTGCCGGGGAAGAAAGTAAAAGATTTTCCCACAGAATAAGTAGCTTTTCTGAGAAATTAAGACCTCGTGGAATATTTTGGAAAGAACAGTCTGAAAAAAATACTGTATCCACTGGAATGTAATTAGTACGATTTATAGTGAACTTTCTAAAATCAATTTATAGTGAAGTTTAAAATACATTATATGACTCCAGTGGATTGCCAGTAACAACTCAGGCCCTTAAATCTAACACTACTTGTAGCTCAATTAGAACCTAGAGTTTAATTAACATTTTGTTCTAAAGTGTGTATGTCATAAAAATTAAATTGGAAGTGTTTCCAATTAAAAAAAAACAGTGAAGAACTCTTCTATCAAAATATAGGACTTGAAAAAGGTTTTGAATTTTATACAGCCGTTCCTTTTCTTATGAATGAAAAAAGGAAAGAAGTCTGATTAAAGACCTCAGTTAGATGAACAGTCTTGTAAATAAGCACTGTTGGATGTTTTTATAAAAAAAAAAAAAAGGAAGAAAAAACTCACCAGTCAATATCTCCTAGATTACGATCATGCAGGTGAATTTAATAAGAAATTTCAGTTTCTCAAAATGTATTTGAATTCAGAAATTAAAATATTATTGAATATACATAAGCTGTTCTATGTTATTAACAACCTTGGACAACGTAATGAAGAAACATTTACCTGACCACATTAACAGATTTCATAATCATTGCCATTAAGCTGCTTGAAAGAGGTGGAAGGTCTGAAACTGTCCTTGGTATAGTGAAAGCTTTCTCACTGGAAGCCTAAAGAAGACACAGTCAATAACTTAACACATATGCAGAAAACATCCAGGCAAATCTATACTGCAGTCATTACACTAAACAAGACCTATCCTTAAATAATTAGAAGACAACATTCCCATGCATTGTTTGAACACCTTAAATCAATTGTGCAGTATCCAAAATAACAAAGAATAAAATTTGAAAGGCTAAATCTGAACCACATAAACAGCGTCATGGGAAACAGTCTCCACAGTTTGCCTGAGTACAAGTTTATGACTGGTCACTATTTATAAACACAGCATACTGAACAGAAATAAATATCCTTTGTGTCTTCATGTTTAAGTATATACCACAATTTCTTAAACTTAGATGCCAGCGATTCCCTAGGCCAAGTCTTTTTGTATCAAGTTCTGAATAGTATGGCAAGTATTTAGTTAGAACGCAAGTTCTGATTTACTAGAACAAAAGCTGCATATATCTGTACAGCAAAATACAGAATTCATTCCTTTTTTTCAATTGGAAGGCACGCATCAAGCCACTTCATGGAAAGCAAGGCTGAAAATAGGCTCTGTCTGACAAAGACCATAATGGTTGCTTAGAAAGACAAGTGCCATAACCACAAATGATCCCTTTTCCTCCTCCTTTCCATGACCTTTGATTGCTGAGCACATTATCTGGTCTGAAGCATGCCTGCCTGTGGTCAGTCAGTGTCAGCTGTCTTGGCTGAGGGAGTCCTGACACTGTGCAAACACTGCTTACCAACAGCCAAAACTTGCTGGTGTACCACCAATACTGTTTTCAACTCAAATGCAAACCACAGTGGCGTACAGGCTGCTATGAAAGAAGTTAACTCCTCCAAAGCCAGACTCAGTACAAATGCACACACAAACAACTTCTCAAAAAAGACCATGTCGTTTACTCCCAACACTGTCTAACTTCTAAAATTTTCGGCAAGAATCAGATACTGAACAAAGTATCAGGACAGGCACCTTACGTGCATTTGTAAACCCGAGAGATGCATTTTAAGATCAAATTATGGCAAATAAAACATCATATTTGTTCCATGCCATAACACACAAAATCTTCATCTGCAGTAGGAAAAACACATTTTCTGAACGCAGCTTTCTGCTTCCAATTATAACCTTTAAAAAGCAATCAGCATTAACCTTACCTCCTGTAGCGCATACTTTATCTCTGCCAGTATTGCAGCTAGGAGAGTGGAGAACACACTCTGGTGAACTGCTGGGCAAAGTGAATGCCAGCATTGGACCGCGTGTAAGAAATCTCCAAGAGGTGTTTGAATAGACTGAATCAACTGAAAGAAAAGACAACCAGATCAGCTGCTTGAGGTTGAATGAAAATGATTAAAGTTTTTCAGCAAACTGCTGTCTGCAGAGAAGTGCAGGTGACACCCTGAAAGTCACCGTGGTATTTTGTTCACTTGGGATCAGGAGAGAAGTCAGTAACAAAGGTCAAAAGTCTACTCGCAAGTTTCAGAAAAAAAAGCAAACAAAACAATGACTGAACAAAAAAAAACCCCCATATTTCAAAAGCCCTAATAAACAGATCATATTTTCCACTGTGATCTGTCTATCTTACTACTATCTTCTCTGCTATAAAACTCAAGAAGCTGAATTTTCTGTGAAGATAAGATGGCCTGAAGAACTTCGAGACATTATCCACGTGTTGAAGCTGACGTAGTTGAAGCTGAAGCAATCATAAAATAGCCATAATTTCTCATCTCTCCCAAGATCAGAATATATATGACCAAAACCTTTGCTCAGGGTTGAGTCCATTTTCACTGACAAGAAGGTTAATAGTGTATCTAACCTATGACCTAACCAAGAGTGTCAGGGTAGGTCACTGGTACGGTAGATCATTCATAGTGTAGATCATTGGCAACATAACACACTGTTCTCTGGATTGCTAGCAATTCTGTCACAAGACCAACAGTGGTTAAAAAAAAAAAAATTGGGAAACATTAATATCAGAAAAACTTACTGAGAATATAAATCAGATGTTGAATGGAGTAACAACTTCAAAGCATAACATCACGTTGCATTTGAGTGAAAGTATGGATTCATTTGCATACAGGTAGTGATGTTAAGAGTAATACCTGAATCCCTTCTCTACGCTGTTCCTTGATTCTGCTTGCAACACATTCCAAAACCTTCTGGAAGATCCTCTGTACAGCATGGAGGACATCAGCTACTTCATGCACCTCAGTGCTCTGAGTCAGAGAAGCTTCAGTAATTTCTTTTAGTGCACACAACAGCACTGGTGCACAAAAGGCACCCCTGGCTAAAGAGATAAATACCACAATATACACACTGAAACGAGATATTCTTAGACACAAAATTAAAAAAATATATATATATATACACACACACACCACAAACAGCTATAGTTTCCTAGATGATGCACTTAGTTGCTGAGCACCTTCAGCTGAATTTTTCATGTATTTCAATTAGTATTTGATTAAGTATAAATCCAATGTTCCTTCAAAAAATTCTTGAAGTATATGGAATAAAACTATATATTTTGTGAGGAACTGAGCTTTAATTCTGTCTCTGCTGTCAACTTTCCAAATGTGAGGCAAATTTAAATTGCACTACAGTTTTGTCTCCTGAGATATATATATATGTACACATAAAATCGGTGTGCACAAATATTTATCTACATATACTGCTGTGTGATATACCAATTATGTAACAGGAATTTAACAGCAAGAAGAAAACATTAGTTACCAACAATAATAAGATGCTGGACAGCTTCTCTGCTTGTTTTCAATTTGCTGAAAAGCTGTTGTTACTTCTCACCAGATTAATGATATTTGCATGAACTATCAACACTGCTTTTTGAGAAAGAGATTCCACAATGCAAAAAAATAACAGTTCTGTTAATATAAAAACATGTCACCCAATTGTGTATGGGGGTGTTGACGTTAGCACTACACTTCGTACCTGTTTGTATAACTGAAAGTGCCACATCTAAAAAGTACAGTTGAAACTTGACATTTCCAAGACCAACCATTATGACATCTTTGCAGACTGACAGATAGGCCTAGAAAAGAGATGCAGAAATAAATCAGAAAAAAAAACATTATTATATAAAGCAACAGTTCAGTAGTAGCGAGAAGTAATAAAAATATGAAATCAAAGGAACCATTTAATTATCTTTTTTTTTAACCAGCCTGCATTTACATGAGTTGGGCCATTCAGAGACACAGACTGTGATTAAAGTTTGTCTGAATCTTTCCCTTGACTAAAATTTGAAAAGACCCACAGCTCAGTGGTAAAATTACACTTGGTTAAGCGATACGTAAGGGAAATACAACAGAAGACAATTAAACAATTGCTTAAAAATTACCTAATCACATGCTTTCTGTGTATCTACTAACAAGGAGCATTATTACAGGCTTATCAAGCAGTATGTCAGATAGTTCTGTAGTTGATAACTACCTATTTTATTATTTATCAATACTTTCAATTTCTATTCAGACCTGGGAAATTGATCCAACACGAAATGCTGGTACATCCTTCATTTTGTGTCTTGTCTTTTCATAAGACTGAATTCTACGACTGCCAACTTTTGACAAATAGCCAGAGTTGCAGTATGCGTGCCAATTATTTCATTTTGAAAAGGGACAATAGCTTATTAAACACCCAATTAACCTGTCCCAAGAACGACTATAGCACTTACTTAATGCCTCTTTACAGCCTTCAAAAAGTCATTTGGCTGCAGCAGTGCCACTCCAAGTCAGTAAAAGACTCACTTCCTCACTATTAAATTCCCAGGCAACTCCTACTCTCCCACTCTGCTGACTTCCATAGATGTTTTCTGGTACTCAGCACCAGAATGAAGTATGCTGAATTCCTCGGGGTATAATTCTACCTGCTTCTTTTGGGAAAGCAGGAAGGAAAGGAAAGAAGGAAGCAAAGCAAGCCAATATGATTAGATTTAAATCCTCTCTTTCACAGTAACACGACCTTCCTTGGCTTCCAAATCATCCTCCATAGTGCACTGGGAATTTTGGATAACAGTGTTTGTAAACTTCACATTTACATACACCACTTATTTGGCTGGAGGCAGTTTGATTTATGTGAGAAGAGACCTCTAACCTGGATAATTAATTCAGGAACATTACTCTGTTTTGAACTTCCATCCTCTTGTTCAGTTGCTAGTATAAAAGGTAAAACGTGACTTTCTACCCAAGCGCCTGTCTCCTGCAGATGTGACAGATAATCTTTTCCTTCTTCAGAAAACTGGAAAACAAAAATAGAAGTTTATAAAAGTTTGAATTCCAATTCTTTCGGAATTTCCTTATACTGTCAGCTTTAACTCCTGCTTATACTGAAAAAGTATCAATGTACCTTGTTTTGAAGATGAATACTCAATCTGCAACACAGGCTGAAGGCTCTTAAGCCAGTTCCTTGATTGCAGCTACCACGATTTGTATCAGCTGTTTTCAGAACTGAGCCAAGAATCTCCTGAAATACCGAAGTTGACATTAATATTTGCCAGAAAAACCTTTCAAAAAAGTTTTGTTGTCTTTTTCTCAACACTTTTAAACAGAGCATTTTAAAATAAGAAAAAAAAAAGACAAAACCAAGAAGCATAATTTCAATTATTTTCCTTTTGGAATGCTGGAACCAATTTTCAGACTATTCCTTACGCGTACATTCTGAAAGTCAGGTTCCTTAAAAATGCTCAACACTGGATCATAAAAATTAGAGGCACCTAAAAGTGAAAAAGCAATTAAAATTTGCCACCACTAAACAATTCTGAACTAATCTAGTTTACAATATTTGTCTGAAGTAGAAGGGGAAGAAGCTGTAACAAAACCTACTTATGTATTTGCAGAGTTTAATGTAAGGCAATCTATCATATGTTGCACTCTTATAAGCATTGCTTGTGGTAAGGACAACACTACCTTAGCAGCACCGAGAACTTTCAGAAGATGGTTCAGTTTCTTTTTAGGAACAGAGAGTAGGCAACCACGATTAACAGGATGAGTCAATAAATATTCAATGTAATCAAGTGCTAATTCTGGCTTCGATTCATGTGTCACATGGATACGTACTCGCCGTTCCGACGTTTTAACATTCTAAAGGAGAAGGAAGCACAACATTAGTACGGTATAGTTAGTATTTTACAATTTTTACAACTGATTCCAAAGAAAGAAAAGACAGCATGAAAGAAGCTGCTCATTAAAGAAAAAAACCCAACAACAAAGGAGCAATGCAGTTATGTAATCTAACAATTTCTTGACGTCTGCATACCTTTCTTGGGGTTAGCATGTCTGACAACCAGTCACAGGCCAGTTCCAACACATGACCCACTTGACCCCAGCGACACATACAGTCTATCAGGGTAGAATATTTGCTTTGGTCAGCTCCACTGTCAACGTTTCTGAGTTTGGAGATCACACCACAGCTTAGATTAAAAAGAAAAAAGGAAGGAAAACGATGTGTTAACTTCATATTCATTACTGTAGAAATTATTCAAAGATAATTAACCGATACACTACCAAAAGAGACACACAGGTGACTCAAAGATATGTTTACACCACACAGATTTTCTAACTCAGTACATTTATTTAGCAGATTATTTTATCCAAGTTTACCCAGATTATCCAATTTATCAAAACGGGCATTTAAAATGGGAAAAATTAACAAAACCAGTCAACGAGCATCACTCACATTTTTGGATCTAAAAATAGTACCTGAAAGTAGGAATAGCAGCAGGGGGCATAAAGGATGCCAGAATAACCAATGGAGTTATGCAACGGTCATCCTATACAAAAAAAAAGTGCACTGTAATGATGTACGCATACAGACATCATGCAAAATTTAAACTTAAAGTATTATTAAATTATAGCAATTTAAGCATTTCTTTCTTTTCACTAGAAATGAAAAAATTCACATGGCTTACCATCTGCAACTAACAAATGTAACAGAAATGCACCAGAAGTTGTTACAACATCAGAACACGAGGCACAGAAACTGACCCGTGTGACAAACTGTTTAGAAATAATATATCTGTTGTCCATGCTTCGTGAGTACTATCAAGTGAAATGATTATTCATTTAGACATCTGAAGAGCTGAAATCTTTTAAAGACGATTTTTAAAATAACATTTTAAAAAAAAAATTGTTGATTTTCAGGAAAGAGATATCTTGCCTCAACCTGTAGTCTCCTAGAAAATTAGCTCCTGATGACAGATCATTTTAGATGCAAGCTGCTCACTCACTGTAAGAATATCACTTAAGAGGTTGCTTGCTAAGGCTGGATGTCTTGCCTGCTCACCAGAACTTCAGAGGAGGGACATCACATCCTCTACTGAAAAAAGGGTTTAGACAAATCCAAATGTTTTCAAATGTTTTCAGGGTAGAAAGAATATTTGGTAGATCTGTACCGCAGAATATTATGTAGAAATGAGCAGCTTTTCACTCTCTGATTATCTAAAGCTGGTTTGAATGTTGTTAAGTAGCCAGAATCAAAAGACTGTTAGAGAATAGAATCCAATTATCAGAAGACAATCACAAGAAAGTAACAAAGGAACCTCAGCTGTTTCAGCTGTTCCAGCAGCTGAAGAGAAACTGGATCATAATAATAAGTGATGGTGGTGGAAGGAAGTACAAAAACATGTCGACTCTCATCTACAAAAAGAGTATTTTGCAGTGGCACATTTTCAGTGACTAATTTCCAAAAGATTAAAAAACTTCAAGAACAGAATAGAGTCCTACAAAAAGCAGCAAGCAGAAGAACTTCTTGCGTAAGTATCTGCGTTAACAATGGATTCATCAGATTCTGGAACTGGAGGATGGCTTTTCTCACTGATGCGGTTTCTAGGAACTTGCTATTGTTTACAGCAACAAAACATACTTAATACCATGAAAATAGGTAAGATACACAACAGATAACAACATCAGAGGGAAATACTAGAGCAGTGACAGGATAATCTAAGTTTAAATCTAGGCTTTCTTTACCTTAAATACTTTTAAATACTCAGGAAGTACAGAAGCAAATTTTCTGATGGTGTAATCTTTGGCATCTTCATTGTGATCCAACGCTTTGTGAATACTTCTCCAGAGAATCACTGTGATCTCCAATAAACTTGCCATGCTGGCCACATCATTTATGGACAACACATCATTCAACACCTGAAATACAAACACAGAGGATGTTACCTATTATGTTCTAATAAACGAATTTACATTAAAATAAAGTTTCAAAACACTGAAAATTCTTATTGGTTTCACAGAGGTGTTGTGCTTATTGTAAAGCATCAGCTCTACGATTCATTCACATTAAGCTATACATAACTTGAGTCATCCCGCTACATTATATTTTTTAAACACTTCATTGCAAAATCAAACAAACGTAATAAAGAGTGAAATGAGAGAAATATTCATTTTAAGTATGCTCCACATGCCTTCTAGCTTATATCTGCATGAAATTTCTAGTATTTCAGGGTATGAAAAGAGCGGTTTTCCCCTTCCAACTCCACAGGTGTCCAAACACTTTCCTTCAGATTTCTCTCACACCATTAACTGCCTATATCTGAAATCTAGCACCACAGACAAACGTTACCAGAACTTATCATAAAATGGCATTTCTTACACTTAGGTTCTCCTTTTCACCTTCATCTTCACCATCATCATCAAAACTCTCTTTCACTGCTTTCTGGATGCAGGCATTCAAGCAGCGTCGAATAGTTAGCATCAATTTAGCTACATTTAAATATGATAAGAATAAATCAGACGTTTACTATTTCTTAAGAACGTCATTAGTAAATGCTTCTAAGCATAATGTTAGATAGCCATTCTGAAGAGCAGGCAACAGAAGCAGAAATAGCTAGAAAAAAACATACCAAGCTTCCTGGTAAACGAAAATGGAAAAATGGACAAATGTTTTATATACTCAAAATGAAGAAGAAACAGCCAACATTATCATCAGATTCTATAACTTCATTGTTAAATACATCTATTCAAAGAAAAAAAGAAATCAAAGCAGGATCAGAGGAAGCTCCTACAGTTCCTACATCTGTCTGGCATAGCCATTAATTTCATGAATTATACCCAGTAACATATCTCTTCTAATGTGCATTCCAACTATTTGTAATAGGCAGCTATCTAACCATTGCGTTCCCTAATGCGGAGCTCATCTTGCTTAGTTTTCATTTCCTACAGAAGACTCAAAATGTTTTGTACTTTACCTATATTGGTGGGAGCAGTATACTCATAAGCATATTGATAGAACTTTCTAGCTGCTGCTGAATTCATCTGGATCAAAGTAACACAGCGCTCACACCACACATCCTCAGGCTGGTTCGCAGGCAGGAAGGAGTTGAACAAGAGATTGACTATGCGCCGCGACACGGGCCGCGAATCAACCTCGAGGCGAGCCAGAAGGTGCTCCATGGGACAGATCTTCCAGAACTTGAAGAAGTGAGTAAAGATATTAATGGAATTAAAAGAAATAAATGGAGCACGTTTACAGTTCTCAACATCATCAAGTCTCAACAAATACCAAGAGCATTTACAGAAAAGCAGGTGCATTTTACATTTTACAGAAATACCAGCGTGCACTTGAAGTCCCATATTCCTGTAATAATGCTACTTGACTGTCCTGATGTGCTTCTAACTCACCCGGTACCTAAGAGAGACCACTAACATTCTGGTTAGAACTTCAGCTCAACATATCTGCAGTGCTAAATGTAAATAGATGATCATTATGGTCCTTTTCAGCCCAGGCCATTCTATGATTCTGTGATTCTATGATTATTAAAATTTTTATCCTAAACCTGAAACTGTATACAGAAAGTTGGAAGCCCTCAATGCTGAAGTGGCTTTCTATTTATCTTGCATTCTGAGTGTTTAGAAAGTTGGAAATGCTAAGGGTAATCTTGTCTCAATATAACATCCTTGAGTTGCTTTGATCAAAGGTGGAAGGCACGCATTTGGCAAGTAGCTAATTCTCTTGTTAGGGATAGATGAGATCCTTCAGCACTGAAGCCTTGAAATCTGACCAACAAATCATTTATTCCAATTCTCTCATGAACAACAGAGAACTGTGCATGTTCTATGCAGATTCACTATACAAAGTCACAAGATAAGCATGTCATGATAACTAGACTCAGCAAAAGACAAAATCATCATTGAAATAAAAGATAAAATTTAAATTAGTAAACCACTAACAGCAGAGAGTGGAGAAAGAAGTCAAAGGAGCTGTAACGCCTGAGGCTGGCCAGTATCACCCTAAATAAGAATCCACAGCAGAAAATAAAGTTTGTTTAAAATCACTATGAAAAGAAATCAAAATGCTGAAGCACGTGCCCACAGAAGGCAAGTAAAAAATTATAAAAATAGGTAAACAAGAGTAAAAAAGCAGTTCAATAAAGATGTGAAGCTTTTCAGAAGGTGACAGTCCTGAGGAGCTGTTGTCTGACTGTTCTGCCCTGGCATCGCCACCAGGGGGCAAGGAAGACAGAAACATGCTGAGAAAAAGATGCGTTGAGTACTTGGTGATCCCAACAACCAGTGAGCAAAAAAACCCAAAGCAGTAGGTAAAGAGAAACTGCTGGACCTACTGCACGCAATAATAATCCCAAAGTAGTTGAAAAATTAAAAAAAAAAAAAAAAAAAGTGAGCGAGAGCAGAACAAGAGTGTAGTTGGCTTAATTAAAAACAAGCTTTCCATTGTATCCACCATGCCTATAAAATCTCTGCCACAGCAACATCCATACAAAGTATTGTTCCCTATGGTTGCCTCAGCTGTGACGAACAGCTATGGAAAGACCACGAGTTCATCAAAACCAGTCACAATTAAAACACTAAACGTGGGGTTTTTTTCCTTTAAGGCTGACTGCAGTAGTCTCAAAGGTACGTTTGTTTTTAAAATCAATGTCTTGATTTTTATCTCCTGCCTGCTATCTATCAAGTGCCACTTAGCCTACCTTTGCTGCCTTCGTAGCCTTTATTTTCAGCAGCATATCTACAAAAGCCACTCGCACTTTCTCTGAATTGTCATGAAGGCTGTGTTTAACTGTTGGCAGGAGCTGCTCCAGTAATGGATGACTTAGTTTGTTGTCCAAAGTTATCGGTAGGCACTGCGAGAAAAAAACAATTAGAAAAATTAAAAATATTTAAAGAGTAGATTTGCAAAAAAGACATAGCTAAAAACTGTTGAACTGGACCACGACACTTCTAAGGTGAACTTCCGTAGGGGCTGACACTATGCCTGCATGCTTTTCCTTTAACATTCTTTAGTAAAAGTTGCTTCAAATTTCTAGTGCCCTGCATTCAGTGGACTCATTTCAGATGAATAAGTTTCAGATATATGCTGAGGTCACAGTCTTGCCTTCTATCTGAGGGCACAATATAAAGTACCTTTTGTGGTAGCAATACCAGCTCCCCAAACTCTACTAATTTTGGATTAAAAATTAGTCTCTTTTTTTTTTTGCCAAGTTACATTGAACTCAGCTCTTCCTGCTTATTCAGTATAGATTTCCATACTGCTATAGCGGAGCAAGGGAGAATTAACATGAAGATAACTCCAAATTAAAAGTGAATCAGTACATTTTTAGTGGAAATACAACATGAGGAGATTCTCTAGGGATCGGTTAAAACCAGTGATATAGAAATATACCAGAACTTGCCTGCATACTGAGCATAACTTTTACTAGCTAAAATTCCTGAATTATCAGGTCCAAACAATGCAGAAAGTCTATCAGACTAGAAATGCAAAGTGAATGGGATTCAACGAAGCCAAACAGCCACTACTCTGGAAGACATTTTTTCTTTCCAGCAGTATGAATTTTCTAAAAGGTGTGCAGAACTTGCACGTACCAGGAGCTTCACTGCATAAGTCATTCTGCAGAATAATTACTGCCCTTGACTTTAAGTGGCCTGGAAACTAAAGCTTCATGTAAAAATGTAGAAAAGACAACCACAATTTTACATTAAGAAAGACTTACTTTAAAAACAGAGCATCGAACATCAGCAGATGTTACATCGCACGCCAGCTCTTCAACTAGCTTTTTTAAAAGATCAGCAATAACTGTTGGAGGAATCATCTCCCAGTATTTGGATGTTATCTGACTAACTCCAAGTATCCCTGTAGAGCGGACAACTGGATGAGGATCTTCCAAGAGGCTCTAGAACAGAAGAACATTGTGAACAGAAGGATTATTGCTGATCCACTGCTATTTGACAATAACCTGTAGTCCACAAATAGAATTCCATAATCGTAATGCAAATTGTTATGCTATGAGAGAACACAGTATTGATGTTCTCTCAAGGCATTTTATTATGAAGTGAACAAGAAAATTTAAATCAGGAACAAAGTTAAGACAATATTGTCCAATTACTTTTTTTTTTTTTAATGTGACCTTTGAAATAGTTTTGAATTGTTTTTTAGATAGCTTACATTAAGTTTTGCAACTGTGACTTAATTAAGAATATTCAGACTTCTATGTACATGAGTTAGCACTGGATACTGTTCAAATATGTTAATATAAAAACCTGACACTCAGTTACCTGATGTTTATGTTCATAAAGATGACATTGATGATTTCCAAAACATTTTAGTAAAGAATATACATCCAATCTCACCTATCTAGACTAATTAATTTTTTTTCCAGATTCTTTCAATTGTGTTTCACTTTAGAACTATTTAGGAATACAGTACTAAACTTGAGATGAATGCTTACTAATTAAACGTGAAGCTCTCTTCACCAGTCCTAAATAAGGATCAAGATCATTACTCATCCATGCAGCCCCTGGGCATCCAGCCTTCTGGCTTGCCTGGGCTGGGCTGCACTGAGTGAAGAGGAGTCTTGGCTGCATATACAGACGGCTCTCCGAAAGTAATGCCTCCTATTTATTTCCATGGAAACTACAACAGATGCAATGAACACAGTAACTCTGCTTGATAGAGCCAATTCTCAGCAACAAAACAATATTTTCAGTATAGTAGCCACCATTAGCTGTGCATTTTCTCCAGTGATGAACAGGAGGCTGCATGCCATGTTCGTCAATACCTACATCAGCAGAAGAGACCCACTGGTGCTGTCACCACTGCTGAAATACACCACTGTGCTCACACCTACTGTTTGGTCTCCATAGATGTTCAGGAAACATCAATGAATGTCAATGGGCACAATTTTTTTTCTTTTGCATGGAGGAATTGAATTCCACCTCTTTGTTTCATACACACTTCTGTGTCAGACACCATTCTGTCAGATTGCCCATCTGTCACATAGCAACAAAATGTAATGGAATATTGGTGAGAAGGTTCTACTCATACTGCCATACCACCAAATCTACCTCTGATGTCGTGGGCAAGCATAATAAAGTAGGAAGCATTACTTTCGAAGCTGTCCTTGTAAAATATATACTACTGAGCAACAACAATAAAGAACAAGTGGGACATGTGACCTTGTTTTTGTGAAACTAATGCATCAGTCTGGAACAATGGCAGAGGTTGCAATTCTTAGTAAGCTTTCAAGGTTCTCAGAGATATTTTATGAATTGTTACCCTTCCTGTACCTCTTCTTTGTCCAAACCTGCTCACAAACCACTGCCAAAAGCAATGACATCGATAAGGAGTGACTGTGAAACGATGGATATTTTTCTCTGTTAAGAGAGGTCTTACAGAAGTCTAGCAAAAAGACATGATTAAATATTCGAGTTGAATATCTGATTGCAACTCTATTTGTTCCATTTGAAAATTTGCAGGTAATATGTCAACTGCAAATGGATTTGCAAACATAAATTGATTTTTTTCTTTTTTGGCAATCTTGAAACCTGTTCTCAAATTTCTGTATCAAAACGGAAGACACAGCTGCATATTTTTTGCTATTCACAGGACTGTGTTCAGCCAGCAGCTCAAAATGCATACAATTACTTGCCATAAATTGAGTTAGCACTGCGCTCTCCCCATACCCTGCATTCAGCCCAGACAGTTCCAGTCACACACTGATGTGTGGTTGTTGTGAGTGATGAGTGCACACCTGGCCACTTAGTGGGAGAGGGCTGCAGCCAGGAAGCAGGCCACACTGTGAGCTGTGCTGGGCCACATGCAGCCCACGTGCTGGAAACACCTGATAGAGCTTTCAAAAGCATCTTTCATTCACAGCTCAGTAAAATAGATATCCAATTTTTTCCTTTTCAGATTAAAAAAAAAAAAAGATGTAGCATTGTCTGTAGTCAATGTGGCATAGGAAATTAAAATATTAGTCTATTTTTTCATTTTCTGCATCCCAGGCATACATACTACCCTGAAATTCCATTCACTTTAACTATACCGACAGCTCATTTTTAGTTAGCACTCAGCACATTAGTTACATCAAAACTTACAAAAAGTTCTTCAAACTGTTTCTGAATTTCAGCATCCATTTCTTCAGTGTTAAAACTAGGATCACGAATAGGAAAAGCATCAATAAACAAAAATGCTGCATTTGATCGAACTTCTGAGTTTCTTGCCTGTTACAATGAAGGAAAAATGATTATTTCAGTAAGTACAGACTGAAAGGCATATTCTATGAAACGCTGCTCCCCAAAGACTTTTACTATTTGTAATTAAGTAAATGAGAGAGAAGTTCTTAAATATATGGAAGTAGTTATAGTAACACAATTTTTTTTCACCTTACAATTCTGCCCCTCTGTAACACCTGAGCTGTCAGAACAATAAGCTCTCAAAATATTAATGATCCTTAAGAGTCACAGTCTGAGCCCTTCTTTCTGCAATGCTAAATAAGTTAAAAACAGTTGGGATTTCTCTTGGTCACCTGACACACATACTCGGGCATGAATCCTTAAATCTCCTCTACAGAATACAAGAATCTTGAACTCAAGCAAATCTTTTATCATTAAGTTATACAGACAGGCAATTCAATTGAAAAGCTGAAGCTTATTTCCTCAAGAAAACAGTATTTGGAAACTAAGTACCATCAAGCCTAGAGTATAACATCCAATACGAACATATTCAATTCTGCTTCTATGCATGCAAGTAATAGGATCATGTTCTGAGCTTCCACCAGCTAATCAGAAGCCTAAGATAAACCTCGTAACTCTGACATTTTATCATTCGTAACCACTTTCAGTGTGCTACTCAATATATTTTGCTGGCTGTAGAGCTCTAAATGTAAGGAAAAATGAATAAAATGTATATTTAGGCAATCAGTGAAAAATGATTGGCCCCCGTAGGCTCGTAAAGGATAGAAAATACAGAGCAGTCAATGAAATGAAGTAAAGATGAGATTCAAGGTACATCAGGAAGAAATCTGAAATATAACCAGCAGAAAATATTTTATTTGTTAAAGATATCAGTCCTTGATATTTGTGCTCACTTCTCTTTGAAGGAAGAGGGAAGGAATAATTTTGTTCAGATTTTGAGTCCAATTAAGAAAATATATTAAAAACATATATAAGGAATCTGATGTGAAACAAGCAATGTGGGCTTACTTAAGAGCAAGATTAAGAGAGAGTGCAGGGGACCTTCTGACTACATTCATCCAGTTTTCTTCTTTTGTCATGAGATGCTCAGATCAAAGGCAGGGAAAAGAAGAAACTGTATAATCATGTAATATTTAGAACGAAAGAAACTAATGGTAAATAAAAACAGAAAATCACAAAAGAAATGAACTACCATTACTTAATGTGTAGTTTATTTTGTATTTCCCCTCTGACTTGGTCTTCATGGGAGATGAGGGATGGGCATCTCATCTCCAGGTAGGAAAAACAAAACAACACTACCACCACCACCACCACATTCTTCAAGCCAGCATAATTAAGAAAAATTCTACATTTGATACCATGAGAATAAGTAAAGCCCATCTACACATTCTTTAGAGCTTAGGAATACCTTATTTTACCTCACAGTCACCAAGGGGAGCCTTCAGTTATTTGATTAAAAAAAAAAGTTAATGTTTCTTTACCTTCATGTCTATAATTATTTGAGGAACTGTTAAAACTGTTTTAAGACAGACTGATAGACCTTGAGATATACAGATCCACTTTTTGGTTATACAATCATGGCACAACTGTTCTGCTCACTTGCACACAACACTTTTTGTAATAAAGATATGAAATTGCATAACATTATAAAAACTTAATGTAGCACAAAGGTTTATAAAACTCATGTAAGTAAAAGTCACAAAGGAAGCCTGTGCTGTCTAATATCTGCAGAAGTATCAATTTAAGAAGAAAAAGAGCCATGTATTCTAAACAACAATTTTAGAGAGAAAATCAAGTAGTTTCAACATGACCAGTTCTAGAACACCTTGTATTCTTACAGCTGAAGTAGTTTTCCTTTTTGCATGGAGAAGGGATAAAAGGGCCTTCTTATGGAGTTACCTTTCTTTTATACAACCAGGAACAAGATTTGTTCCTCACTATATTAAATTAGGCTTTCATATAGTGGTTGAAATAGCAAACTGATTATCTAAAATGAAACAGATTTCAAGCTTAGGAGAGGAATCCAAATCAGTAGAAGTGACTGTAAGCTTCCCTTTTATGTTCTGTATCTTAAAGTATTGGTGATTCCAAGTCACAGCAATAGTCCCCTCAAAAATGGCAAATACTTCAGCAGTACCATATAAAAAAAGAAAAATGAACTATATGAAAGTAAGATAGCAGCCTAACCAAAAATAAACTGCCCAATTTTGATTTTCAGTCACATATTTCCTTTCACCTATCACAAATATCTTATTGAATCATCTGGAATGGAGTATCTTTCCTTGTATTGAATCATTACATGATTCACATAACTGTTGCATTCAGCTTCTTACAATCCTCCCTGTACCTTTCTGAAGTTTATGTTCACAATAGTTGGATTACCTTGCTGAATTAAAGCAAGTTTCTCCATGACCTACTTGATATACGTGCTCACTTCTAAGCTGAAAATGTTTAACTCCATATGGAGAAGTTATCAAAGTAAAAAACAATAGACAAATAATGAACAAGAAATAAACCAAATAAACAGAAGCAAGAAAAAAAGCATTGTTCTAGTGATGGAACCATAAGTGATGTGAAAACTATGAATATATTTCAGTAAAATTAGATGCTTATAAGTATATTATTAATTATAAACAGAATATGTGGGAGGGACCCATAACTCACTAGCTGGAGAAAGACAGCGCTACATTCTGAAAAGGCAAATTACCTTTAGTGCTCTCCAAAGGATGGGTTTATACAACCGATAGAGCATTTCTTCAACTCCTTGACGAACTTTACTTTGTTTATGAAAATAACTCAGCATCTGGCAAATCAAACAACAAAAAACATGTTTTGTACACATCTATGCACGTTCAAGAAAAATGGGGTGTTGGGGACGACAGAAGTATTCATAAGGCAGGGTTGTACCTGTTGTTTTTTGGTTGGGTTTCTTTTTTTTTGGTTTTTAAATCTACTGTACTTTCAATAAAGTAGCCCAAACACTGCTCAACTGAATAACTGTTTTTTAGTTACCCTTCTATGTGTTACAGGAACTCCTGCAATCTATATCATTTTAATTTAAATTCTTATATACTGAAAAAGAACCAGTCATCATTAGCAAATTTATTCCAAGATCCTTCCACATCTTCTCAATTCAAAATGGATTTATTTACATTACAGTCCTCTTTTAAGGTCATAAGCTTCTCTGTTTCTTAATGAAATGAAATTAATGTCTGTCAAAACCTTACTCCATCAAAATTCTAAGCTTGAACCTTATAAAACCTTTGTATCTGATAGCATACATTCTTAACACAGGTTTTGGTATAAATTTGTACTTATGCTCATGGAAAAATATGAAAAGTATATTAAAAAATGAAAAACTATTTTGAGTACATGAATGTTAAGACAAGCAATTCTGCCTTAAAGTGACCATTTAGCTGAAATATGTGGATCCAAGGGACAATCAAATCTGATAGATGTGATCAACACACTGGTACATTAAGCTATATATTGCACATTGTATACCCTCTGGCTTCCACATATTTGAGAGAAAGCACGAGAAGTGAAAAGGCTACATCAGATATGAGTGTCTTCTCTTAAAAAGCTTCTCGTTCAACTTCAAATGTTCTGCTCAGGAATAAAAGCCATAGATCGGCCACTAAGATCTGTACCCAAATCAAGGATTGTCCCTTCATACATACACAAAATCAATACACAGCATCTTTATATATAACAAAAGATATATATCAATGTAAGTTTTATATATACAAAAGACAGACAAACCTCATTTCAGACCCACCTACTAAATTTGCTTTAAGGAACTTATGACTTTTTTTCACTGTGATCAACTATGAAAAGTCAAATCCCTAAGTAAAAAAAAAGTATAGATAACAGACAGCCAAGGCTATTTCTCGCACTCTTTTCAAGAGCAGGAAAATAAGGGGATTTTTACAGACAAGAAAAATGTGATGCCAAACTATAAGAAAATTCCTCATAAAATTCATTCTACTAATTTGCCTTTCAGAATATCAGAGTGTATTTTATTTTTTAAACAAGTGAACTCAGTCACAAGCAAAGCAGCACACAGCTGCTCACCCACTCCTCTTTGGTGGAATCACAGAAAAATCTGGGAGAGCAAAAGCAAGAAAACTTGTGGGTCTAGATAAGAACAGTTTTATAACTGAAGGAAAGAGGAATTAAAAAACTATTCAGGGGCAATCACCCATCACTTCCCACAAGCAGAACAATGCTCAGCCAGTCTCTGAGCAATGGTTACCTCCTCAAAATCCCTCTTCCCTCAGTTTTTATTACTGAAGATGGCATTATAGTGGAAGCAATATCCTTCTATCAATTTGGGTCAGCTGTGTCCGTTCCCACCTTGTTGCTCATCCCAGCCTACTTGCTATGAAGGCAGAGTAGGGACAAAGATAGCCTTAACATCGCACAAGTACTGCTCAGCAAAATCTAAAGCACTGGTCTGTACTGACTGTTTTAGTCTACAAAACCAAAATGTAACACAATATGGGCTGCTGTGAACAAAACTAATTCTATCCCAGTCAGACTCAGCACAGTATTTTAGGAGGAAATGGAAAATTTCCACTTTATACTAAAGCAGTTCAGTTTGATACCACCGGTTCATGTCATGACACAAACTTACCTCTCTAACTTTAGAATAAACAGGAGAACTTCTGGGAAGATGAATTCCATGGTGCATGAAATCCTGAATACAACTGTGTTCAAGTATCTACAGTAAAAACACACATGCATGCTACTGTTAATACACAAGAAAAAAATAAGTACAGGCAGCCATCCAGCAACATTTTTCTCTAAAACAAACAACTGAAATAATAAACATTATTTCGTACTCAGCTTCTGCTTAGCTGAATGTTTTCCATGCTATGCTTCCATCAGTGTAAACTGATTTTCAAGATATAAGCATACTGATATGAGAACTTGACTTCTGAGAGTCAAGTTTTGAATTCCAAAGTATCTCCACGTGAACCTACAGGTGGTGGAACTGACTGCACCCTCAGCAAGCTTGCAGATGACACAGAGTTGTGTGGCGCAGATGATAAAATAGAAGGAACAGATGGTATCCAGAGGAACTCTTAGAGCTTCAGAGGTGAGCCCACGCAAATCTCATGAAGTTCAAGAAGGCAAAGTGCAAGGTTATGCAACTGGGTTGCAGCAATCCTAAACATCAGTACAGGCTGGGGGGATGAGTGGATTGAGAGCTGCAGAGCAGAGATGGACTTGGGAGTGTTGGTTGATGAAAAATCAAGCATCAGCCAGGAGCACAAGCTTGCAGCTCAGAAAACAAATCATATCCTGGGCTGCATGAAAAGAAGCTTGGCCAGCAGGCTGACGGAGGCAATTCCTCGCTCTGCTCAGCCCTTGCAAGATGCCACATACAGCAGCACCGCGTTCAGCTGTGGGGCCACAGGCGTAAGAAAGATATGAGCTCTTAGTTGGTCTAGAGGAGGGCTGGAGCACCTCTGCTATGAAGACAGGCTGAAGGAACTACAGTTACATAGCTTAGAGAAGGCTCTCAAGTTCAACTCCTAAATCCACACAGGATTTCCTACAAATTAAACCACATGTCTAAGAGTGTTGTCCAAGCACTTCTTGAACTTCAACACCTTGGAGTTGTGACCACTGCCCTGGGGAGACTGTTTCAGGCTCTAAAATGAAAACACTGAAGAGAACTGGGGAACCCTATTCACTGTAATATTCTGAGCCTGCATCTGAAATATGGCTGGGACTTTGGTCAAAAGCATAATTGCAGCATGACAGCATTCTCCACAGAAATCCACAAAACCTTGATAAATACTTAAGCTATCAAATATACAGACCTGCACATACTGAGTAAATGTTTCAGTAATTTAGGGAATTACTGTATTTACAAAAAACATTGTATATAGTATTATTTCATTGTATATACTGTATATATAAGTACTGTATTATTGTATATAGTTGTCGAAAGAATCATTTCAGCAGCAGAATTAAAAGTGCTTCATAGCAACCAGGCTGATCAAAGTAGCTAAACGTTAGTAGCTTAGCTTGCTCTTACTCCTCGGCACTGTTGAAGAATCCCTTTCCTTAGGGAAAGAATTCCTTAAGGTTTGCTTAGGAATCCTTCCTAGGATGTATATTCATATAATCTCCCCCCATCTTAAAATTCAGTTATCCAAATAAAATTTCAAGCATAGTAATACCTCTAAAGCTTCTCCCGACACCTTCTTCCATGCTCTGAAGTAAATTTCTGAAATGTATTCCATCAAGGATCTGCATTAATACATGGGAAACACTATCAATCAAGCATCCTATGTACAACTCGTAAGAATAATCACATGAAAGTTTTATTAAGTACCGTGATTAGTCTTAATTCTGTGTACCAATGCTATTTTTAGAGGAGGCAAATATCTCAACACAGAAAATCTCTCTTACCAGTTGGAAATTCAAGAGTAACACAGATATTTTATAATTTCTCTCTAACAAATGCCTTAAATTGTTTATAAATACATATACACTGTTGTAACCGAAAGCACTGGAAAGCCTCTGATTTTAATATGAAGAATAATCTATATAACACTTCCCTGAATAATCAAAGGAAAAAAATAAATCTACATTCTTCGTCCATCAATCAAGTTCTCAAGCTATGACCCTAACAAGTTATTTGTATTTACAATTAACAAGCTTTTTGTTATTAAAATGTCTCTGTAGAATCTTACCATGTTAAATCAGAGGTTGTCCACAAGAAAAATAAGAAGACTTCACAGAAGCAGAAAAAGACTTGCAGTTCTCCAACACAAACACCGCCAGTAACACACCAAGGCTTTAGTGAAAATGATTTGCTTTAGATAGTTCTAAAAAAGCACTTCATTACATCTCTAATTGTTGCTTTACACATAACTATATATACAATTAAATAAAGTTGTTGTAACAATATGGTACTTAGGCTCAACGGATTTGATGTTCGCTGAATGCTGAGATATTTTATCAATGTGATAGATATTTCAGCTTGAGACAAACAAAGCCTTAGCCAAGCCTCTAATGATCATTAAGAAGTGTAACTGTTACGCATACCTTGGAAAAAACTGTAATTGGTTCTTAACAGTTCCATGTATCATTTTAATGAAGTTGACATTCCAGCTGAAGAAAAAGCTCAAAATTCTTCTTCCCTGTTGGCAGAGGAAAAAGGGAGGTGTATGGAAACTGCAAGGTCATGGCCTGAACCAGTGACTCAGCACCAGGTAAGAAGGGGTGGCTAACCCAGGGAGCTCGGGCACAAGCAGTGCATCTGAGTGACCCTGGATCCACCCTTCCTCACCCTCTCTTAAAGGTTAGCAGCCAAGGGAGCAGCACCGCTATTCAGAGATGTCACCGGTCTTTGGAAAGGGTAAGCCATCTTCTTATATATTGCTTTCTAAACTAAATATTAACAAATACCTTTATAAGCATGCTCCTATCCTACTAGAAGGCAAAAGAAGTAAACAAAGCAATACAAAAGAGAAGAC
Organism: Tragopan temminckii; assembly: GCA_028571105.1. Classification (NCBI taxonomy): domain Eukaryota; kingdom Metazoa; phylum Chordata; class Aves; order Galliformes; family Phasianidae; genus Tragopan; species Tragopan temminckii. The sequence continues at coordinate 9,023,044 of JAOWBP010002978.1, forward strand.
AGAACCTAGAGGAACATCCAACTTAAGAGCTACTTCAACAGTATTCAACCTGATTTTTAAACATAATTCAAGTGTTGCACTTGCTACACTAAAGAGAAAACATGAAACAAATGATTTACATGTGATTTACATGTTTGCCTATTTTTCCAGTGTCCAATCTGTTCTAAAATGACTTTAGGTAATATCCCATAAAGATAAGGGACTGTACAAATCCAGGCTTTCACACCAAGGGTTATCAGAGCTCTGACAAGGGTACTTTCATTCTAGGATGATGCTGTGAAGATGGTGAAGGTGCAGACAAAATGGCATGACAATTCTCCAGCTTTAGATACGTTTTTGAACAAAGCCACAGAAAACAGCTGGGATGCTGAGGAAGATAAATGTTCTGATTAGCACGGACAATTCCCTTCATACTGTCTCACGGTAGGCAATAGTGCAAGAGCCCTGGAGCTGTTTTAATTCATGAAAGCAGAAGAAAACCTTTTTTTCCTTTAGCAAGTTAGAAGTGGTGATGGCAAGTCTAATGAGCAACCAAACTTTTGCAAAAGAAAAGAGTGAAAGGCTGTGGAGAGAGGAAATAAACTCTTCTGGACTCAGAAAGATCTGCCCTTGGAATTAGAACCTCATACAGTAACAGCACAAGTAGCCTAGGTCTGTGTCGTCATACAGTGCATATATCCAGCTTCTTGAGACTCTGAAGAGTCTGATGATGCATAGTGGTGAGTCAGCCAGTTGCAAAGTTCCTTTGCACTTTTCTAGCAAAAACAAATTAGAAAAAACTCATAAGGAAATGCAATAAATAAGTAAAGAACCAGTTGTCAATGAGAGATGCTTCTACCAAAAAAGAAAGACACTGGATAATAAAATAAAATTGTAAAAAAAGTCACTTATCTTCACCTTTGGTAGTCTGATACCAGCAGTGCACTCACCCATCAAGATCCTTGAAAAACTTAAAGGTTAAGGGAATCACAACCTACAGCTCCTACCTCAACAAGGCAAAGATGAGACCGCACTTAGCAGAAAAGACAGATGAAGAAAAGGCACAAAGTAGCTTTCTATCCTGTGAAGTGAGGAAGGCATCCAACAGAAATCTGTATTCAGTTTAGTTCAACAATTCCTTTTTCCTTCAGTTTCAATAGCTTGACCCTGATCACGAGGACATAGCAAATCCCTTCAATTTAATCTCCTGCCTGTGACCAATGGATCTCACTAAAACAATTCTCACTATCAATATCCTCAGCAACCTGGTAACAAGTGAACTTGCTCTCCCATCATACTGGTGCAGACGTAGTAAATACATTGTGATTTGCCATATGTATATATACACACAAAGTTAGCAAGGAAAGATGAGAAAGCAGACCTTCTAAGGGCTCTCCAGGTGACTGGAAACCCTACTGGAACAAGAACGTTTTCATAAATCACACAGAGATAAATTCAGAGGAACACTACAGTAACACAATCTTAAAATAAACCTATGAGAAATATTACTGTAATGAATAGCACAGTATGGGAAGGCAGAAAAACTGAACCACAGGGATCTTGTACTGCAGCATAAATGTGCAATTCTGTATCAGTCTAGTTTGATCTAAAATCAAGTTAATACACAGACCCTCCCCTTCTCTTCATCCCTGCATATGATGAAGCACTCAAAGCAGCCTCACAATCTTACTAGGAAAAAAACAGATCAGCTACCTCCTAGAAAGAACCCACAACACTGCTGTATGAGCACTCATGCTGAGGAGAGAAAAAATGAAAGGAAAAGTCTGTGAATGGCTCCAGCACCCCTGACAATATCTTAGAACTTATCAGTCAAAAGGTTTAACGCGTAACCATTAAAAATAACCAAAGCTCACTCACAGAAAAGCAGGGCAGGACAAAAGCTTGCTTACCTCTTCTTTTTTGATGTGCTTTACGCTCATAAAACACTGAAGTAACAGGTCCTTGATTTCATTACTGTCCTCTGAATCATAATCAAAACAAAGTAAGGTCTGATGTAGTTTCCACAGACAAACGATGTCTACGCCCTGACAGAAAAAAAGCCCACATTACAGTGATCTAGGCATAGTTTTAATGTGAAGAATCACTTAATGGATTTCAGACAATGAAACTGAAGCACTTTGTTACAAATGGAAGGTTTCCAGTTTGCAAAATTATGAACATTAATCAATTTTCACTCCTCTCATTGGGAAAAGATTACAAAAATATTTTTAACTGGAAATACAGACTTCCAACAACTGAAGAAATGCTTTCTGTACAGAAAGCTTGTATTTTACACAAGACAGACTAAAATGGTATTATGCCACTTCTCCGCTTCTCAAAATTTAAACAATGAAAGCTGTTAACAGGGAAAAGTAAAAGGATAGAACACATAAGGGAAATACTTATAGGGCTAATGAAAAGATTGTCACATTGCTCTAAGTAGCTTTCACTTGAAAACAAAAAAAAATTCAGTTCATAATAGATAATTAAGCAAAAGAAATTATTTCTAGATACAGAGTAACAGAAAATGATGTTTCCCACTTAGTTCTCTGAGCTGCTGAGACTGGCTCTTAAAACCTGAATTAACTAATAGAGCTAACAGCAACTTAAACCTTTGCCACTGGGCTTTATAAACAAGCAGAGGAGAAAATAATGAATGTAAAACAAACTGTTCTCTGGTGAAACTACTGCCAAAAGTCTTTAAAGTTCATTCCAGAGAAGGCAGCATTTTGATATGCTCCTTATAGCAACAACACCAAAAACGCAATTTGTAACCAACGTGTATAGTAGGGTTCATTAATGGAGAAGCACTAGGACAGAGAAAAAAAATTAACACGAGAAAGTATACTTGAGAGACAGTTTCCTTCTTGCAATATTCACTAATAATTTAAAACTCAATATAGCTTCACATACCGTAGCAGCTTTACTCAGACTTTTTCTTAGCAGTAAAATAAATACTGTTTTCCCTAGCTGCTCCTTTCCTTCCAGTCCTTTCTCCCACCACATTTCACATACACGCTGGATAGCACTCTGTAGGATATTTTCAGATTCAGGTAATGCAGGAACAATACCTACAACAGGAATAAAGTAAGTATTTATTGCAATGTTGTTATTCACATAAAACACCAGTCAGTTACTACACTAAATGTATCTCACAATATCTGTCAGCTCTTGCCATATTTATATGTCTTAATAACTTATTTTCACAGTAGATATTTAGGCAGCTTTGCTAATTCTAATGTTTTGGCCAAGTTTTTCTATCAGTAGCAATGAAATCTTCCATTTTTACTTGTTCTGTGGCTTATGGTATTTTTTATGGCAAGTCATCTGTCTTTGGGTGAACAGGTGTGGGGAAAGAAAACTACTGAAGTTCCATACTTTAGGCTGTGTAACTGATGTTCAAGTGAGTACTCCCTTAACTTTATCTCTAAAAAAACTTGCATCAGTACCAACTTATGTCCTCGTTTTTTTTTTCCTCCATAGATCCCTCAGATAAAACATTAAGCTTAGTATTGCCATCTGCTAAAAACCAGTGTAATGTGTTCCAACTCTTTGAAAGGGTGGATAACTGCAGGACAAGGGGAAATGGTTTTAAGCTGAGGGAGGGAAGATTTAGGTTGGATGTCAGGGGGAAGTTCTTTACTATGAGAGTTCTTTACTATGAGAGTGGTGAGGTACTGGAACAGGCTGCCCAGAGAGGCTGTGGATGCCCCGACCCTAGAGGTGTTCAAGGCCAGGTTGGACGGGGCCCTGGGCAGCCTGGTCTAGTATTAAATGGGGAGGTTGGTGGCCCTGCATGTGGCCAGGGGGGTTGGAGATTCGTGATCCTTGAGGTCCCTTCCAACCCTGGCCATTCTGTGATGTAAGGTAAAACAGACAAGTACGCACCATTTAATATA
>JAOWBP010002978.1:9027021-9049394 GCA_028571105.1 Tragopan temminckii
TGATCCTTGAGGTCCCTTCCAACCCTGGCCATTCTGTGATGTAAGGTAAAACAGACAAGTACGCACCATTTAATATAAAGGCACATTCTAGAAGAGCTTTGTAGTTCACAGTTTCATCCACTACAGGTATGGAAGCAGTAACTACAGCTGTCACTCCTTGGATCACAGCTACAGTTTGTTTCTGAAAGAAAGCAATGTTAAGGAAATGATTCTGCAGTTTATTTTACTCTCAGAAGACAATCACGACAAGGTTATTCAGCCCAGGGAGAAGGCTCCAGAAAGACCTCACTGAAGCCTTCCAGTACTTAAAGCGAGCTTACATTGAGGAGACTGACTTTTTACATGGGCAAATAGTGGTGGAGAAGGGGGAACGGTTTTAAACAAGGTGGGAGATTTAGCTTAGATGTTAGAACTAATTTTATTGCTCAGAGGGTGGTAAGGCATTGGAACAGGTGGATGCCCCATCCCTGAAGGCACTCAGGGTCAGGTTGGATGAGGCCCTGGGCAGCCTGAGCTGGCAGGTGGCAGCCAGCCAATGACAGGAGGTTGAAACTACATGATCTTGAAGGTTGCTTCCAACACGAGCCGTGCAGAGAGCAAAGGCAAACAGCTATTAGGCAGCTATTTTGAACAGAATATACCAGAACCCAAAATCAATCAAGCTGCATAAGGAAAATGCAGTTTTTAAAGTACATCCTTTTCAAAAAGTTTTTTTTCCAAAAAGCCTTCAGCTCCAGCTTGTTGATAACTTGCTGACTGTATGTATGTATCCACTCCTCCATAAAAAAAAATTCATCTGAACAAAACCAATCAGACAGACACACATTCTGGTGCTAGAAAGATCCTGTTTAGCAGGATATTCTGTAAAAGAAATAGTCTGCTCACTGATTAGATTTGGTGACTTCAGAAGCAGGTTCATGTGTTTACTGGCCTCTGCACGTATGACAGACTTTCTACAAGCCTCTGGGTCTCCCTAATGATTTGCACACTGGACTTTTTTTCCCCAAAAAAATTAAATAAATCATTCCCCCAGTATTCTGGAGAGTTCATGGACTGCAGACAGAAGCAGAATATGAGGGCCTGAGTTAGGAAAATAATGTGTAAGCTAAACATGAATTTGGGAAGGGGCACTGAAATCTAGATTTTCAAATCTTCATTCAGTAAACTGATACATTAAAACAGGTAGTCAATTTCCTACAGTATATGTCAGGTATTTAAGGTACATCTGAGATCAGCATTTACTGAAATAAGACATAAAAAAAGCTTCAGAAGTTGTGACAAAACTAAGTCCCATCTTTCAGAATTAAGTTATCAGTAGATCTAATCTTTTGTAGTGATCTGTTATACTATTCTGAAATCATAACTTCTGCTTAAGTATAACAGTTAAGAGGTCAGTTATAATTATGGTAAGGAGATGTTTGGAGCTGACCTTGTTTGATAAGCCTTGCATACTTAAGAGTTGCTATGAAAAGATTCCATTTTCTTTCCAGGTAAATATTAACTATTATTTATTTTACATGATTTTTTACCATTTCTGGAGCACTCTCAACTTCCATGCCATCATTACTTTCAGCATCTTCTACCCTTTGCCACGTTTCCACAGGTTTCTCCATCAAGGTCTCTTTCAATAGGTGTCTCAGTCTCTCCCACAGTACTTCTTTTTGTTTTCTTGACAATTCTTGAAGTAATTCATTCAGATTGAAAGGATCAAATGTATCTTTCTGCAGTCAGAAGATAACACGCAATTCCACATCAGTGTCGAGACACGGTTTTCTTCTTTTTTTCCCCCCAAAATTAACACTTCTCTTGACATAAAGGATTACTTTCCATGCCTTTACAGTTACAGATAAAATACATTCTACCAGTTTTATTTCTTTAAAAATAGCGTGAGAAATTCCTGCTGACACCCTTTATTGTTAAACAAGGGTGGTTTTTAAAAGACTTTAGACCTCAGTAACAACATTACTAAGCATAAATGATGTCCTTACAACATCAAATTGTTCCTTGTGTTCCAGATGCTACCTTCCTAATGGAGACAATTCCACATCCTCATCTAAGAAGCACGGAATTAAATTCCCTGATCATAACTTTACTGTGTTAAATACAAACTGATGATGGCATTGGTCACCTCATCACTCTTCTTTAGCCTTGTGTACCCAGTCTGGGAAGAGAAGGCATTTCTGCTGAGCTGCAGGACTCTTCAGACAGAGCCTCCTCCATCATCCGCATAACTTCTAGCAACATCTTCAAATGCATTTTCAGTTGTAATCATGTGTATAAACAATCATTCCTAAATTGTCACGTATAACTGAAACTACAGTTCCGAGAGGAAAAGTAGCACAACCTACTGGTGTTGTGATAGTTGAATCATTTAAATACTTAAAAGAATCCGCTTTGATTTATAAGGAATACCCATTTTACTAGGAGACTGATCTGAACTACTTGATCAGAAGAATTACTTCAGCTAGGAAAAGAGGGAAAATTTCCATGATCTTGAAATAAAAATATTTTTAGTTTGAGGATGCGTTAAAAAAGACTTGGAAAAAAAAGTTGAAGGGTAAAACACTGAAAGAAGACGCAGTAAGTATTAGGAGGTTCCCTAAGGCTAGGAGAAGAAAGATCCTGTTACATATTTATGGCAGTATTTCTATTCTATTCTACAGCTGGAAACAAACACAATAAAGCAAAGGCTGCACAGGGAGTTCTGCAGCTCTCTACTTCAAACAAACCCAGAAGACAGGATATTAAGATTGTAGTGTTTTGAACAAAAGACCAGACTCGTAATAAGACTAGAGCTTTCTGATCTTTCTCTGGGATGATATGATAGAATTATTCCAAAACCTATGAGGGAGAAGGATGCCACTGAATGATAGTCGTATCTGTGATTCATATTCTCCTCTCTAAGAAGTGTTTTCTTGAATTAAAACAGGATTTAGTGGAAAAATTTAACAGTGCCTGATAATGACAATGATAAATAACACAATAATACAGAAATGTAATCTTTTAAAAACAAAGAAAAGTGAAAAGCCCAAGGCAAATCACAGAGAGAGCAGCAAAACCCTGGAGTTTTAGAACTGAATGAAACAAAGCAAGGAGAGAATAGAAAAAGAAAATTAAAGCAGGAGAAGGAGAAGAATAGGAGGAACAGTACGTCTTGATTGAAGTTTAGTGGCAAAGACCACAATGTAGATAATTATGCAGTATCATATATAAGAGTGAGATTTCACTGGATCTTTTTCTCCTTCTGCTCTTCACCATACTATATTTACGGACTGCACTCTATCACATCTCCATAACACTCAGTGACAGACTTATCAAGTACAATTACTCAAGGACAAAAGAAGTGGGCAACCAAATCTATCAAATGAACAAACAAATGCTGCTGAAGTGTACTTCTGCTCACGTTCACTACACAGCAATGTGTTAACACAGTTTAAAAATAAAATAATTTAAAAAAAAAAATCAACATCAGCAGCAAATGAGTATTTCTTTTCTTTGCTATTGCTACAGTATTTAATCATTATTTTAAAAAGGAAAAATGCATATGCAGCAACCAGATGTTAGAAAAATCAGCCTGTCCGTAGCACCGGGTCATTTCAGATCCCACAACTTTACCAGCTACGATCCACTTGCAGATGCCAGAGAAGCAACTTCTATGCCACAGATCCCATGCACCAATAGTGGGCTTTAGACTTTAGTATTCATACACACATATCATGGCTTACTTACAGAAATTTGAGTAAAACGCAAGAAGTCCTCAACTGACTTTTTAGACACAGCTTGCAAAAATGCTTCACGTTTCATTGTGGTCTTGCTTCTCCTTGCTACATAAACAAAAAATAAACAATAAAAGTATGTTTTACATGCATATAAATTATAGAATGGCTTGGGTTAGAAGGGACCCCAAGAACCATCAAGCTCCAACCCCCCTGCTGCAGGCAGGGCCACCAACCTCCATATCTAATACTAGACTAGGCTGCCCAGGGCCCCATCCAACCTGGCCTTGAACCTCCAGGGATGGAGCATGCTAGAGATTAGAGCGTTAAAGAAAAGCACTGTATCTCAAAGCGTTACCACTTCATGGTTGCAGTGAATAACTATGAACATACATTCTTTATCCACACAGTTATAATAAAATCACAAAATCACTAAGGTTGGAAAGACCACTAAGATCATCCAGTCCAACCATCAATCCACCCCCACCATACCACTGGCCACATCCTTCAGTGCCACATCTCCATGGTTCTGGAACATCTGCAGGGATGGTGATTGCACCTGGGCAGCTTGTGCCAGTGCCCAGCTGGCACTGAGAGAAGTTTTTCCAAACATCCAACATTACCCACCCCTGGCACAACGTATGGCCATTATCTCTCGACCTATCGCTGTTACCTGGGAGCAGATGCTGACCCCCGCTCAGCACAACATCTTTGCAGGCAGTTGTAGAGAGCAGTAAGGTTTCCCTTCAGCCTCCTCCACATAAAAGATGCCCTCCCCAGTGCACTAGTTACCCAACTCAACATTTAGACTCATAGCTGCACTAATGTGCTCTTTTTTTTTTTTAATTAAACAAGGCCTGAAAGCTTAGAACATTGAAGCTGACAATTTCACCTTAAACAGGCATGGCATTAGCAGCACCAGCACCCTATTTATCCAGCCACCGTTCCAGACAGAAGCATCTCCTCACACAAAAAGCACACGGGCAGCAGAACATTGACCCCTTTTCCTCCTGTCAAGCGAGGATGAGGGGGAATCAAGCCGCATTTTGGCGCTAAGTGCTTCATTACTGCACGACACCCATCTGCGGTTCCCCATTCCTCTGGGCGGTAGCCCGCGCCCCTCAGCCTCCGCTCCACACGAGCTGCAGCTCCTGGCCGCGCCCGCCACGCTCCCATCCGGCTCGCACATACCTCCCAGCAGGAGGGGACGCGGGGAGGCACACAGGTCGCTTACCTAACGCTTCCACAGGAAGAAATCTTCACAGACCCAGAGGTCGCGTTCCCAGACACGCCCGCCTATCCGCACAGGAGCCCCCCCCCTCTCGCTGAGGCCGCGCCGGCTCCGCCGCCGGGTTCGAATCGTCCCGCGGCGGCCGTTGGGCGCGAGCGGCGCCGAGCTCTCGTCTCGCGAGATCTTGGAGCCTACCCAGTCGCGCGGCGGGCGGGGGGCGCTGGCGCGCTTCGCCTAACGGAGCTGCAGGCGGGGGCGGCCGTGCGGGCGGGAGCGCGCTGCGCCCTCAGCGGCGGTGCGGTAGATAATAAAAAGCTAGATATGTAAATAAAAGGCGTTTTCACCTTTTTGCGTATGTCTCGATGGAGCTGTGACCACCACGCCCACTGACCACGTCCCTCAGTGTCACATCCCCACAGTTCTGGAACACCTGCAGGGATAGGGACTGCACCGCCTCCCTGGGCAGCCTGTGCCACTGCCCAACTGCTCTTCTAGAGAAGTTTTTCCTCATACCCAACCTGACCTGCCCCCTGCACAGCTTAAGGCCGTTATCTCTCACCCTGTCACTGTTAAACTGAAAGGAGACACTGTTTCAGTGTGCAAATAAAAAACTGAAAGTGTCCACATAAATTCTTGCATCTGGCAGGACTTCTCCGGATTGTGATTTTTTGAAAACACAATCTGATCCAGATTCCATTTAATGTTATGTGCAAAAAATCACTTTTAGAAAGTAGTATTTACATCTGCAAACACCTGTAATATCCCTGCCTCTCAGCTTGAGTTCATGCCTACAGATAGTAAAATTTCATGTCAATTTACTGACTCGTCCCATTACATTTTTAAGCTTTTGAGCAAACTATTTATGTGTCTTTATATAGTTTTAAGACTAAAAAGTAAAGAAATAGTTTATTATATGCTTATCCCATATAATTAATGCTTTTTCGTATAGGTTTATGATGTAACAGATGACTAATATTACTACAAACAAAGACAAAATATGGTTTTATTTCCTGAATCAACAGCCAAGTGCACGTACAGCTTTTGAAGTAACTTGGATTTAAAACAAGTATTTGCCAGATAGAGATTAAACACCCACTGGGGAATAGGTGACATTAATTACAATATGGATATGATCATGGAATCAGATTTACCCAAGGAGGGGACAGTATGCCAGAAGGTGTTAGCAGCCAAAAAACTCATCTTCTTAACCAACAAAAATAATGAGTTATCCGCACTGTTCAGTGCCACTCCTCAGCTCTGCCTGAACCCAAAGAAGCACATACCTCCTCATAGCATTTTGCATGTAGGCAAAGACTCATCATCTTTGAAGTATGGAAAAGGCCGCCCAGCAAATGCCAACATCAAACAACCTGCATCCAGATAAAGGTCCCACGAGAGGCAGATTTCTGGCCAGGCCTAATCCCCACCAGCAGGGGACAGCCAGCAGGTGTTGGCTTCCAGAATCAGAATACCAGAAGAAGGGAAAATTTTGCTGCTCTGCAGAAAAGGATCAGGCATTAGGCTTGTTGCAGATTCTATGGTCCTGACTTCATTTCTTAAGGTTCTTCTTGCACTTATTCAGCTAAGTGCAAGAGGCCTGTGAAGCAATTTGCTTGAAATAAGTTGTATGAGCAATTATTGTTGAGAAGCAAAAATAAAAAAGTATGAAAACTGACATTTATGCGTTGTGCTAATGTCTAATTTTTTGCATATATTAAGAATCTTTGACACTTTAGATACAAACTGATGGATTTGTTTATCACGTCTCTTGTGTGGACTGAATATTTCATTAATACCTTGATTAGGCTTTAATTAGGCGCTGCATTAGTCACCTGGTTACAGTTTATTCAGTCGGGCACCTATCCATTTAGCAAATGAATGACAATGTATTCTAGCTTACAACTTGTGTTGCATAGCAACCACGGAATGACTTTTTCATAGTCTTGAAACTAAAAGTTGATACAGGTAACAACAGGCTGGGTAACAATGATTCATTTTAAAGAGCCACATCTAAAAGCACAGAAGCAGAATAGGGTTGTGTTGGGTTTTTCAAGGATTGTGCTTGGGCTGCGAGCTGGTAATGAAGCTACAGCCCTATTTTCAGTTTCTCTAATGTTCTCCCTTTCACGAGTACCAAATTACATGCCTCTTTTTGACATGTCTGTTCATCTGCTCAAAATAATCTATACCCTTTGATAATAATCTCATATTTATTATCATTTTCCTGTCAAGTCAAGTTAAGGCAAAAATGAAAAATAGGCCTTCCACACATGGTTGCTGAGCAACAGCAAATAAAGATTTGTTTTTGTGCTACCGCTTCATAAACTGGTCTTTATTCTTGTTGGTAGCCTGTGTAAGAGATCTCAATTACCGATGCCTCTCAGGAGAGTATCACCATTTGGACTTTACAAATATTCTGTTTTAACCTGTATGTGACAACACTACGAATGCATGTGAAGAAGCAAGTAATTCCCTGAGAGTCAGATGCTTTCTTGACATTTATATTATTCTTTTTCTTTTTTTAAATTACAATGTTATTTTCTAGATAATAGCTTCCGATGATATTCTTGTACAAACTATCTGCTCACCTATTAGAATTGTTACTATTTTCCATTGAATATGTAATACAATACAGATAATACAGTATCCATGAATCTGCTCATCATGAGTTGTGCTGTTAATCATTTACATGCCTTCATTGCTCTTATCTTTTTGTCTTCCCATACTTTGATAAATAATCAGAACAGCATGGGAGAGAGCTGTAGTTTCTGAAATGCTATAGAATGCCCTCAAAAAGAAACTATTTTTGACAATATTTGCATGGCTAAATCTGTTCTACTGTAAATATAAGAAGTATTACCTTTCATGATAACTGCACCATTTCATGGCATAAATTCATAAACATCTTTCAGATTATTATATATCAATGAGTACATTTACACTTATCATTTATTTCAGATGTAAAACATTCCACTTCCATTTGCTGTTGCCTAGATTACTTTCACCCTCCTAAATGTAACATCCTGAGTTGTTAGAGATCAGCAGCTCTGGTAAATGTTCCTCTCCCTCCAGATATTTTAATCTATATGGATAAAGAGAAGAATTGTTTCTGAAGTACTAAAATACTGTTATTATTGATTTTGTTAAAGCTTTTTTAGGCTTCAGTGTGATAGAGAGGCATCATCAAGATATGTGATTAATTTGATATGCGATTATCAGGTGGAACATCTGTCCAGTACAAAACTTGAATACGTTGTGTAAATATCGGGCCATTATTTCCTTGTTCATATTTGTTTTTATATATGTGTGTGTGGATATCTATTTATCTATCTATATATACGCAGCATGCTAATTGGTTGCAGAACATAGCAGCATTTATTTGTGTCTCACATCACGGTTGGCTTTGTCAAGGCTGAGACAAATGTGTTCCCCATGTTCCTGATCCGAATCAGGAGCCTAACCAAAGCCCATTGCACTGTTCTTACAGACTGTCTGTCCAGTTTCCTTCACAAGGAAACAAATAGGGAATTTAGGGGTCCGTACTGTTTGCTCAGGGCTCTCCCAGTCCGTGGGGATATGGCTGGAGCACTTAGAAGTGCTTACAAGCTCACTTGTTTGGACGTACCTGTCTGTTAGTCCTGTTCTGTGCATCAAACAGATTCAGTATCACAAGACCTCCTGACAGTGTCATTGGGCATATGTTGTGATCGTGTCCTTAAACAAAAGCAGTTTTGTGAGACATATTTTTCCATTAGAATTTTGTCTTTGCCCACTTTTCCCATGTTTACTGTATGCTGCATGATGGGGTTTCTAGCCTCATTCTTCAACTGTTAGAAATAAATGGTTAAAGCTTGATAATGTTTCAAGTGTGATGGTCAAGGACTTTTCCCATGTTTTAAGCTGTAATTTGATTTCTGTCTCCTCTGACTGGTTTCAAGTTTTTGCACTCAAATCCCATGATGAAACTCAATTCTTTAAGTATCAGCTTTGCACCACAGCTGAGAGGGAGTTCATGGCAAGTTCATGCCCGTTGTTCACTGCTTTTCAGCTACAATGACTTCAGGCTCCACTCCCAACGATGCCCAGGATCCAGGCCACTTGACTACTGTACAAGAAACGAAGTGAACAGGCAGCAAAGACTTTTCAAAATAGGGTCTGCAATGCCATCTAGAGGAACGTAACAGTGTTTTCAGGAGAAAAAAACCGTGCACCATGTCCATAAATCCAAAGACTTCAGCCTCGTTGTGAAAGATAAAATAAGCAAAGCTAAAATGCTTTGTAAGAAAATTGCATGTTAAAAAAATAAGCATTTCTTGTATTTCCAAAAAAAAAAAAAAAAACCAACAACAACAACAAAAAAACACCACACACTAGAAAGTATGTTAAATACAGTGAAAGCTATGACCTAGAACAAAGTTGCACAGGACTCAGCAAGTGCCTTAGCAACTCTAGTTTGAAAACACAGCGAGGTGGTGACATGAACTAAACTTCCAAAGACCAAATGGGGATCATGCAAAATACTTTGAATATTAGCAGAAGTATTTCTCTTATGTTGAGGGCTGCAAAGAACTGTCTTGAAGAGTATTAAATTATTAAACTGTGTGAAGTGCTTGGTAAGCTTCATTTGTCAATTTGTGAGGATCTATAGAATAACACATTAGTTTGCAAATCCATTTGAAGAATAAAAAATTCTCATTTGAAATTCAGTGTTGGAAACGATGACTATTAAATCTGAGCACCTGTTTTTGTTCTAGGAATCCTGCCTCAGCCATCCAGTAGAATTAATGATCTTCATTCAGTACCTGTGGACAGCTGTTGCTTTGCTTTGCCAGCATTATCTGTGTTACAGCTGAAATTCTGTGCATAACATTTTTAATTACTAATTTTTTGTACACTCACTTATCACAGCTTGCAACCTTTCCCTTTTTCTTTTTTTTTTTTTTTTTTTTTTTTTTTTTTTTTTGTACTCAGAGTTGCTACATGCTCAGCTCCAAAAACCTGGGGACAGGCAGCAAAATACCCACAAAGATGCGCTGCAGAGGCCCAAGAATGCATTTACTGATCTTTACATTAAAAATGTATTGAAGAGTCATAAAGTAATTCAGGCTGGAAGGGACCTGTGCAGGTTGTCTAGCTGTAACACCTGCTTAAACTCAACACAACAACACAAGTTGACCCAGTTACCCAGCAGATTCTCAGCACACACCTGATGAATGAAATGGGGACAGTTGGGTTACTGGGATGTCACAGCTTTCTTCTGATGGTCACTGCTTGCACACCATCTCCGGGGGCTGCTGGATGATCAGGAGTGCATCCCATTGTCCTCAGGCAGGAACCACTCTTGGGATGTGGGCACATGAAGCCCCATTGTGAAAAGATCTCCACTAGCTTTGTGTGTCCTTGTGTCTATTTCCATATGGAATTTAAAGGGAAGAAGGGTGCCAGGTAGGCCTTACAGTGAAGTTTACGGCTAGTGAGGACGCAGAGGAACAAGGGGAAGACATGCTGGCTTCACTTCAGTTGCAACTGAAGAAACAGATCTGCAGCATTCTGCTCAAATTGGATCCCACCGTAGGTGACTGGCAAGCAGTATTCCCTGCAGATGGTGAGAACAGAGAGCATCGCCTCTATCACGTGAATGCAGATTAGAGAACTTTGCTCCCAGAGCTGCCGTCTAGTCTGGCAGCTAAACTCACTGCGTAACGCTGAAAGAAATAAAAGCGAATTTCTTACTGTAGTTGCTTTGCAGTTTTCAAATAATGCATTTCAGAAGATGGCAGAGAATACTGACAGCCTAACTGTAACCCTTAGAAATCAGCAGAAGAGCATACAGTGATTAGACACTTCATTAACCTGTGTAAAAGCAGTATAAAAGCATTTGTCATTAACAAGCTCAAATCTTTCAGTGGTCAGCTACAGCCACAAATGGGTCTGGGAACCACCTTAAGTTTTGGTTCTTTCCACCAAATACTGAAAGTACCATCCTCATGTCTAGAGGAGAATACAGGTAAATAATTAAAGCACAGGAAGCTAATTTTGGATTCAACTCTTAGCTGTGAAAACACCTCAAACAACTCTATTGGTAACCACATTGGCAAATGCTGCTCTAAGATACAAACTAAAGGATGGGCCAAAACAGATTAAACACAGCAGGAAATTCTAAGAAGTCTAGTCTTGGCTGAGCCTGCCAAATTAACAACTAAATCCATCTGGAATGTCATATGTAATCATTTCTGCTCTCTGATAAATCTTGTGAACGCATTCTCTCCAAGTGCAGACCCACTTGCCACCTGAAGGGAAGGTTTGTTTTGGATCCCAGTCTGGAACACGGAGATACCTGAACAGCGCTGGGACTGACTGGAGGTTTGCCAGCCAGGCACACCTTCCCGTTGTGGAGTTATGAACACGAGCATGGTTTTACTCGGCATTTGCTGCCTTCCCAATGATAAGCAGAAGCCACTTATTCTGCTAAAAAGGAAGCTATCTTCTGTAAAAGAAAACCAAACAAACCAAGATCCTGTAATTCTATAGTTAGTACCAACGAAGTGCCCTTTCAAAATACAACACTGACCAGGTAATGAACTGCAGCTTTTCTTTACAGATGATGACAACTTAATACTAAGAATTCAGACACTTATCAGCTGTTTAAGGAAAGAGGCTTTTATTACAATTACTTAATACAAACAGCGTCATTTCTACAGCCATTTTTCTGCAACAGATAGACGACCCGATGGCACTTCTCTACTTTATCAAATACACAGCTGTATTTTCTTCTAATATGTGCATTTCCAAGCAGGTGGAATGAAAGAATGCCATGTAAAATCCGATGGTTCCAAATCCAAGGCAATTACATGCAATTCCAGGTCCTTTTGAAAGCATATTTCATGACAATTATTAGGAAGTAGTAAAATTCTGAGAATTTCATTGATGGATTATTTTAAGAGCAGCACTTAAACTGAGCCTACTAATTCTTATGTGTGAACCTGCTGCTCTTGGGCCAGGGCAATCCCAGGTATGTGTACAGAATGGGAGAAGAACTCATTGAGAGTGGCACTGAGAAGAAGGAACTGGGAGGTCCTGATGGATGAAAGGCTGGACGTGAGCCAGCAGTGTGTGCTTGCAGCCCTGAAGACCAACAGTATCCTGGGCTGCATTACCAGAGGGGTGGCAGCAGGGAGAGGGAGGGGATTGTTCGCCTCTACTCTGCCCTTATGAAGCACCAGTACTGTTTCCAGGCCTGGTGTCTCCAGCACAAGAAACATGCGGAGCTGTTGGAGAGGGCTACAAAGATGGAAAGAGGGCTGGAACCTCTCTCATACGAGGAGAGATTGTTTAACTTGAAGAAGAGAAGGCTCTGGGAGACCTCCCAGTACTTGAGGGGAGCTTATGAAAAGGAGGGAGCCAGGCTTTTTACACATCCGATAGTGACAGGATGGAGGACGGTGGTGGCTTTAAGCTAAAAGAGTGGAGATTTAGGTTAGATGTTACCAGTTAAAATTCTTTCCTCAGCGTGCTGTGAGGCACTGGAACAGACTGCCCAGACAAGCTGTGGATGCCCCCATCCCTGGCTGTGTTCAAGGCCCTTGGCAGGCAGATTGGGTGAGCAGCAACCCTGCCCACCGCACTGGGCTGGTCCGTTCCAACCCAAACCATTCTATGATTCTATGATTCCGCACTTCTCATTTCATTTTCTCTTACGTAAAATTCATCAATCTGCCCCTAGAGCAAGGCTACCAAGATTAGAGTGGTTGGTATATATGACTATATTTAAAGGCATAAGAAGTTCTTATAATATTGCAAATAGGACAGGAATATGAAAACAAATGGGTGTGTGTGTGTGTAGAGGGAAGCAACACGCTGACTTCCATATGAACCATTTATTGAATAAATACATGCATCATAATGTAGAATTACGTGAGCAAAAAAGGCAATCTGTACAAAACTGATTACCCTTTGTTCTCATTCAACTCTCACCATTAGCTGCAGCTCTGATAAAGGATTCAAGACAAAATTAAAATTCTTTTATTCCAAACTCATGTGATATGCATGCTGATTTGAGCTTGGGTTATACCACCGTGGTAAAAGAGAGCTGGTTTTCTCATCAGTGAAGCAGTTATTCTAAAAACAGTTTCAGCAGTAGAGAACATGTCGGTACATACAGGTAACAAAGCTCAGTTTTAGCCACTTCTTAAACTTCTTCATATGTTCATATTTTAAGGCACAGAATAAACAAGAACTACATGAACAGAGATCAGTTGATACTAAACACACTGACTTGATAATGAGGTGCAATATCCGTCCAGAGGAAGTGTTTGTCCTTTCTTCTTCCATACAAACAGAACACTTAGAACTTTGTAACTATGATACAGAGGTTTGATTCCATTATCTAGAACAGCCAGTTATATTCTGATCCAAATTCATAGGGGAGAACACTTCTAAATAAAAATCATCCACAAATGATTACTGTCAACTGAAAATAATGTTGCTGAATTACAAAAAAAAAATCTATCCATTTTAGATTCTTCATTAGGAACTGCACTTCTCTTGAGATCCTATTCCTAATGTGGGGTCCTGAGCTATTTTGAAAACCTATCCTATATAATTTATTTACGTCTTCACTTTGTGATATCACCTTGCATTTACCCAAACACTGCATCTTTTCCTCTGGAGACATCAGAAGACAAAATACACACTCTCTTTTAAGTGCAGAAACATCCAACATCTGTCCTCACACCTCACTTATACCTTGAAACACCAAATCAGTCTAATGACTTATTTGTAGGCTAGGGATGAAACCGGTGAGTCGTTGGCCAAGATGCAGAACCAAAGTCCGTCCACCTCTGGCTGAACCAAGGCAAAGACAACCGTGCTGAACGACTGCATGTGCATCTCTTAGTTACAGCAGCTTTCGCTCGCTGCATTTCAGCTGCATTAACAATCATTCTCTGTCTTTCCATTCCTAACATTTTCATGGAGAACTAGCAAAGAGAATCTAATATGAACAGATGAGTGCATACATATATAGAGACACTCATACACTGTGATATAGAATGAAGCCTTCAAAAAGAAATGTTTTCTTACAATCAGGTTTGTTTACCAAAATTGTCTCGTTCAAATTGTGACAATAAGAAGGTCACCACTGTATAGAGATGTATGTATGTCATTTGACACACGTTCATATCAAACCAAATTCAGACAAACTGAAATGAGTCAAATTCTTAAACTGGAAAATGACAAAAAGCTACATCTATGGTAGGCACTTTGGTACATCTAGTCATGTAGGCATATTCTACACCTAGAATTAAGGTTCTGTCAGTACTTTTACAATAAAGCTAATTTCAGGAGTTTATTATTCTGCTTTAAAATTCTTTCTTGGCTGAGAGATCATTCTAGAATCTTAAACTAAATAACGTACTTTGTCTGTCTAATTGCATACTCATCCAAGAAGGAGGCTGCTGGCTCTGAAAGAGCTGAACTGTTCTCTTGGATTCATAATGCACTTTTTTTTTTTTTTTTAATATAACAGTCAAGAAAACTAGTTCTGGTTACAAAAAAATTCCCCTTAATTCATAAAACCAGAGTTGTGAGCTCAGCTCTTGAGGCTGATACTCTTCCTTCAATCCCCAACTGTCTACTTCCATCAGGTTGTGCTAACCGTGTCACTGCTGATCTCGCAGCAGACTGTGGCAATGCTTCAGCACAATGCCACCATTTCTCAAGAAAGCCGCGTGGACCACTCCATGCACCAAACACACTAAGTAGCAGTGAGGCAACTGTAAAGACAGTTTCAACTCAGTTTCACCGTTTCTTACATACAGGTGTTCCACTGTAGTATTAGAGAAGGTACAGCATAATAACTATTTAGCACAGCACTGCATAATAAAAATAACATGTTTTGTACGTATGCCCACTATATGAACTTACAATGCAAGCTGATTTGTATACCTTAGCAGAGAAACAAGGCAGCAAGGACAGTTCTGAATAGCTAGAGATTCTGTTTGTAATACAGACAAAGCCCTGTTCTCACGTCTGCAGTGTGTCTACTACTGTAGAGTGCAGGAATAAATAAAACCCAATGAACCTGTATAATAAAACTCCACTGTTTGTAATGTTTACTCCATTACATGAAAGCTCAAATTTATAAAGTGATCCATGGACCTCTTTTTATACAATATTTATAGAGTTTTCCTTTTTGTTTATAATATCCTATAGCATGATTTTTGAATAATACATTTATATATAAATATTAAAATGTTAATGTTTTGTACATTTTAAATTTGCCACGCGGGGCCAGAAGCATGATAAAGTAAAAACCTTTCTCTGCACTTTGTTTTTGAAGACTATCACAAAATGATAAACATTAAGACCATTGTGCTGCAAAGACAAGAGAGATTCATTTGAAGAAATTAACATGCATTTACAAGAAAATATCTATATCCTTTATCCAATTTTCTTCTGAATTCAAACCAGAATGAAAGAATTATAAAAAAATAGTATATTTACATAGTACAGTATATCTTGGTGAGATATAAAACAAGGCAGGAAAACAGCAGAACATCTTTTCACTTTCTAATTGGTATAACTGCCATAAAGATCAATTTAAACACAAAAGATTACATTACTGTATTATTGCACATGACAGTAACACGTAAAATTGTTGAGCAAATTAAAATACAAAGGTTAACAACGAGAAAGGATATGTCTACATAAAATGGCCGAGCGTTATAAAATTATTGGGGATGTGTCTAACAACTAAATTGGTAAAGCTATAAAAATAATATTGGTACATCTGTGAGAACAATGCTTTAAAAATATATAAAGGTTGGCATAAGTAGGTGTGGAGAATTGCCAGCATCCATGGGCCTTTAGCTCGCACCATGTGGTCTTGTACCATCTTCTGTTAAGTCATACCTTAAAAAAAAAAAACAAAAAGGAAAACTTCTTTTAAAAAATGTATGTTATTAACACTACTATTGACACACCAGTTATTGGTAGGTAATATTATTAATAAAGGAAATACTACACTTACCACTGGGTCCAGCCTTTAGCAAGTTCTTCAGATGCCAGAGGTATCAGTACCTATGGAAAGTTAAATTCATGCTTAAAGCATTCTGTCTTCCATTCTATTTAGTTTTTTAAAGACTAAATTAATGCCATTAACAAACAACATATTTTACTTTTTACATATCTTCCATCATAGATCTACCTATCAACTGCAGACTTGTAGTGAAGTCTGAAATTGCTAGCTTTGACCTAAAAATCTGCACCCTTAAGGAATAACTTCCAAACCAGGCATACAGCAACCAGTTGATGTATTTATGCCAACGGTCTCCCTTGTAAAATGAAAAATTTAAGAATACCACTCACCACGAACTGACCACAATTCTGATCTACCTTATCCTCTTTACAAAACTTGATTACGGCAATCTGCATGGGTGTAAGAACTTCCTACTTCTTTTTGGATGCCCAAATCATATGTGTAGGAAAGAGAGTGATTTAATGAGTGCCTGCAGAACGCAAGGCATTCTGGTACTGGGAAAGTCTCCAGTATCAGTTCTTTTTCATGGACTTCACAATCTAGAGTATTAATTACTAAAGCTAAATGTGTTGTGTGCTTCTAGACAATGTGTAATCTTGCTTGTCTTTTTGTTTGATATAAAGCAAAAGCTATCCTCTCACCGCTACTGCAAATAACATGTCAGAGCCACCTGCGTTCAAGACTACCAATTTTGTCAGACCATTTTCTGAGATATCCCTAGTTTTCTACTGGTTATTTTCTTTCTCTGGCTGTATAATTACTACATCAGACGTGCAGGGTTGTTTTTTTGTTACTGCCAGCCTCAAAACTTATCATTCTTTAAAAGATTACCACCCCACAGTCTGATATCTGCCCTCTCATCCTCTGCAATTTATTCCTTCCCTTCATGAAGTCTGACATCTAAGCCATTTTTTAAAGCTTACTACCTGAATCGAGTAAGTCAGCCAACACTAACAAGCTCATATCACAAGAGGATTTTAGTCTCTATATAACAACATACTGTATGAAAGGAATTTATTTTCAACTTACTTTGCCAAGAAGCCCTTTGTCTTTGGACAAGAAACCACCGCTGTTCTTCACTGCTACATCTAGTGTTCTTCTCTGTACTTCAGGCAGGGAAACACTGAAATCAAATCTGACAGGCAAAGTGATGTTTTAGAGAGAATTTCATAACTTAAGTGCGAATTCAGTTCCTAAAGCTGAACAACAATTCAGATGAAAATCAAATCATCTCCTTTGGCAAACTACAGAAAAAGAAAAAAAGCTTTGAGATAAACAAGATTTTAAAAATCCCAAATTTCTGCCAAAATACTTTCCTCTGTACTATGATCATCATCAATACTCAATCAACATCAACATCAGATGTCAGAGACTTCTGTCCAGCAGTAAAAACAAATAAAGAAAGCAAAGGCATCCTGATATCTTGACAGCTCAGCACCGCTGTTCTCTGGAAAAGAAAAACTAATTGGCCTCGATTCTCATTCCTCTAGAGCTTGTTTTCACACTAAAGAAACCTACTAACTGTAAGAAAGAATGTTTTTGTTTTCTAGATCTGAAACTTATGGAGAACAGCACTTGACTGTACCACAATCTACATCTGTTTGCCACTACAGTTCTTAAATAGCTTTATGGCTTTGCAATATCCTTTACTTCAAAGGGCACAGTAAAAGCAACCTGGAATAAACAGGAGTGAATTGCACTACCAGGTACAGCTGCCAGAGCCTCCAGCTGACCATCTGCCCAACTAGAGCACACTGCTTCTTAGCTACCAGCACAAACAGCATGTAACAGACACGGGATAAGGCAGAAGAGAGAAGGGGCTGGTAACAGAGTGAGCAGGGCTACAGGGAGAACAGGGAATGGGAGGATGGGAAGAGCTATTACAACTGAAGAAAAAGGTATGACCAAATCTGGTGGTGACAAATGGGAGTTCCAACAGCTCGCACATTTAGGTAAGTAGAGAAGCCTTGGTTTGTGAGCTTTATGACTAGATGATCTAAAACTACCACACACAATTTAGAACATACATTTGATCAAACACTGGGTTTAATGTCTTCTTTGATACATGCGTTTTTCTTCTTCCTGATCTTCTCTTATCAGGCAATAAATACATTCGAACGTACGGATCAGATCCTTCTTCTGAAAATGCGATTAGATTTCTGTGACAAGTGAAAAACAAGGAAAAATGCTTTAGAAAATAAATTAAACACTGCTAAATACGTTTACATTACTGTCTCTTAATTTAGCACTCTTTACTTAAAGTTCTTTTCATTACCACATACATATTTTTGGTGTTTCTCACGCATCAAGTACCAAATTTGCTGGAAAAAAAGGAAATCTCTAGAAATAAAGCACGTAAATCAGTTGTGGAACATCCTGCACGTAGTATGGGCAGATTGGTTACAACCTGATATGTAGAACAGTGGAAAAAAAAAAAACACTAAAAAAATGCCAAGCAGTAACTTGTACAAAATCAGAAAAACTGTAGGCAGACAGCAGAGCTGAGAATATGTTTCTTAAATTCCAATTCAGTGTTTAGGCACGGCTTTCCAAAAATCACGATTTTTGTCATTCTATGAAAAACTCGAGGCTCTTTATAAAGCTTCTAGATCCTACCAATAGAAATTTACATGTCATCTTAAACTACAGTCTGATACAGGCAAACAAAAAAAATCACAGCAAAGTCTTACTGCTCTATCTCTGTATGACTTAGCATTCAGAATTACAGCCAGCACGTAATTTTGAAAACAACAAAGATGGTCCACACAATCAATTTCAGAGAGTTAGTCAAGCTATGCTAATGTTTACAAAGAAACATGCACAGAAATAAAATTTGGTCTCTGATGCTCACCTGCAGGAATGCACCACCACAATCAGTTTGTTTCTTTGTGAACTATGACGAATTGTTAGCTGTATCTGTCCTAACGGAGACTGCCCCAGAGTTGTTCCGCTGTGGGGGAAAAAGAAGAACAAAAGTTTAGTTCTAAAAAAGCACGTTTACAGTAAGATCCAACTGAAGTACATAATGAGAAGTATTTATCCATTTCAATTTTCACTTTATCAATGTGAAAGAAGAGAGCGCACAGAAGTTAGCATGTGAGCGTATCGTTATCAGTAGTTTAGGTCCAACAGCTCCATTCTTCAAAAGAATGAACTTCAATTCCTGTCAGCAACAGGGAAAAAAAAAAAAGAAAAAAAAAAAGCAACTTAGATGCAAAAACAAGTAATTAATATCATACTTTTCAAGTTGCCGTAGTCTTTGCCGGAGCTCCTGTGTGGCAATGGGCAGAGATATGTCTGAGGCTATGCTAGGAGTTGGTTCTTTGACTGAGAGATGGCTGGGAGAATAATTGAAGTTAGAGGCATGAAGACTGGAGGAACTTCGGCTGAGATCTGTTGGCCACTGTGGACTCGCATTAGGAGGCTGACTCTTTTCAGCCACATCAGTCTTTTTATCACTGTCTGCCGCTGGGGAAGCTGGAGCATGTTTGCTTGAATCAAGCGGTGGTGAGACAGGAACCTGAGGCTTAAAAGATGATTTTCTTGCATCTTTGGAAACAGACGGCCTTTTTACTTGTGCTGAGTGTTGATGATCTGGAGACCTTGCTTGCTTTTCAAGAGAAAGGACCTAGACACAGTCAAAATACATACAATGTTAAAATACTACAAAAAAGAGGAACATGTTTGTTTCTTCAAGAGTACTAGTGACAAGGTGCTCACTTAAGACAGTAAACCAGGACAGAAAATGCTGCCACTTACTCTACAATAGACATTGTGACACTCACAAGGAAACATACTATCTACTTCACAGGGCTAGAATACTAGCAGACATATTAGTTGTAAACATCTACAATTGGAAAAGTTTTAAGAGTACCCTGAGTGCAATCTTCATGTTTATAGTGCTGTTTGGACCGGAGTTGCTCAACTGGAACCGCTGATGCATCGTTAAATCTTCACTCTCCAGTAACTGGCTTAGAGGCAGTTTGAAGTTCCCTAGAGAACACTGGTGCTGTTCATCCCTCACCTGAAGGAACACAGAAGCTAAGTAACATGGCATCATGTAATTGGAAATATTCAGAGAAAGGAAACAATGGTTTTATTTAAAAACAAAAGCAGTAATGCATACAGAACATAGTTAGTTCTTCAGCCAAGTTTTCCTGATCATAAATTTACACTGAAGAAGACAATACCAAATATGCTCCACACCTATTACATCTCCATCTTCTACAGCAAAAGCAAGACAGAAGATTAACCATCAGATCTACATCTAATTGATCCCTGATTTGTGGTTTCCAAACGATCTGTGCAAAATGAATTCCCAGAATCGTTAGAGGAAGGATGCAAATGGCACGTTGACAGCAAAAGGGATATTTGAATAAAGCGAAGACTTCCTCAGTGTAAGAAAAGAAATAAATCAACCATACATAACAGCATTTCTGCTTGTAATTGAGAAGACTGTTAAGATTCAAAACAGACATCAAAATTTACTTTTGTTCGTACTTTTTAAATATGACAACCATCAACTATTATGTTCTTCTGAGAGACTGGTTATAATCTTTTTTACTTTTAGCAGTAAATGCAAACAAACATTTCATTGCCTATTCTTCGAGTATAAAATTAATGGTGTTCACAATATGACAGTCATGTCATAACAGCCTGTAACATCTGAATATTGCTACTGAAATGCCTTAGAAAAGAAAGATATCTAAAGTGTACCTCAACTTCAAGATCCTGTCTTTTGGGATTGTGTACAAAGAAAGTGAAGTTTTCCTCCCATACTGGTTCATTGGTCTTGTATCGAATCTAAAATTAGAGGAAAAAATAATAGGAAGCAGACAAATTATTAAAAAATTGTCTAATAAATCTTGTGTCGAGAGTACAATTTTTTGATTTATCTTTGCAAAATACACAAAGGGACCTTCAAAGGTCATCTAGTCCAACTCCCCTCCAAGGAACAGGGACACCTACAGCTCGATCAGGAGCCTTGTCCAGCCTGACCTTGAGTGTCTCCAGGGATGGGGTATCCACCACCCCTCTGGGCAATCTGTGCCAGTGCTTCACTGCCCTTATTGTGAGTAACTTTTTTCTTATATCCAGTCTAAATCTGTGACCAGTTTTGGTCCCATTCCTCATTTAAGAGCTATTAAAGCAGCTGCTGAAGGTTCACTGGAAGACCATGAAGATGATCAGTGAGTTGGAGAACTTGACACATGAAAGAGGTTTGAAGGAATTGGGTTTCTTTTAGAGACAGAGATGCATAAGAGCGATGGGATCACAATATTCCATTATGTGAAAGACAGCTACTGACCAGCTACTGACCAGCAGGGGGTACTCCTTCACAAGGGTACACAGTGACAGCATAAGAGACAACAACCACCAAATGCTTAAGGTGAATTTTTGTCTACGTATATTAAAAAAATTATTTACTATGAGAGCAACTAAACACTGGAATAGGTTGTCCACAGAAGTGGTGGAACTTCATTTTCTGGAAATACTCAAGACAGTTACATAGTACTTAGGCTCATCTAAGGTCCTCCTTAAATCGTATCATAGAAAGGCTTGTGTTAGAAAGTACCTTAAAGCCAGTTCAGTTTCAACTCTCTTGCACTAAGCAGAGTTGCCAGCCACCAGATCAGGTTGTCCAGGGCCCCATCCAACCTGGTCTTGGATACTTCCAGGGATTGGGCAACCACAGCATTTCTTGGATGTCTGTTCCAGTGCCTTACCACTGTATCTGAGTACAAAATTTTCCTCCTAATATCTTATCTTAATCTCCCCTCCTTTAATTTAAAGCCATCCCTCTTGTCCCATCATTGTCAAGACTGCGAAAAAAGTCAATCTCCCTCCTGCTTATAAGCTCCCCTCAAGTACTGGAGAGCTGCAATGAGACTTCCATTGTCTTTGCCAAACAGAACAAGTGCAACTCCCTCAATCTTTTCTCCTAGGAGAGGTGCTCCAGCCCTCTGAACATCTTTGTGGCCCTCCTCTGGACCTGCTCCAACATCTTTTGTGTGCTGGGGTCCCCAGGCTGGACACAGTACTCCTGATGGGGCCTCATGAGGGCAAAGAGGGACAATCCCCTTCACCTCCCTGCTGGCCACCCCTCTTTTGATGCAGCCCCAGATACAGTTGGCCTTCCAGGCTGCAAGTGCACATTGCTGGCTTCTCGTCCACACAGAACCACCAATTCCATAAAACTGATCCTGATGATCTGCAGAAATTCCTTCCAAACTGGATATTTCTGTAACTCTGCGATTCTACACGTTTTATCTTGACCGGTGTTTCTGAAGCCTGCTCTTTGCGCGCAGTGTTACTTACACAACCACTATGATAGAAATCCCAGTTGCAGATCCTAACCTACTGCAAATGGACATCTAAAATAGTTATA
>JAOWBP010002978.1:9049494-9087302 GCA_028571105.1 Tragopan temminckii
GACAGCAAAACAAGTGGGTTGGGATTGCTGTTTAGTTTCTTTCCTGACTGGTAAAGAAAAAGCAAAAACTTTGTCCTCAGAATAAACTCTCCTCCTAATCGCCTCCTCTGAAACTTAAATGTTTTCATCTCAGAAGTACAAATCATTTGCATTCTACTATATGTATATCTATTATTCTCAAATGTTGTATAACTTTATTCAACAGGCTGGGATGGCAGTCTCGTTAGTAAGTTGAAAACACATTAACATGAAGGAGTCCAACTACTCCAAGTAAGCTAAAATAAACCACTAGAATTAAACAGGAGTTTCAGACTCCTTTGTGTTTTCTTTAGATGAAACTGATACAATGCAAACTGTTATCTTTTAACGAGCATTAAGACAACTCCCAGAACCCATGAAGCATAGTTAACATTGCAAAATGAGAATTTCATGCAGATGGGAGATATGGAGAAAACACAAACTTTATGTATACTGCAGTAGAATAATTAAAATGGATGTAATATCGGAACACTGATATTCTCCCCTTTTCAGTTTGGGGGGAAAGAAGATCCGCTATAATGTACCTAATGTATATTTCTACAGTTTACCAAATTCTCTTTATCAGAGAATCAATCATCTGCCATATCTGAGCCTTGCTCACCAGCTGTATAGCATTACATCAAACTGCAAAAATAAACATGGGTTTAGAATCAAATTATATACAAAAGGATACATTCTGAAACTACATATTTATTAAAAAAAAATTAATTTACATGAGAAAGAAAGTTAGACATGAAAGTTAATCATCTCAAGTAGGTGTTAATGAAGTTTTAAAGGCCTAGAAAATATAGTATGCATGGTTAATAATATACTTTGAGCTCTACTCTGTAGGACATTGTTCATAGGCACTGTAAACAGCAAGTTAGTTAAGATCTGCTTAATGCATGTAAGGTCACAACCAATTCAAATAATTTAAAATTTAAGAATGAGAGTATTTGAGATATTTTTGGATCTGAATTTTCATCTTTGACATCATCACACTTTCACTAGTACTACTTGATTTTAACGTTACACACTTGTTATAACAATACTTTCCTTTAGAAAAAAAAGCTGGTAGGAAATTACTCCTTTCTTGGATGAATGCTGCATCTCTTTTTGTGATTTCTAATCAAAACAGTGTAGCTCTAATCAGAGGCAATGGAACACAAAGGTTTAGAGAATACAAAGAAAGCTAGATTACACTCTGGTGGTGTTAAAAATGGTAAGCGAAATTTGTTCCATTTTTACTTCATCCATAAAAAGGTGCCTAAAGTTTCCCTTCTTCATAAAATCAAGAAACTACCCAAGTTTGCAAAAAGACCATTTCTATTTACGTATCAGAATAAGCAACGTTTTTAATGCATGCTAAATAGGTAGTAATATATACACACACACACGATGTACCACTAACATCTGCCACTGACAGATTTGCTGTTGACAGGATATTCAGACTATCTGAGCTTGCCTATTGTCCAAGTTCTTCAGCTAAGAACTTGGCTTATGCCTTCCAAGTCTGCATCTCAACACCATGTCTTCTGTATCAAATGGCTGGGTTGAATTCATTCAGCATTCATATAAATGATGTAAAACCTTCTGAAAACATCTAACAGAAAAATTTCAAAACCACATTAAGATACTGGTTAGTCACTCAAAATCGATCAGTGAAGCACCGTTCAGTATATAAAAGATGTCTTAGCTTTCATGTCAGCTTTGATCTTTAAATAATAATTCATACCAGTTCTCAGGATTACTTTATACTGATCTCCTAAAGCAGCCTATACTCCACTCAACTGATGCAAAATTCAACTTCCCCCAGACCACGGTATTTTACCCGAGTCTTAGCCACTTCTTGAAACTGGAAATAAAACTGAACTGTTCTAAAGAAATTCCATCCGCCATTGGAAGAGAAACGCTGCAAGCGTTTGTGCATTTCCAATTACTACTGTGACCTTAAATGGACAACTATGTTAATTTTACCTTCAGGGCTTTCTGAACAGCAGACTTCTTCAAGCCATCAGGATTAAATTCTAATGGATTATGCTTTTAAGTCAAGAGAGAATGAACACAGGAAGGGTTAATAAAGTCATGCAAAGAAGTAATTTCATTAGGTTAATTATTACATGACAACACAGGACAAAGCAAAAAAAAAGAAAAAAAGAAAAAAAAAAAAAGAAAGAAAAAACACTCCAAAAAAAGACCACAACAATAATTCTAATAAAACAATGAAGGAATCGCCCAAATAAATAAATAAATAAAATCTGACCAAGCTTTTGCTTTCTGTCCTCTCTGGATGTTTGCACTCTGCTTTAAAACTAAGATAGACACTTTCCACTTCTATTTCCCTTACCAGGTCTTTTTAAAATAACCAAGAAAGTTCATGAAATTGTGGTTTGTTGTTTTGTTGCTTTTTTAAAAAAATATATATATTATTGTTTCAAAGGAATTTAAAAGCCCCAAACAATTATAAAGGTAGGCAGCCAATGATCTGTGGCTATTGAGCATGTCTCAGTTCCTCTGGAATCACAGCAAGGACAGGCCAAGAAGGATATTAGCTGGGGCAAATATGTTTAAGCCAGACCTCAGGTTAAAAGGGAACAAGCTACAGGTCCATGAGGAAGGGGGCTGAAAGGCTTGGAGAGAGAAGACTATGAGAAGAAATGGGAGTATTCAGTAAAGAAAGCCAATAAAGGACTTGTCTTGGGTGACAAAATTGTTTTGCTGTGGTTCTGTCTCTACAATTACATGAAAAGGGGATGGTTATCCAAAAACTACACCAATAACTGCAACAATGGAACAAATTATTAGGCTGGCATTCTGTAATAGCCAATGACGTTTGCAGTAAATCCTAACAGCAAACCCATACATTACGTGGCAACTAACAAGCTGTTTTATTACTAAGCCAGATGCTAATTTGATATGCTCTGGAGTACAACTTACTACTTATGTTAACTCACTAATTCTTGCCTGGGGTTCAAATGGTGCTTTAGAAGTTTCTAAATCTCAGCTGATGACCGGAAGACAATCATTACCTTTAAGAGCTGATTTAAAATATGGATAATTTTTGTTATACGTACAACAAACATAATCATGAACTAATGATAAGGTATCATAACAACAGCATTATGCATTTTCAGAAATTATACTAAGAACACTACTCAAATTCCTCATCTTCAGATAATTCAGGTTTAGATGTGTAAATATCTGCATTAGGAGTTCTCAATCTAGGTTCCCAGCAATCAATAAAAGCATCTAGAAAAAATTAGCGCACTCAGGACTTTGGATTTTCCTCTCCTCCATATAAAGCAAACCTCCTTTTTAATGGCCACTAAGAACAAACACACCCACAAAAAATAACTCAGACACGTCAATTATAAACCTGGATTTAGAGGGGCGAATGTTTGCGTAAGACCTCACACTTGAAGAAGCCCTTGAAAACAAAGTGTGGTTCTAAGACTGTGCTGAAGCTGTTATCTCCAGTCTAGACAGTCCTCCCTTCCCTCCTGCCCTGCAGTCAAGAATCCTGTCCCCTGCTTGCTGCCAGTCTGGCACCCATGCAACTGCAGAACAAGCACCGTAACAGCGCTGCTGAAGGAAACTCAGACCTGGCTATCTTAAAACAGTTCCATGCTGACTCCAAGAAAGCTTCAGGGATTTGGAAAGCTTTGTCTTGTATCTGAACAGGTGCCATTCCGTCCACCTGACACGCTGTAATACAATGACCCTAAGATTGACAAAAACACCAGGACTTCACTTCTATCAAAAATTTTTATCATTATTTTCTTATGATCTATCTGTACTTCTTCTAATTACAGCAGCAACTGCTTATCAGTTGTCAACTGAAGCACATACGGTACATTGTTTGAATCCTTACAACACCTATATGCGATGTGTATTTCCCCCAAATATAAGTATGTATGGTAATAAATTGCATATCTTAGATGTTAAATTTTAACACAATTTGCACAATGGATGCAAAGCTTTTGATACTTTCAGATGAACTTCTATACAGAAATTAACTGAAATGACCAGAAAAAGGATTTTGTTTTGTTGGTTTTTTGGGAGAAAGAAGAGTGTATTTAAATCAGTGATATGAAACAAAGGCTACAAAGTACATCTGCACTGTCTACAATGGCATAACTAACTTTCTGGCAAAAGAGTTCTTATTCTGAACACTCATTCCTTCAAGGGATACCATGGTTGTGTTTACAGACCTAAGCATTCACAGGCTCATTAGTCTGCAAACATCTTTTAATGCTGAATTCAAGGAAAAAATACTAACTTGTGGTTCTCCCTAGCTTGGATTTAACTGACTACAGATTAACTTGGGGGGGGGAAAAATGAAATAAAAAGGAGGTTGGGAATTTGCAAAACAAGGAGCAATATGGAGTGAAACAGAATTTACAAGGGAATTTCAGAGTCTGGTGATGCACAAAGAATCACAGCCATTTAAAAATTTTTAAAGAACACTCGAACCTGTGTGGAGAGGTTGCAAGTTCTTGCAAACATTCAGTGCATCACAATTTAAAAAAAATAGTAGGGATGCTGGTTTTAGTATTTAGTACTGTTTCATTTTTCTGCAGTAAAAACCAACAACTGAGAAGCACCCAGCGTGCTAGGATAGTATGCATTTTACTTCTCAAAATGAATCACCAATTTAAGTTAAATGGAAGAGCTTTTGTAACAAAACTCATATTGGGTTTTTATCAGAAAAAAGTTAGTTACTTACCCAATGATATGCTGACCAGTGAAATTTAAATAGCCTTTAAAATGCAAGAAAAATAGCACAAAAAACAATGCACACTTGTTGAAACCATGCAGCAAAACAAATTGCATGCTCTCATTCCACTAGAGTGAGTGGCTTTAGTAGCACTAATCCACACTCTGGCAGATAAAAGGTACAATACAAATAATACCAGAGAACTCACAAATAGTGCTCTATAGAGTGAGGTAGTGTTTTCACAAAAGACTAGTCCCGATGCTCTCCTCTCTTTTAAGTATCCACACCCAAAGTTTCCCTCGTAGATACTCTTAGGAAGATGGAAATGGAAGGAGAAAGCAGAGTGATGGGATTGTGGCAGAATGAATGCTTAAGCAGCTTTACTACACAAGAAAGTTAAAGAAAACAGTCAAAGGATTCCAGAGAAAACAGCAGATAACAAAAATATGTCATTACGAATTGTCTCATCTGTTAAACAACTTTCTGAAGCTCACTAAGGTGAAAAGTTTTTATTAATTAACAGCACTTTATTGATTTACTCTTGGTAGTTCAGATTTACATGGCAGACCCAACTAAGACAATTTAGAAACTGGACTTCTAGCACATTTCTCTGTCACATATGAAAATAAAGATGCAAAAGAGAAACTTATGATAATGATCCACTGTAAGTCAAAGAAAATAAGGCCAATGCCAAATCTAAAACATACCAGTGATCAGCAGTAACTTAAACAATATTGAAGATAATAAAAAGTTCTTATTCATTCAGAAAATATTTCGATTTTAGCATAAAACTTGTGGACAAAAGTCCTCAAAGCTATCAATAAATAGCATAATTTTAAGTGAGAATTCACTGTCTTTTAACTTTTGTTCCTCATAAATATAGGCAATCCTGACGAGCAATTAATTTTACTATTATATAGTATATATAAGTGTATATATATACATTAAAAATTTACTACATGAACCCAATCAACAAATACAACATGAGAAGCTAGCAGACTTCCATGTTTAGCCTCATAACCGTTGCTCCATATCACAAACTAAAGGACATTCGAAGGCTCTCTTCACTACCATCTGCTGCATTTTATTAAAGAACTCTCTGGCAGGACCTAATTATTGCTGTTAAAGAAACTATGGAAAACTTTCCAGTTCTGCCACACGATGAAGTCGTCCCATGGTATTTTTATCCACAGCTACTTAATCAAAAAGCCTCTTTGTATCTGTTTTTTGTACAATGTGAATTTAACACAATGTTGTATTTATTACTGCTGTAAATGTGATTTTTAATTTTCGTTGCTACTTTCCATTGTATTCTTCATAACACATAACTGGACAGAGAATAACTTGCAATTAAATACTGAGTTTTCCATAACAACTACTTTTACGGCCTGGCAGAGCAAGAAAATGAAGGGGATAAACAGGTCTCACATTATGACCATCCTTATTCCCAGCCCCACCCATGTAATCCTATACTGTAAGCAGAACATCAGACACAGCAGTAAGAAATTTGAGATCGTGTTTCCAAATTACCTCACTAGTCAGCTGTGTGTGAGGAACTTCCTCTGTCAGTGCTCTACAGTTCAGAGATCTACTAGTCAAAAATACTGATTAAGACACTGACATGAAAATACTGCCTCACATAGTAGGTTAACTTAAGGCTTGCAACCAAACCATTCTGATGGAGGGAGACAATGTTGCAGAATATTTAAAATAAGAAGGAAAAAAACCTAAAATTTATGACAAAACCTCTAAGTATTTGATGGAGAAGCTATTTACACAAGCAAATAAACATCATTTCAAATGGCAACCTGACAGAAATCTCATACAAATATCCTGCCACTGCAATATCAACAACACAGCTGATATTTTATATTGAAGGACTTTATTTCCTTCAAATCTACCACAGATTGCCTAAACCAAAGGAAGCAAGTTTACCTGAATTCAAGGGAGTAGGCCTTTTCCCAGTTAGTTCTTAAAATTCCCCATGCTGATCCCATACTATTTATGGACAACACTGCATAATAAAAACATGCAGCCTTTCAAGTCCAGGAAAGGAGCATTCTTTAAAGAAAAAATCACGCTGATTAAAGAGTAATGTTTTATTAAATATATATCTATATATCTATATGACCATACTACTAGAAATATGGACCTTACATTACACGTTTTGAAAAGAGAGAAAATGTAGAACACATGGCTTAATGTGTGTTAGTGAAGCAGTGTGCCATACTACCAAGCAAGACATGCTGGAAAATAAGCAAGAGATACCCATGAGAAAAGGGTATCCAGAAGAATATAACTTACAGGCAGGTTTCTTGCTGAGTCCAAGTAGAGAATAAGCAATGCAGAAGACAGCCCATCATTGGCTTGGTCTTTATCAGCTCTAATGCTTGTTAATACCTAAATCAAAAACATACTGTGAGCTTTTCTGTAAATCAAATAATAACAATATTATTTCTGTCTCATTCCTGAAAAGTATTTTAAAAACAACTCCCCAAACCCAAACATTAACAAATGCACACTATAAAATACACAACAGCTTTTTAAGATTTCATATAGATATAGGAATTTCCATCAACTCCATCTCACTTCTTAAGTATCTTTTTTCACACTGGAAAGATTATATGTCACTGTCAGCTTTATCTCCAGTCCAATGAAATGTTAGCTGATTTTCTGAAGCCATAAGATTAAGAAAAAAGAAAAAAATAGGTAAAAAAGCATTTTAAAATCCCATGCCACAAAAGTACACTGATAGGTAGGACTCATTTGAGATTTCTAAAGGAAGACAGCTTGAAATAAAGTTAGAGATTTATCCAAATTCACTTCAACTAGAGAATAAATTACTTACGTATTTAAAACAAACACAAACCAAAAAAAAAAAAAAAAAAAGAAAAAAGTCTAGGAGAAAAGTGATGTGTTCCTTAAATACCTTGTCTAGGTTTTCTGCTGTTGGCATCAATGTGAGCCATTCCAGTTTTAAATGTAGTTTTCCTTTGGACACCTCATCCAAAGTAAACCACTGAAAGTTAAGCAAAGTAATGTGAAATAATCGAACACCAAACAAATACATAACTGTAGCTGGCTCTGCAGAAAATTTAGGAAATGCTAAGGCACACTGGAAAAATCACCAGAGCTGAGATCTGCAAAACTCAAAAATACCTCAAAAGATCTAACTTATTAAACCATTTTTAAAAATATCTAAAGAATTCTTTGAGTTCTTTAAATCTGGTCTGCAAACACAAACCCTGAGTAACATTACAGTAAAACTGCTCTTACATGTAGGATAAAAATTCCATCTTCTTCTAAATTAGTTTAATTAGTTTAAGTCTAAAAGTAGTTAATCCAGTAGTTAATCCAAGAAAGTGTCCTCACTAAACACTTAAGTCACTGTTTTCTGCATTCATATATTGGTAATCTTAAACTCCAAAGACAGAAGAATAATAATAAGAAGAATGCCATCATTCTCAGCTATCCTTAAATTACTGCACTGCTCATCATGGAATCCATTTCTCTAGCATTAGGGTTATTCAAGCACACAACTACAGGAAAAACAAATACAAGAACTAAATGTACAACATACATTCTGTTTTGGCTTTGTTTTTTAATTTGTTTTTCCTTTTTTTCTATTGTTTTTAAAAAAAGAATTTAACCAACACTTACCTCATCTAAAAGTCGCTCCTTTTCAACCTCAATTAAGTCTATCATCAAACTAGGGAAAAAAAAACAAACACAAGTATGCTGTTTTAGACAAGCACCAAGAAAATACAGAGCTCAAACCCCACCCTGTTCTTGTTGGATATCCAGGCTTCCAGTGAGAGCAAGAGAGCAGAACAATACTATTGTTTTAACCCCTAAGAAGGAAAGAAAGAAAGAAGGAGGGAATGAAATGGCTGAGCCAGAAGGAATGCAGAATGACAGAAAATATGTCTATACTAGAGCCCATTCTGTAGCTAAGGGAGAAACTAGCAAAATACGGCTCACATACATATGACAAAACTCTCCAAACAGTGACCACAACCAAACTACCCACTGGAAATACCCCCTGGACACATGACCAAATTCATGCTTTAGTACTGTCTGGAAGAATGCTAGTTTGCACGAGCCAAGAGTGTACCAGGGAATCCACCAAAATTAAACAGTGCAGACAAATGTGTGCTGGCACATGAACATTTGCTTTGGCTTTTTATTTTACTCGTACCGATACAGACATCACGACCAAGTTGCCACTTTCAACCCCCCACCACTTCAGTGTAAGATTAGGGAAGTGCAAAGAAAAGAAGCCTTTGTACTACCTACTTCTTTATTTAAATGAGAAGAGAAGTAGGTACTGTTGCTCCTGTTAAGAGAGAAGGAGCTGGAAAGATAAGGGAGTTCTACTCTGTATGGAAAGCAACAATTGGAAGCTCCAAAACTCTGTAAGAAATAAAGGTGACAAATTACTGGAGAAAGAAGCTGACTAAAACCCTGGTGTTTATGGGTAAACACTGAAGGTAGGCCTATGGAATCTAACAGTGGTAATGTTTGCAAAAGCACTAGAGCAATGTTTTTTCTTTACCCAAACTGCTAAAATCAGCTCTTAGAGGAAAAATAAACTGAGCTAGCCATTTAAAAACAATGCAGATGAGAAGATACATAAAGATACGCTAACTTTTCCTGAAGAAATAATTAGTACTTAATGCTAGCTTAAGAACATTAAAACAGGTAGGGTACAACTCCTCAAAAAAAAAAAAAAAAAAGAAATTAAAAAAAACCTTTTTTTTTTTTTGAGTATTGATAACACTTACCTTATTTTTTTTTCAATACATTTGTGTATATATACACACAGGCACAGTATTTTAATATACATACGTCTCGAAATATTCCGATTTTAATATACATATGGAGAGTCCAAATAATTAGCAAACTACTTAATACCAAAATTTGAAAAAGGTAAGTAATTTATAAATGCAATAATGTAACAGAAATTCAACTGCAATAAAACACAAAAACACAAAAAGGGGAAAAATACAGTTACATCAAAACATTTAACTTTTTTCCAATATCTACACACGCATTCTCCACAACATTTACCTTCCAAGGAAGTCATCTTTGTCTGGATCTTCATCAAAGAGCTCAATCTCTAGCTCCTGTCCTGGATGTTCATATACTAAGGCCTGGAAGTACATTAAGACAGCACTGTTAATGGTAAAACTGACTGTTTTTTTCAAATGGCACATCAACAAAAAAACCTCTGACACAGTATGCTTTAAAACACAATTCTATGAGTTAAGCAAGCATAAGAGCTTTTCAGAAGTAATCTGTTAACGATGGTATTAAAAGACAAAATGGTATTTCGAAGTTATGGATGTTAAGTCTGGACAAAAAGTACATACAACAGTTGAGAATTTCTGTTTTGTTGTAAAATGGGCTTTTAGAGGGAAACATCAAGAAGTTCCTCAAGGAAATACACAAAGTATTTTCTTTAGAAATTACAGAAGACAACTTTACAGAATGCACAACAAGACAGTTTTATTGATTATACCTCATAAACTTCATTCCATTTTGGATTGAGATTTTCTTTGATGACCTTGCTTTGGAAAATCTGGTTGCCCACACGAATGATTCCGTAAGGATCTGACTTGCCTTTGACAATCCCTTTTAGGTAAGTATCTTTACCCTCCAAGTCCTGAGCTTCAATAAAATGTATCCTTACAACACCCTGAAAAAATGAAAAGCTCAGTTTATGTAACAATCTGAAACTCTCTGTACCATTACGATTTAAGCAGTGTAAATTTTTATCATTTCCATAGCAGTTTCCTTAAAATAAAACATATTTTATATATATTGTGGACAGGGAAATACCACAGCACACCTAGGATTCAGATTCCTGAAACAAAAAACTGTCATTAGCAATCAGAAATGTGCCTGCTGTATCAAAAACTGCCATGCCATTGGGTAGGAGTTGCAATAAGTAGGAAAACCTTCCAAGTTAAAAGCACTTCACTATGCAGTGATAATAAAAAACATATACTACTTCATTTTTAATCTATACAGTTGAACTAGAACTATGCTTTACAGGTAATATGTAAAAGGTAGAGCAAAACAAAAAAATCCTTCCTGGTGTTATTATCAAATTCCCTAAAAAGTTTATAAATGGAGTCA
This sequence comes from Tragopan temminckii, assembly GCA_028571105.1. Taxonomy (NCBI): domain Eukaryota; kingdom Metazoa; phylum Chordata; class Aves; order Galliformes; family Phasianidae; genus Tragopan; species Tragopan temminckii. The sequence goes on from JAOWBP010002978.1 coordinate 9,060,371, forward strand.
TTTAAATAAAGAGATTCAAGATAACGTGTATTATCACGATAACTACATTTTGAAATTCATACAGATGTGAACAGCTCAGACAATTACTACAGCAGAAGAAAATAAATGCTTAATTATTAGTATTAACAGAAACATGTTTACCTTTGGCATAGGAAACCGCAGCTGAGCAATCTGCACTTCGCTGACAAGGGGGACTGTAATTCTGTTCGGAAGGACCAGGTAGTTGGATATTATATCCAATATTATTGTATCTGATAAGCCACTGTTAGAGAAAATAATCCTCAGTTACTTCATGAGAATTAAACATTAATGCAGCTCAAGCATGAAACTTAACAGACAATCACATTAACGTCCAAAATCCTTTTCTTTTTTTATAAAATTAAAAAACATACTGAAATAAGCCTAAGTACTAATGTACTTTTTTTCAGTCACATCCAGAAGCTAAGAGTGGGTTTTGTCACTTTTAGAATAGATAACCAGCACTTGAAGAAAATCAGGGCAGAACAGAAAACAAACTACTATGTCCTCATAGTACAGCAACTTTCATCAGCTTTTACCTCTTCATACCTTCATTACCTTTTACCTCTTTTGCTGATCAGCAATTACCTACATGGACAAATATTTGTCCTTTTTTGGGGGTAGAAGTCAAAACTGGCCTTTAAACATTTTTATTTTTTTTAACTGAAGGATTCCTGCCAAAACAGCCACCAGGTGGAGGCAGCCGATACTGAATAGCAGAAACCAAAGACACGAACATACAGTTCTCCGAAGTTCCCATCCCCCTTCCAAAGCCACCCAGAGTGAAGGGCTATTGCATAAGTCTTCTTGTCAGGGTTGCACAGAACCAAGCAGATGTTAACTGTTAATCTACTTTCACATTTCAGTAATAACTGTCCCTGAAAGTTTGGCTACCCACTGTTGTATTGTTACAAAACAAGTTGTCCTCTGGAGCTAGGGCTGTCATTTGAATAGCAACACAAAGAAAGCACGCTTTGTGGACAAATAAAATATAGCCTAGGGAGGCAGAACAGGTTTTGTGCTGGTAAAAAAGGGAGTGGCAGCACAAACACAGCGGTAATGAATCATTTAAAAACTCAGCTCCCCAATTAGAAAAGGTTTCCTAAGCTAAGAGTTCACCCAGTTTGGGTCTGAACTGACACAAATCAGTACACAGTCAAACACCAGTGGCTCACTGTACTGCCAAAACTGCCAGCAGGCAGAATGGGACTGGAACAACTCACTGCATACCAGGAACCAGGAGGAGGGTCAGTGGTATTAGAGGGATTCCCAGACAAAACAATAAAAAAAGGTACTGTGGAGGTATTGTGCACTGCAGGCACACTGAAGCTGGGGGAGCTGATTCGGGGACGAATGATTTCTCCACCTATATACACTTTCTTTAAGATTCTCCTTTTACAATCTTTATGAAATTATGATGCAGATAACATGTTTGATTATCATATGCATTCTTCAGATTGAATACTTGCATGTAATCTTTTTTTTTGCTAAGACTGAATCTGCAGTTGGGAGTGGTGCTGACTCAGCAGATAGCGTATTTATACAATATACATATTACAATATATATATTATAATAGGTATATATGTATAAAATGTATATTATAATACATTTATGTTATAAATGTAATATATATTACACTTTCCATTTGGGAAGAAAATTTACACATGAGCAATAAACATATTATGGTAGAGATGTGTAACAGAATTAACACATTAAATACTGCCCATTTCAAATCCATAATGATCTTCCATGATAGAGATTAGCGATCTGAACAGCCTGCATCCTTTGGCTGCCCTCCTTCACCACAAATGCACCCACTAGGAGGTGTTCGGACAAGTAAGGATGATAAACTTGCCAAATTGTACTCGTACACAGCAACCTGGTCTCTAGTTCAGAAGGGTAAACAAGCAAGGGACCCACCTGCACGAATCTCTTTCACTGAAATACTTCACTGAGACTTAGATATGAATGCAACTCTTCAAACTCCTAAGTGAGAATTTATCTCAGCCAGTGATCGGCTGCCAGCTAAATAAAGGAGTTGAGATGTGCTAGGTGAAATTTCTATGAAAAGATGAAAAGTAGATTTTGAGCAATTTTCATGGAATCATGGATAGGAACCATGGAATCATGGAAGGGACCCCAAGGATGATCAAGTCCCAGTCCCCTGCCACAGGCAGGGCCACCAACCTCCAGACCTGGCACTAGACCAGGCTGCCCAGGCCCCCATCCAACCTGGTCTTGATCACCTCCGGGGATGGAACGTCCACAACCTCTCTGGGCAGCTGTGCCAGCACCTCACCACCCTCTGTAAAGAGCTACCCCCAACATCCTAATTTTAACCAGTAATGAGAGGTTTCTAGGTTCCAATAAAACATAGCTAAATAAATGTAAAATGGTGAGACAAGAGGAACCTGTGATTACAGACTGAACTGTAATGGGTGGAGTATTACCAGTTAACCTCAGATACTTACCAGCTGAGCTATGTGTGCTAAACTGTAGTACATTTGCTATGTTTATTACTGCCAGTCTGGAAGAAAGCATGCTATTGCCCTCTAAATGTGACATTATTGCTGTCTTTGGAAAAAAAAAAAAAAAATACAGCAAACCAATACTATTGATACAACTGCCAGTACCAAGGTCTTTTGGAAGAGATACTATCTTGTTTGGCTAACCTTTTAATGAGGGAAAACAGTCACATTTATGAAGATTTTCAATCTACAGGAATGTTAAACCCTACATATGTATAGTTTCAGTAATTCTTAAAATAACCACTACCACAAGATAATCACATTTTTAAATTAGGTAGCTCCCTTTGGTTATCACAGTAACACATGGGTGCTTTTCAAACTTTCTCAGCTCTGTTTTGCTAAACATCAAGTTTTCAACTTATGAATGCCACCACTTGCATTTTGCTAAAATGTCAGAGAAGTGAAGATGAAAAATGAACTGGCATTCACGGAATTTCATAGAATTTTAGAAAAAGAAACTGGATTCATATCAGGTAGTAGATATTCAGTCTTGGAAAACATGGAGCACCTGCAAACTTTTAATAATGTGACACCTTCCAGCGTGGATGCTCCCAGATGACAACTATTTGCTATGAATACAAAGTAAAAATACAATTTTTTAAAAAATTTCATTATTTAAAAGTTTAACCTATGGAGAACAGAGGCAAATCACTGATCAAGCTATAGACACAGTAGTACACATTCAAATCCTTATGGCAATGTGAAAACTGTTGATAATGCAGTCTTAAAGTGTTTTGGTCATTGATCCTTGATACAATTATTTTTTTAGCTCACGAAAATGAGAGAAATGGGAAGTGCTTCAGGTAGTTTATTACAATAAACATCTTCAAAAGCTCAGTTTCATTGCAGAAAAATAACTAGCAGTTAACAACGCAGCTGAATTGCACTCTATTTAGCTCTCCCTAATTTTTATTAATAAGCAGCTATGAATATTTTTCCTCAATCATCTTATACTGTAGAGATAGCACCTCTCTGACTGCACAAAGTATTTTTACTGCATCTCAACCAACCATAGCAGACTTCATTTTCCTGTGACCCACATCCCCTTCCGACAGCACTTGTGCAGTCACACTACCTCCCTCACATTGAGATTTTAATTCCACTCTTCTGTGAGCAGTATTAATGATAGGATATGAATTACTTGTGTGTCCTTTCCCTTGTGGAGTCACATAGAAAGAATAATGGAAGTCGTTAACAGCTGACACCAACTTCCAGTAGCAAATGCAGAAATTCACTTAGTAATACTAAGACATCTGCAGAATATGTGCATCCAACAGCCATGGGATGAAAAATGTACCTGTGGCAGCAGCAATCTCTTGTTCATTGCTGTTTGTAACAATAGCAATATGCCAGGCTGTCAAAGCAAAATATACAATCCATCTATACAGATAAGAAAAGCAAATACAGCACTGAAGAAATCTACAGGAGAGGCAGAGCATGAGTCATCTCAGATACAGTTACTATAGAAACCATACCACATCTAGCCAGCACCATTATACACCAAGCCTGGTTGCTCTGGAAACCATAAACTTGAGATACTTAATGAGAATTCATTTACATTTCAGGTTTTCACATTTCCTGTCAGGCAAATAAGTAGCATGATATATGCATCAGGAGCCTTGTAAGTTGAAGTACTAGATGTAGATTTATTAGTCTTATCTCAGAAGAGCAAATTATTACTCAGGACCTGTATTTTGGAAGATATTTTCTCACTCATCAAGAGAACCTTGGAGGCTGTCTTAAACAGGCTTAAAACATGAGCAATTCCTGCAACCATTAACCTAATTAATGCAACTTCTAATTTCAAGCTGTTTAACTGGGATTCCATGCAATGGCTTCACGACTAAGCAAAGCAGAAATCATTTCAGGCGTGCAACTGAGCACTGAAGGATTAATTTAATATCTAAATTCAAACTCTTGGTTTTAGATAATAAAAATAAATCTGGAATCAGCTCAGTCTTGAGTGTGGGGGTTCAAATAAAGAGCTAGTCACAAAACCTGTGTATCAGATCCGCTTACTATCCTCTTAGCCACTGTCTCAATATTAAAAAGCCCCTGGGTAACTATTATAATTTTGATAAGTATTAATGTCTTCATGGATTTAATCTTTTCAGAACTGCAGTGACACAAAACAATTTATTTTCCTTTTGTACTTTGCTTTTTTCTTTGCGGTTTTATCATTTACTACTCCTAAAAGCTGTAAATAAGCCGTGTGTTTTCTCCAACTGCATACGGTTAATGTTTTTGCTACTTCATTTGATCTTTACATTATAAACTGAAAGCTCTAAAAGGAAGCACTCAAAAAGATTAGAAAGTTTATTTAACTTGATTACAGTCTTAAAGGTGTTTCTTGCTATCTTTACACAAGCAACTACAGATTTATCAGCATACAGAGCCATAAACCAAGATGTTGTGAACACTCTGGCCTGAAAAATAAAATAACGCTCTGTCTTTTTGCTGTCGTAGGAGATGACAGATAGGAAATTCACAAAATTCTGGAAATCTGTAAAGGCTGAGAACACCAAGAAAAGCAGATTAAAAATTGTATTTTCTAAATATTATTTTAGCAAGATGTACTAGTTATACTTTTGATGTACTTACACACATAATCACTACCTTCTCCATAATTTCACTTAATTCAAAATAAAGAGATAAACACTCAGAGTCATTTAACCTAAAATGATTAGGTGGGTCTTATTCTGGGTTTTATGGGGGCTGCTGTTGGGGGAGAGATTGACCATCAAATACTGCTTTAGATATACTCACTTCAGCCCTGGAACATCGAGAAGATTGGTCAGTCCAGTCCAGTTTATTTCTAAAAGCTGTGAATTACAGAGAAAGAAAAAACAAACAAAAAAAAGAGAAACAAGAAAAGCAACTTAGAATTCATAGTACTGAGGAAATGAATCTGATGACAACAACTTCTGAGAAGTTTAATATTAATCATAACATTCCAGGAGTTTTTTTTAAACAGAAAACCAAAACCTATTCCCTTCAAAATAATTTTAGTGATGGCTTTTAAAACAGTATGAGAAAAACAACGCATCATCCTATAATCCATCCTTCTCCACATACAAATACACAATGCACATGTTGGTCACAGCTCAGCTCTGCCCAGCAGTGCGTCTCTTTAGGGGAGCTGGAGTTGACTGATATAACATGGAGCTGTGCTGGGCTCTGCTCACAGAGGCCACCCCTGCTACCAAAACCTTGCCACATAAGCTCAATACAGCCTGGAGAAGAGAAGGCTCCAGGGAGACCATATTATAGTGGTCCTCCAGTACCAAAACAGGGCCTACAGAAACAATGAGGAAGGACTCTTCACCAGGGAGTATCATGACTGGACAGGGGGCAATAGTTTTAAACTAAAAGAGTGTAAATTTAGATTAAATATAAAGAAAAATTTATTTACTATTAGGGTGGTGAGACACTGGAACAGGTTGCCCAGAGAAGCTGTGGATGCCCCATCCCTGGAAGGATTCAAGATCAGACTGGATGAGGCCCTAGGCAGCTGGATCTAGCGGGAGACGTCCCTTCCAACCCAAACTGTTCTGTGATTGCATGAAAAAATGTTAGAAGGATTCTGAGATTCCTCAGTTGAGAAACTAATAATGGTGAGTGTGGGAGAAAACAGACCTTCAAGAACCTGTGCTGCATCTTTCTACAAACCAACAAAAACAATCATCCTACATTTATTTTCTACTTAAAAACTACTACATACCATTCTCTATAAAGGGTCTGTTTATAGTTTAATTATTTCCTTTGTGAATTCTTAGACTAAAAATAACATATAATAAATTTACACACATAAGTAGTAATGTTACTTAATGTAGTTTTTTAATGGTGGCCAACTACGTCAACGTTACCTATGAATCACTTAGCTATGAACCACTATCTGTAACAGACAATTAGGAAGAAAAAGATTTACAATCACTTTAATTGTGTTAAAAAAATAAAAAAAAATAATAAAAAAAAAAGATTTGCCATCTTTTTTTCTATGGAAAAGTATAAGTGTTAAGATTTAATAACTGAATGTTCCAAAGCAAAGACAGGACATATCATGGGATATACTGCAAGAAGCTACATGAGTCAGCAATGTGCCCTTGCCACAAGAATAATAGTATCTCAGGCCATGTTAGACAAAAGATTGCCAGCAGGTTGAAGGAGGTGATCCCTCCCCTCTATTCATTGCTGATCAAGCCACACCTTGACTACTGCGTCCAGTTCCGGGATTCCCAGTACAAGAGAGAAATAGACACACTGGAGACAACAGATGCTTAATGTTTAGTACTTGCCTATTGATATCCCTTTAGAAAACTGCTGCAAGATCATCTTAGCTTCCTTGCTTCCTTTTACACTTACTACACTCCTGCATCTCTGTGTATTCAGGAGAGAGACTGAGAATGGAATGACCTTCAATTAATATAACCTAAATCAGTCTAATCGTTTGCAATGCAATATATGAAACACATATTGTCCTGTGGTACAATCTCACTATCAGTACTTTGATTTTTACACAGTTCTCAAAAACAGTGCTACCAATTCATTGTCATTAGTCTGAAGACCCCATCAAACCATAAAGCATGTAAAAACTAAGCATGGAAAGAAACTTAACAAATATATTGCTAATAGTGGTGGTCATTTAGAGAAGAAATGCAGTTAGCGTCAATAAGAAATGCCTATTCACCCTCTTATTGTACAGGAGTAAGTATGAAAAAGGTTAACTTTCAAAATGTTAAAGATAAATCCTTTTCCATTCAAAGTTGGAACTAAGAAAGTCAAAAACATTACTGAGGTTAAGCACTTTACAGGATTACTAGAAGAGCTTTGCAAATAAATCTTAAGCCATGAAATGTTTTGGAAGGGATATAAGCTTTCAAACTCCTGGCAGAAATCAAGCTTTAACTGTTAGAGCTTTGAGGATAAATCGCCTTTGTGGACAAGGCTTGCTAAATTTGCCCAATGCTGTGCCTTCCTTCCAGTTCTACCTGAAGAGACCAGCAGTAATTGGGAACATACCTGGCATCACTGTAGAAAGAAAAACTCTCTGATCTTAATCTGCAGCTATTAGTGACAGATGCTTTTTTGCTTTGTTTTTTTTTCGCTTCACATTAATTCCTCTCAAAATGGTTGGTTCAAGTTGAACTTTTGGCTTCCATCATAATATACAAATTCACTAATGTAGGAGAAGATGAGTTTTCCAAAAGGCAATATCTGCAGTACTACAGAGATCAGCACTGACAACAGAAACGTTCATCAGAGAGACAAGAAAGCCATCAAACTTACTGCAATTAAATGTACTGCATTTGAATATCATAACTTGCAGGAGAAGAAAAATAATTCCTAAAACTTATGGCTCTGATAGTAACCTAAAGCATCATCACCAGCCTAAAATACCCTATGGAGAAAAGGGAGCAAGAAAAGAACTGCCAGTTAACAAATCACTTTTTGAAGTCCTGAATACAGAAAACACCACGCTAAAACAAAAACAGAATACTGAACAAAAAAACTTTCAGCCTGTTGAGTGTCCAAAATAGCTGAGCAATACCATTTCCTTCTCTGCCGCCACCTCAAGCAATGCATAATTATCTCGGTTTAGCTAACTTCAAGGAGTGCCAGCTGTTCCTTGCAGCAGAACTAACAGGGCACCGTGAAGGCTGTGTTCAGATTTTGTCATCCAGTGAAACTCTGCCCGTGTCCAGAGACAGCACAGCATCCTTCCATAGCTCACTGCAACCTCCAGGTGAGATGCCTTGCGAACAGAGGCTGTTAGCAGCCAGCAAACTGCCCCAGGGCAGGATTTCACACAGTCGTTACAGTTCCCAGTTAATGAGAATGTGCCATGTTACTCAAAGTTCTTTCAATTCTTTCTCAGCTGACAGCAGTAGGACAAAAATTTGTTCCTTCCTGAAAAGCAAAGAAATTTGTCTTATCTACGCTCTGTACTGAAAGGCACTCATACCCAGACACAAAACCTTATTCCTGTACATGTTTTATTATACTGATTTAAGGTAAAGAAATATAAAATCTTTATGTGAAAACCAGTGACTGTCCAAAATCTGTCCAATAAATTGATTAGGTGTACATGTGCTCACAGTGTTCAATGACTTTGTTATTGCAACTGGCATTCCAATAACAGAACATGTCTACATTTAAATACTGACTTGGCTCAAGGCTCATGCTACTGGGCTGTTCCAGGCCTACTGGTTCAGACCCTGAGTCAGCAGTAACGGCAGACAGGGAGATGTGCTCCAAGGAGGCACATACAGGAGGCTGAACTTGCAGTTAAAAGCTTGGAACTACTAACACACACCAAGGACTTCTTATACGATGAGCTTGCAGCGCAGCTGCCCACAGTGGGCAGGGAAAATGAAGGAAAGGAAGGCAGCCAGGTTCTCCATGTTGGGCCCCAGGGCACCTGACACTGAGCACTCCAAAGTTACCTCTCCCAGGGGCAGCTGAACCTGCTCACTGGGGCAGCACCGAGGGGGAAAGAGCCAGCAGCTGCACAGCCAGGGCAGTGATCCCACAGCTTCTCCTCTTCCTACCTGCAACGGAGCATGAACCCCAAACACTTTACTACTCGATCAACTGCACTTCAGAGCTGGGAGCTGTTTTAAAAGTACCCTACATATTTTGTGTTTTAAGAAACCCCAGTGATGAGAAGTGTTTTTGGGTTAACCCTGGCTGACTTAAGGTCTCATCAAAGGATCATATAATTTTGGAATTTATTAATCGAACATTCAACCAAGATTAGACGTCACAAATAATCACGTTATCTGGTAGAAACCCTATCATAAGCTGCAAGTTCCAAATATCAATTGTAATTTCCTTTGTTCTCCTTCCCCACGTCTTCTATTTACAGTATTTGAGACTTGAGGCAAGGCAGGGAAGCCCTTAGAACCACAAGCTTTGGAATTCATCTACTAGCACAGTAGCAGAAGCACTGTAAGAAGTGGAAAGCTTCCAAAAACCATTTCAGAGAGCTTTTAGAACAAAAATGAAGAGCTCTCAGATATTTTTTACATATAAGAGAAGGAGTGGGTTGGTTCCATGTAATGCTTATTGATCATCTGGAAAAGCAACAGTAAAAGGAACTGGGGAAAAAAAAAAAAAAGCTTCCTTTTCTGTTTCAAGAGACAGTGAAGGAGTTCAAGAGCACCTAATGTGCGAGGTGTGATTCTTAGTGCTGATAAAACAAAACAATGCAAATAAATAAACAGGTATTACTGAAACTCACTGGCACAAAAATAGCCGTGCAGATGTTACAGCAATCACATAAAGCTCGACATCAATCTGCAACTACATGAACAAGTTCCATAAATCCCTACATTAGCTACATGCAACACAGGACAGTACAGAAGAATAGTTCTGAGGTTCGCAAGTTTTTAAAACAATAATAGAATGCTCCCTAAAATCAAGTGAAGATCAGTAGTCTGGGAAGATGAGATTTTAACAAAGATAAAAAATTGAGGCATACATGTGAACCAGGCAGATATGACATGACTGACTAATGCAGCTTTTGTTAAAATGCAAGAAACAGTGTTGTAAATATGTGACTTACATTTCCATTTATTATGTGCAATAGAAAAAAAAACTAAGTCCATAAAGTAGAGATCCTTTAAAAACACACCACTGAAGAAACAGAAACGTAAAACATTTTAAAAAGTTAATTGTTTAACTTAGCTTTTTTCTTTTATACACAGATAAGCACAGCTTAGTTTATTTTTTCTGTTTGGTTCAACCATGGACTTACAGTGGCTGCATGGCATGCAAGAGAGACTGACTACTGCTTTCAATTCTGCTCCAAAATCCATTTCTTTTGTGATATTCTTAATCCATTCCTTCATTTCCTTTGTGTTACAGTTAAACAGTTAAAAAAAAAAAAAAAGAAAATAAATACACACACCCTGCAGCTCATAAGAAAATTCAGGCTAAAAGACTGTTGAGTGTATTTACGTATTCAGTGTTTTCAAAACTGCAGATGCTTTACAAAGTGAAACAAGCATACTGGTATGTAGAATATACAGTGCCATTACATAAGTCCATAGCAGCACAAAAGGCAACCTCTAAACACTGCCAGTGTTGGGGCTTTATTTGGCTGCCATAAGTACAAGTAACCTCAGAAGAAAAACCACAAAGTAAGTTTTAAAATGCTGATGAACAACTTCCTGCTAATCAAGTTAAGAAGTGTAAGATTTCTGCAGGACAAATTTGAGCTCCACTGTTGAGCACAAGAGTGCAACTTCAATGGTAAGCTGTGCTCCTTCTAAGAAATCTACTGTGAGACGGGGACTAATGTGCCCTCTTCTGTTATTTGTGAATGGCCATCCAGGAATAAGGATAAGTTTGTTCTAATGATTTCATAAATAACATTCTCCAGAGCATTTCCCCAGCAAACTTACTTATGCATAATAAACTCAACACCTTGAGCAAGGCTAGACCATACAGTGTCACAGAAAGTGGAAATTATGTCATTTTTCATCACCGTTATAGGAAACAGAAGGGTTTCTTTGCACAGGAACTGTTTATCAGTAGTAGGTTTTTCAGTTGTATCTGTCTAAAGATTAAAGCAAGACAATAATTACATGGATAAGAGGTGTAGTTCAGCAGGGAAGAGAGCAGGCAAATTTGAGTGAAAGTGACCAGAAGTTTCATGACTGATCCTGTAAAAATCTTCTTAGAGTCAACTACTCGAAGTTACAACTCAAGCCAATTCCCCCTGATTTCTACTCTTTTCCATCCTTCTATCAGCTCTGTGTTTCATTCTCTCACACAAGTCCTGACACACTGACTTAGTGAGCAGAGCGCAAGTCAGCAAGTGGCAAGCACTGAGAGAATACAGAAGAGCTATAGAGGAATTCCATTCTACATTCCAGCACTTGTTTATTCAGAACAATAATGTTGTCAGTTTTGATTTTTGGAGGTGGGCAGGGTTTGGTTTACTTTTATTTCTTCTTTAAGTGAAGGAGGCTGGCTTAGGACAGGAGGCTGGCTTAGGACAGATTTTCAATAATAAACATGCCACTGTAAGCCATTTCTGCAACTGAGCCAAAAATCAAGATAATTAACTATGTGATATATTTTGTTATGAAACTGAAAGATAACTACATTTGGAGAAGCAGAATGAATAGTAAGTGCATACTGTGTTAACATAAGGAAAAGCTGTGTAAAAGACCTTAAAATCTTGGCCATTTACACAGTGCTAACCCACCCAGCACTGAAGCTCTGATTTAAAAGGCAACTTCAAAACATTAGAATGTATGCATCTCTCTCTCTTGAGATTTCTTACAAATTTAGACATACTTTATAAGCTGCTGAAACTTCTACTTCTTCGCAATAAGAAAATACAGTATTTTAAAAGTTCTGTGCAAAGTAACAACTCTTGGAGCATTAAATACTCCATGCATTACTCGGAAATATGAGACTGGCAAACTCATTAAACAAGTATGTTCAGAACTATTAATTTGGGCAGCATTGCCTTATATAGTCATTAAGGCCAGCAAACAGATGATACAGAGCAAGTGGAATTGTTGCCCGTTACTTTAGACTGGAAAATATGAGAACAAAATCTACTGCTATTGCCAACTAATTCCTCTTCTCTCCTAACAAAAAACTAAAAGTAAAGTCAAGCTTTTATTGGCTGCAGCTGCTTGCTCTCTAGTAAGGTGACAGAACTTGCTTACTGCTGTAAGTCTGCTTGGAAGGAACCTCAAGATCTGTGTATAACGTAAAACTACAGAATAACTTGATTCACAGATGCTTGGTGTTGTTTTTTTTTTTTGGACAATCCACACTTTGGTTTGCTGGGACCTTGACCGCTGGGACCTTAGCATTTAAATGAAAATAGGGTGAAAAATAATTTTGTTAACAGTTTAGGGTGTGGGCACTGACTTCTTGGATTTTCCTAGTTTAGTCTACTTCCCATCCTTCCTTGTCACACCAAGTGAACCAGACCCTCAATTAGTTGGCACAGGGTTAGGACTAAAGACAGAAGCACTCTGGAAGTCTTTTCCAAAGTCACGTGCTGGGACTCGTAAGGTCCTGATAACAAATATTATTGTTTCATTTGATAAATTTTCAGTTTACTAGCTTAGGTGTAGTACGAGTTAAGCATTCAGTACCGAGCCTGGAAATGGATTGGGAGAACACTAAACAGAAATAAAAACAGTGAGTACGCTAACAATGACATGGTGCAGACTGCTCTAATTCAATCCTTCTCATGGCCCTGTTTAATTTGCTAGTCTAAACATGAACGTTAACGGATGCCCTAAACCCTCACTTCTTGTGCCAGAGGATAAAAAGGAGATAAAACTAAGCAGACATCTCCCTAATGTTTAGACTCATAGAAATGTGCAGATATCCAAATTTGGTTCATCTCAACTTATTCCTCCAATCCTTTCCAAATAAGAGAAACGATGTTTTCAACCGTGCTGCATGAAGTGCCTCCCTTTTACCAAAGGGCTAGAATAATGACATGAGCCACATGAAAGAAGCTACCAACACTAGATTTTTTTATTAGGCCATATATAAACACTCGCACAAACCTACCTTTTCACCAAGTTAACAAAACCAATATCATAAGACAGAGCAAAATAACTGTATTAAAATAATAGGATTTCACTAAAGAATGTAATTGCCTATCTTCTGACTTCATTCAAGTAAAGAATATGTTTCCATGCCTGCACACCATGAAAATAAGATAAACTTTTCAGAGTCACGGTGATGAGAAAACTAGGATAATCTATTTGAGACTGTTTCAAAGTGCCTAAACACATATATCCGTAATTTATAATCAGGCATAATCTGAATCTGCTCGACGTTGACATCACTCTTTTTATATTGTAATTAGAAAATATCCAAGACATAAAACCTTCCAATGCAAAATATACTTCTGAGTAATAGATAGGAACAACTAATTTCTTTAAAAAGTCTGCATGTTATAAGAATTTCCATGATGCCCCCCACCTGCTTTCTTACTACACTTATTAAAAACAATATTGAAGCTCAAATTACTGAAACTGCCTCACAGACAAAACATCAAAGGAACTTTCAGCCAGCAAGCACACAACATGCATGATATACTCCTTTCTATTTTTCTAAAACAAGATTGTCGTATGGATGGAGTAGTTAGCCCTGGAATCCATTTCCAGGCGCTTGAAGAAAAAAATGACCACGAGTAATCAGCATGGATTCACCAGGGAAAAGTTATGCTTGACCAATGTGACAAGCTACAACAAACTGAGCAGCTTGATGGATGAGGGGAAAGCACTGGACGTTGTCCGCCTGGAGTTCAGCAGGGCCTTTGACACTGTCTTCCATAAGATCCTCACAAAAGCTGTTAACATAAGGGCAGACAGTGTGGGGAGGTAAAAAGTGGCTGAACAGACAGCCCAGAGGGTGGTGATCAGTGACACGATCTATTTAGAAGCTGGTATCTAGTAGTGTACCTGAGATATCAGTACTGTGTCCAAGCGTGTGTAACATCTTCATTAACATCTGGATGATAGGGCAGAGCATACTCTCATCAAGTCTGCTGATGACAAAAAACTGAGGAGAGTGGCTGACACACCAGAGGGTCTTAATGCTTCCCAGAGGTACCTCAAAAGGCTGGAGAAATAAACTAACAGGAATCTCACAAAGTTCAACAAGGTAGTAGAAGTACAAAGTCCTAAACCTGGGGAGGAACAGCACCATGCACACCACTGGGGATCACTCAGGTAGAAAGCAGCCTGGCAGAAAGGGACCTGTGCTACCCAGACACAAAGTTGAACATGAACCAGCAATCTGCCCTTGCCACAACGGCATTCTGGGCTGCACTGGGCAAAGCACTGCTGGACAGCTGAGGGAGGTCAGAACTGTTTGAATTAGAAGAGCTATACTTATGTCAGTCCTAATGGATGAATGTCCAGTATGTTCTTAAAAGACATGAGAAATTCAGATTATTTTTAAGCAGCCTATTGAAGTCACTCCCAAGCACCACCAATCATGCTTTTCTTCATTCTTCTTATTCGGCCTGAATCTTCCATGTGGAAATTTGTTATCCTGTCTACCCTATATATATAGAACACATTACATACGTCTTTTCTTTAACAGCTCTTCACATTTTTTAAGAACATGTTCTTGATTTTCTTTAAACTAAACAATTTCTATTCTTTTGGCCTGTCCTTTATAGTGAATTATCTTCTCCCTACTTTGGATACTCTCCAACTGGTCAGTATCTTTGTTGAAGTTCTATCCCTGAAACTGAACGTTTCTTGCAAGCTCCTCGTTTATACATTCCAGTCTAGCTATGCCATTTTCATACCAGCAAGACACTGGCAGCTCAGGCTCTGGCTATTCTTCCTGCCCAGACAGGAACTGCAGCCCAGCACTTCTTCCAACTGAATTACATGACATCTTCTCCCACTCTGCTACCGTCATGACTGATTTAAATGCCAATTCCATCCTGATCCTTACTATATCTGTTCTCACACTTGGGTCACTGGTAAATGTAATGAAAATTGCCTACCTACTATCTAAGTTAAAAACTTCAATAATCAGAGTAGATCATCTCCATACTCTGACTTTAATCTGTGGTAAATAGCACCCTCATAGTTTTTACAATTCTGCACATATGCAGTGAAATTTTAACACAGACCATACTCTCTAGCAGACTGTCATGAAAGCAGCAGCAGTGTTTTCTTACAAACCATCTAGAAGGTATCTACTGCTCTTCCTTTAACCATAAGGCTTTAAGGAAAGTGGACAGCTGTGACATATACGTTTCATAATTCCAAGGTAATTATTAATCATCTTGTTTTCTTCTAGTAATAGCAAAATTTGTTCCACTATTTCCACGGGAAACTTCCAACCAATGGCAGTGATTTTCCAAGTCTGTTCCTTTTGCTGCTTATTTATTATTTCTTGCTCCATTATCTACTGACTGAAGTTGTTTATCACCTGAAGAGATTAGAAATGAAGATACTACTTACAGGTTTCCTAAGGAAAAAAAGTGATAGTGCTCCAATTAGGGGCATGTCTCCAATTAGTGGTTCCAGGATAACCCTCATAGTACCATGGATCTGGGAGACAGAAACAGAAAAAGAGAATGGAATTGAATTCAGTTTAAATATAAGCTAGTAATATTTAAATATATATTCACTGGCAATGCTCACAGTTCTAATCCATGAAGTTCTCAACTTTGGAAGAATTACATCTATATATTTTATATATATATATTTACATTTATGTATAAAACTTCAACCAAATCCATAAAATTGTACATATACATTAAATGCTTGGACTTACAAATTCACTTCATTCATCTAAAGGAGATGGGAGGCAGATAGACAAGGCCAGGCTCTTCTCAGTGGTATGCAGTGATAGAGACAAGGAGCAATGGCCAAAAGCTTGAACACAGGAAGTTCCATACAAACATGTGAAAGAACTTCTTTACAGTAAGGGTGACAGAGCACAGGAATAGGCTGCCCGGACAGGCTCTGGAGTCTCCTTCTATGGAGATATTCAAGACCCATCTGGATGCTTACCTGTGCAACCTATTGTAGGGAACCTGCTTTAGCAGGGGAGTTGGACTCAACAAGCTCGAGATCCCTTTCAACCCTTGCAATTTAGTTATTCTGTGACCTACATTATTGGGTAATACCTAAAGCTAAGATAAATGATTCCTCTTATGAACCCACACACCAAATGTACATTTGCACTAGCTTCATTCTCTGTCTCTTTTCCAGTAGAATATGGTACTGATTTAAAACAATTCTGTATCTGAAAGTACCCTTTTCAGCTCAGTCATGTTGCTGAAGTTTTACATAATATCAATATTATTCAATTTTGAAAAAACAAAAAAAGGTAAGTAACAAAATCACACAATTAGTGGCTCTCTCTGGCAACTTGTAAACTATTTCATCCGCAAACTGCAATGCAGTGACAAGTGGATATCAAAATAAAGAAGAATTGTACTTCACCTGTATACTTTTTACGCCAGCTCTACAGAAGTATCTCTTGATCTCCAAATCAATTTCACAATTTCCAACAAAACTAAGAAAGAAAAACAATAAAGGAATACATTTCATTTTTATAAACTGAACTGCAGTAGAGTTAGTTTTATCTTGCACAGCTAGGATGATGTCTTAAATCTCAGTCTATATATATTATATTTTAAAAAAAAGCATGTTTAAGCATTGAAACACATAACAAGATCAAGACTGTTAAAAAACAAAACAACATAAAAATAACCAACAAAACCACATGATCTTTGGGGTCCCTTCCAACCCAAGCCATTCTATCTGCCTCATAACATCAACACTATTATAAAAACACCCAGAAATTAATACAAAGATGTATGCAATCATCTCCAGAAACATACGTAAGACAAAACACACTTGTTGCCTTAATTTTGGGAAATAATTCATACTCCCTTCTAGGAAAGCTGTTATACAAATCTCAATGACATTATGTGCACCTAGGTCCACTTTTATCTGATATAATAAAAGAAGCACTGTGCTGAGGTTGTTATTTTGCTACAAATGGGAGTTGTTTTGAGTTATCCAGAGACTTGCAAAAACAGACAATATTTAGAAATTCAATAAACTGAACATGCTTAGTAGGATGATCCACTGAGCAAGGCTTAAGCCAAAAGAGACAAGCCTTTTCTGAAGGGGAAGGAAGGATGGAAGCAAATTAGAAAATAACATTAAAAACAACTGAAGTTCTTTCCTGAAGAGTTCTTGCACCTCATTTCGGGAGCACCCCTTCCTAGGTCAAATGCTTAAAATTTTGCACATGCTGGCCAGTAAAACCAAAGCTTCTGCACATTTAATTTCTTCCTGCTGCTTTTGGAGTTACTGCAAGATTTCCTGTTCCCTTTGAGTTTCAATTCAAACACAGGACAATGATCTGGCACTACTATTAGTTCCTCAAGCCATTCAAGCAGTAAGGGTAGATGAATTTTTATTTTTATATCAGGTATCTGTTGATAAAATAGACAGGTATTTTTCCGTTCTTCCAAGCTTATCCTTAGGAGCCCAAACAGTGTCATAATACTAAAAACAAGGTCAATATCACTTGCTTGAGAAATCCCAGAACTGATACACTTCAATCCTGAAATGTGAATTGGTTAACAGATAGTTTCATTTTACAACCTAACAGCAGAAGCATTTGGGTTCTTTTTAGATAACGTAAGTAGAGGTTACAAAGTGGCTTGGACGTTGGTGGCTCTTCATATGTCAAATAGTTTTGCTGAAATACAGCTTCAAGTTTGAAATCATTTTCTTTGTGGCATACAGCAACATTAAAGGTAGTAAGATGGAGCTACCAATACAGGATTGTCATTTAATGTATTCTAGGCGCAGAATTGTGTTAACTTCCAAGAGACCTAAGCTGTATAGCAAAAAACTGTTCAGCCATTTTTAGAAATCTGATGTAATCTTATTACAGAGAAATTATTTCTGGGAAATTTTGAAGAAAATGGAACCACCCACAAGGCAGAATCAAGAGAATGAAGGTGAGAGTGGCTGCATTCATATCTGTTATTCAAATCACCTGTAGTTTACTGTGCTCTGTGTGTGATGATGCTATCTGATTTCAAACAAATACAGTAAAAAAGAAAAGCACAAGAGCAGCAAAACATTCTTGTAATGCCCAATGTTGGAATTTATTTCAGACTACTCAAAATGACAAGTTTGGGGAACTGGAAGAAAACAACACAATGGGTTTAGGAAGGTGACCATTGCTTTCTCTGGAAAGAATGCAGTTTAAAAATAGGTATATAATTTTTAATACACAATTTTAAACGATGTAATTTCTTTTTATATCTGTATCTAACTAGCTAGCTATTTATACACACACACACACACACACAGAGCCAACTCAGTAAGTATACGTTATAAATTTATGTAACAACATTACAGAAAGGCCAACTCAAACCTGCAATAGAAACTTCAGTCTTGGCACTACGTAACATCAGAGTTATTTGTGTAATGATGACTGGGAAACAGTATGTTCATTTGACAATCCACAATAAAATGATTACTAATTGGAGTAAGAAATAGTAATGAACTGCATTTAAGGATGCAGTGTCAACAACTTTCAACTTTACAATAAAGTTAAACACGACTTTATCCATTAAGATATTTATCTGGGTCTGTCAGCAGTGAAAGCAGCATAGAACTCCACAGCAACATTAACATACAACTTGAAGACTCATTTACTCAGCAAGTTCTATACATTCAGATCATAGTACCCCAGCAAAACTATGGCTCCCGTAATGTACAGACCACAGGGATAGATTACAGTTTAATGAGGACAGACTTGTGTGAATCCAAGAATAGCTGTACTGAATCAGATCAGAAGCCAAGCACACTTTATGTGATCACTGTAGCCAGTAGGAAATAGCCAGAGGAAAAAGCCTTAAGAATAGCATAAACACATTTCCCAGATTACAGTGATCTGTAATTCTGTATTCTGAACTACTCTAATTATTTTAAAAGGTCTACTAAACCAATTTTTATTTTTGTCTACTGCCAGTGCAATGGTAGCAAATTTCTCCATTCTAACCTCAATTGCTAGAAGCTATGATAGTCACCCCATAGTTCAATTTCCATTTTCTGCCTTAAAGACAGTGCTGCTGGTAGCAGTGTCAGGCTGTTAGGCTTGTTATTTAAACTACTTCAAGGAATTTATTTCAGCCTGTTAGACTGGATTCTTCTCCAGCTGTTATCACTTTTCTAACTAGGTTGCAATGTCATGCCATGTAACATATGGCTGGAGATTTCACTGAAGTCTAGGAAATAAGACATTCCTGGAATTTTTTTGGCCCTTGCTTACAGGAGCAATCAACCTCCCAGAACTGAAGTTCAGGATGCAGTAACCGATTTAGATCTTAACGTTCTGGAGCCCACCTTAGGAAAAAGAGCCTACAGTCATAAACACAGCTGGAATTTAGAAAAAGATTTCAAAATTAAAAATAGTCAAGTTTAAAGTTTGGAACTGACTTTGAAAAACAGAGGCTGAGGTGCCTCATTATCTTTTCAGTTACTATCGAGGAAGCAGCAAGAAATGCAAAAGGCTGCTTTCTGCAGGATTACAATGGACTGACAAATCAGCCTTTCCACAAGCTACAAACAAGCAAAATAGTCACCATAATACTTATCTACGACTGTTGAATACAGAAACATTGCTGGGTTCACTGAGTGTGCTTTCAAAAAACCCTGTAACTGCAGATACTGTTGAGGAAAGTCTTTGGCAAGCACAGGGTAGGTCTATTTATAAACCTATATGAAAGGGCAAAGAAACCTGAAGCAATTGCCATTATATAATACATAGATTTACTACAGTTGGAGGCATGACCACAAGTTACTTAAGCAGCAATCATTCTCTTTATCTAATATTGTGTTTATAAAGAATTAAGAAATTGAGAAAAGACAAGTCATACAGACCAAATCCTATGGCAAAGTTGTAATGAATTAGAAAAAAAGGCAGTAACTCATAGATCATGCCTTAGATTTGGAAATCATTTTTCTTAGTTAACCAATGTTAATTTAATGATGCAGTCATACAGAGAGTTGATATACTATTTCCCTCATTTAAATGCCATTTACAGCATGCAGTTCCTTCCTCCATTCACTTGCAATCAGAACTAACAACATTTGTGTACCAAAGCAATTCTCCCAACATAACTGCCCACTTAAACAAACAAGACATACTGTAAAGCATAGGCACTGTTGCAATATGAGAATAAAGATCACCTGATCTGAAGATCCAAAATGATCTGCCTTTTGTCCACATTTTCAGTGTACACCTTTACGCCATTTATCCTCAGAGGCTGAAAAAAAGAAGAAAACTGAAGCTGAATCTTCCTACTGATATATGCAATATGAAACTCTCAAATTAAAGGTGCATATACACCTAATTATGTGTGAAGATACCAAGTTACACATTTACTATAAGCACTATCAAAGGTGTGAAGTAATTCTATCAGTTTAGCTGAAGACAATCAGAAGGATCCACTCCATCACAACCCTTCAGTCAATTACTCTTGGCTTAGACAACTAGATTTCAACGTTTACTAGCTCAGTGTTTACTAGAGGCTTTATACCAAACCTCTACCTCAACTTCCCTAGTAAACATCTGATTTCTTTGTACTAGAACACATCTTACACTGTCACAGTATTCTGTCACTTCCCTGTGCAGGTAGAACTACAATTAAAACTATTTTTCCTTAGAATAATTTAGTCAGAATGGATGAAAAAATAATCATCCATTAACCCCACATACACACACGCACACACATACACACACACACGCGCACAAAACAGAACAGGTAAAGCACTTTGTATGCTTTTCATCTTCTCAAAAAGTAAAAATATTGGTTGAAGCAGGTAAAAATAAGTAGTGCCCAACTTACTGCAATTAGTGCTAACTTATTCTTAGCTTGGACTGGTCAAACAGGCTCTCCTGCAGGCACATGAGTTATATACCATGACCCCTTCTTCATGGGGACTGAACAGCAGGTGAACATCTATCTGCTCCCTGAAACTGTAACATGCAGTCCTGTGAAAAGCTGAGCCAGAAGCCTTATCACTGGACTCCATACATTACATGCTGTCAAGCACATCTGTTACAAAACAAGATAATTGCACTTGGAACATCTGATAAGAAAAGGATAATGTTCCCTGCTCATTTAAGCTAAAGCATTACATGAACAGTATTAAGATCATGTTGCTATGTGCTCTTCACATAACTAGATGCTGCTATACTTTGAGACTTCACCCTGTTCTCAGGCAGATTTCTGCAGTAGCGCTAGCAGGAAAATAATAATTAAAAAAAAAAAAAAAAAAACACCATGAAATCTTAACTCTGATAAAAAAAAAAGCCATATTTTTATTTTAATGTTACACCAGAAATCAGAATCAGGTTCATCAAGCACCACCAAAAACTATTTCTGTGTAGATTTAAACAAGTTACATGAAAACAGTACTTAAGATAGAGCCTCTTAAAAAGACTTGACCAGAAACTGACCTGATGACCAATATCAATCTTCGTAAAACTGAAGGTACTGAGGTGGTTGTTCGCTCCTCTCACTGCTGGTTCTATGGTCTCCCGAAAGAGTTTCTCAATAAATTGACAAATAAAAGGCCACATTTGTTTTACAGTCTAAGATAAAAAAAAAAAAGAAACTTACTTATTAAACAGCTTCAGAAGTAACTAAAAATATTTTTGAAGGCAGATGTTAAGAAATACTGTACAATGTTTTGAACATGTCAGTTTTGTAGGCAGTTCATTACAGACACAAGAAGGAAAAGAAATTTCTTAATATCATTTTATCTTTTATCACGTGTATTCACATGCAGCCTGCTGAATATTAAGTATATATGCTTTATTTACTATTTTCTAATGAACTCACACGTTCTTCTTTGATCTTTGAATGAAACACATTTAAATAAATCTAAGCTACATAGATCAGTATCTTACATTATTATTACACACACAAATCAAAACTGCAAAATTGATTTATTTTTAGATTGTAGGTCAGGAACTCACAGCAACTGGAAAGCATCCCAGAAAAGTAGAACATAAAAAACTGTGTTTACAGCTGCGATGACTTCCACACAATTATAGCTGTCATTATTCTAATGCCACTTAAAGTCACTCTCCAAAAATCACACACAATCTCAATCTCATGAAAACAGATGTATTCTATCACGGCTCTTTCTCACGACTGACTGGATCAGCAACCAGAAATTTGTAAAAAGAGCACAGAAAGCTAAAACCATCCTATTCTCAGATTTTTCCCCACTGTCTTTTAGATCTTGAATTCCCTTCCTCCTTGGATTTTTTGAGAAGCAGTGCTACTTGCTGCTTTTACCTTGTTGAGCCATTCTGCTCTTTCCGTGTCTGGAAAATGGACCTAAAAAGAAAAGCAAATGAAAAATTAATATAAAATACGTATTGATTGATCATATCCAGTTATTTATAATACAGGAAACTTAGTGATCTCCATACAAATTATATATGCAAGTGAACAACACATTAAATACTTACTGTTCTTGATAAGATTATCAGAATTCAAGGAAATAAACACAAACTTATTTCCAAACTACACAAATACAAGCCCAGGCATATACTTTATAGTGACATCTGGAATTTACTGTTGCTTTAAAACCACAAACAAGCTAAAAAGAAATAATAAGCATAGCTGACAGCTAGTGCAAGATGTCAACTAACTTTACCTCTCAGGTTTCAAAGGCTTTTAACACGACTGCCAGAATTCTGACTGCAACTGTTCCTCTTATTTGTGCCAGGTCTTTTGCAGTATCAATAAATTACAATTAGAAATATCTATTACATTCAGCTGAATCTCAAATACATGGATTTAAGTTCTCCCAACAGCTCTTCAAAAGCCATTTTTAATAATTCCCGTTCTTAAGCAGCTGCAGAAGCCAGTGAGAGGCAGAGGTGTGATGACAGCATATAGGTGGATGGAAAGCACCCATCACAACAGGAAAACAACAAATAGAAGCAGTTTTCCAGAAGGAAAGCATGGTTACTAACCTTGTCTCTTCCACACAGACAAGACAGGTAAAAAAAAGTGTAGCTCAGCAGAAACAAAGTTTGTTTTTCTAATGTTGTGACCAACTTCAATGACAGGATGCAGGTCACGCCACTGAAACATGAAGAGCCTCCGAACACACTAAAAATCTGTGACCTACATCTGCTGACTTTTGTAAAGCAATGTCTCAAATGAATTGCAAAGTCTTAATCTCTTCAGAGCAGAACAGACTGTAACACAGCGTAACAGGCTTTACATAACAATGGTGACTAGTTATTTTCTCTAATAACCTATTATACATATAAACAGTGAGAGGCACACTTTTTAAACTGCATTTTCAACAATTTGAATTTCAAAGCCCCTTTAATGACTCTTTTCATGTTTAATTTTTATTATATTTTTGCACTAACAATCAGCATAACCATATTCTCAAGTATACTCAAGTTATCTCCAGAGTAGCACCAAATTTCTCCCAGCTGTGTGTGCTTTAGCAGGTTGCTCCCTGAAGTGCAATCAGTGCAGTCAGTCATTTTTCCATACAACTTTTTACAACTGTCTCACAGATCCAGCAAAACCACTACAAATGGCACAAGGATGGATCAGAAGCATCTGCTTCTGACTGTAAGAAAAGCATCCAATAGCATTTTTTTTTAGTAACAGAACTGTTTTTCTAAATAAATACATAAATGAAATTAACCAAAATATCCCACCATGTTGATGCTTTTTTCTCCCTTCTATTTACCCTTAAGGATTACAGGTGAGAATTCCATTTTAGACTACATTAAAAATAATCTGTCATATGTTTAAAAGACGCCTGCCTGAGGCCATGTTATTTAACGTATAGCTGGTTCCTTCCATCTGTACTGACTGCTTAATTATTTGTTGCTCCAGTTGAAAATCTTCAAGAAACTTGACTAGTCACTGCAAGCTTACTATACTGTCACAATATTACCAACATTCTCAACATAATTTCAATATAAATAACTCTAACTGAATTACTTTCCAGTTATTCCACAAAGGTCTCCCAGATTAGACACCCATCCCTTCTGCTTGCTTTGGAAAGTTAGAACTACAAACAAAAATCCCTCTGTATCAATAAAAACATGTGTGTCCAGCTAACATCAAAACCTAAAAGAGTATTACGATCAGTCTACAAACTCTCCATGCACGACCAGTGGAAGGAGAGCATTCTGAGTAGGGAAATTCAGAGCAGAAGCACAACCAAAGTGCTTTAAGCTACCTAAAAGTACAGCATAAACAACAGTTTAAACTTAGCTAAAGTTAGCCTGAAATTGGAAAAAATGAAACGCTAAAATTAAGTGATCCCTTGAATTATAACTGTCAGATTAATTTGCCTAAATTTGTTGCCGTTTTAAGTCAAAACGACTAGAAAAAAAAATCATTAAAAAAAAAATCAAGAAAAAGAATCCCAGTATTAAGAGTATAATATTGCAGGATTCAAGCTCAGTTTAGCAGCACTTTACTTTTGTGTGTCCCAGTCAGTAAGGCAGGCAGGCCGAGGGACATTTTTGGTGAGAGAGAGCTGAACAGGGCTGATGGTTTGATGCTGTGTATTCCAGGCAGCAATTTCCTTCTCTCTCCAGAAACAGGTGGAGGAATTCCTCATTCACACAGAGGAATCAGCTCCAAGTTTTCTTCTGCTCCACCCAATGTGAAAAGGCTGCTGCTCAAACACAAGCCACTCTTTTCTAACGAGAAGTAATTGCCTTTAAGTAAATTTACACTAAATGAAAATGAGAGTGAACTGGAAGGGAAAGCAGGCACTGCTCCACCCCCCTTCCACTGCCTGCCTCCACCTTCCCTTCCAGTAATTCACCTCTGGTGTTATTCTGGCAATTTCTTAACTTTGTCAATGACAGAAATATCCTAGCTCCTCTATCTTCTGAATCACAGGGTAGAAACAACTGCAACTACTGTTGCAGAACTGCAGGATTCAGTATTCCTGAAACAGTTAATAATTAGGGTTCCTCAAAAACACTACAATTAACTACAGCCATTTGTTGCCTAAATTAACAAACAACTGCTGTTTCCATTATTTTCCAGCAATCTGATTTGCTTCCGTTCAGCATACTTTGGCACAGATTCTGTGTTTGCAGGCTTAAATATATTAAAATCATTAGCCTGTGCAAAGCAAAATCTGTTTGCTGTCAGTATGAGAACTAGGCAAGGACACTGATACAATTTTACTGAGCATCACTATGCATGTATTGGATAGGGAATGTCTTCAAATGCAAAAACATCTGTAAGATCCGGAAGGAGGCTGAGTATGGAAAATCAGCTTTGTCATAGATACCATTACAGCCCACAGGGTACTCCACAGAACTGCAAGAGGAAAGACCTATGCAAATCAGTGAGACTAACCATGTCCTGGAACTAAAAGCTATGTAAGATAAGCAGCACAGGGTTTGACAGTAATTGGCCGTAAACAAAAATAGATAAATAAATAAAGTCAAACATCTGAAAATCAAAGGGAGAAGAAACCATCCCCACTGTAAGTCGGAGAGATATAGGCAGGGAAGGGCCTTAGAAGCAACTGCTATAGCTCTCTGATCACTGTGAAAACTAAAGTGGAAATAGCAGAAAAAATGGAAAGCTATCTAAATGGAAGAAGCAGTTGTAATGGCATGCAAGGTAAGGATTGCATTTATTTATAAACTGGAATGTGAGGCATTTGAATGCTTGGACAACACATCGGAAAACAAAATAAACCATTAAAAAAAAAAAATTCCATGCCCTTTGAGTCAGATCTGCACCTATGAGACAGAGCGGCATTAGACACACATGCCTGGTGTCACACCAAATGTTCCTGCAGCACAGGCTGCCCCACGTGAGCTCTGCTATCAGCCCCACGTGCCCCACAAGCTGCCACGAGGCACAGCAGACGTCTGCTCAGCACACATTTCCCAGAGTGATGTCTGCCATGTTCCTCACTGTCCCACAGGCTTCAGCTCAGAGCCAGGGCAGGCATCGAGGTGAAAGAAGGAATTCCTTCAGCAACACGGCAACTAAACACAGAGCAGACTGGCACTTGTAGGAAGGCTGAAACAAGCAGCTTTTCAGCACATCCATGTCTAAATACTAACACGTGAAAGCTTCTATACAAAAGGAATATACCTCAAGTATTGAAAAGGAGATACTCTGAATAGTTGGGAAAGTTGTATTTTGTTGTAGCCCTCTGTTACTTCTGTCATTCTCTTCTTCCTCATGTCATACCGAGCGGTTCAAAACTGAAATGAACAGCAGCTCACGCATGAGATAAATATCCTGGTATTTCATAATGGGAACTTCCTAATGCAATATAGTATTACATCTGGAAGACAAGGAAAACAACAGCAGCAGCGCACAGGGTATTCTTTTGTAAAACCAGGCAAAGGTAGCACAACGCAGGTCTTCAGAAAGTGCTGCAAATGGTTGCAGCACTGTTGTGACAGTCAACCCACCTACACACGCTGCTGAATTTAATCTAAGCCGAAGTACAGAGAGAGATCACACACTCAACCTTTCTGCCATGCTAGCATTAAAACATGAAATTGAGTTGAAAATATTTAATGCTTTTCTAAATGCTGCAAGCATCTCTTATCAATGATCACAGAAGTATCTACATTTCTCTTTTAAGTAATATAAGAATGCCATTTTGCTTCAATATTTTTTAAGAAGTTATACAAAACATGCATAGAATCACAGAATCACAAGATTGGAAACGACTTGCAAAGATCATCTAGTCCAACTGCCCTCCTATTACCATTGCTACCACAAGCACTAACCCATATCTCGTAGCTCCTCATCCAGACGCCTCTTGAACACTGCCAGGGCTGG
>JAOWBP010002978.1:9087424-9099440 GCA_028571105.1 Tragopan temminckii
TTCCTCAGGTCCTGTTTATTGCCTGGAAAAAGAGGCCATATCAGACTGTAATTGGGAAAGTGACCCAAAAGGGCCTTAAAGTCGTCACAGCTGTCACTCAGTCCATCCCCACTGCAACACTACCAGTGTGCTCTCATTTAAACATTCCTCCTGGCCGCTACAGCAAACACTGCCTTTGGCAACACAAAACAACATTTTGTATTTGCACAGGAAAATCCTCCCTGAAATACGGCTCTGATGTGACTGACAGAGCAACCCAGGACCACTCAGAACTGAAGGATGCTGAGGCAGCAAAGCACAAGTTCAGTTTTCTCCATGCATACCTTTCATTTCAATATCTACTAAATATGCTTCACTCACACAGGCAGTGAGGCTTGTTGAAAACTGCAGTACTTTTCAGCAATTTGACTCATCAGTACAAAACCTACATAAAATTTGCTTAAGTGCTGCTATTTTTGCATGTGAGTGCAAAGAGAGACAGTGCAAGTACACTGCAGAATGAAGTTATCCAGAAACCTATTTTAGCAGCAGCTTGCCATAAAATCCTCTGGGATAAGCATTATAAGCAGCTGCTCTGGAAGAAGGACAGAACAGTAGTCTGCAAGCAGTGGAGATGGGAAACCCTTCTTCTAGCCTGACACTCAACCTTTGCAACCCCACCTCGAGGAATGCTGGTCAGCCCAGAAATTCACTGAGCACCACTCACTTCCAGAAACATCGGGCCTTAACCCCCTGAAGAACACACAAAACATATACCCCTTGCCATAACATATTTTTTGCTCCTCTGTTTTTTCCCAGAGTTTAATGCAGGCTTCTGATCTCAAAACAAGTTACCAAGAACAAGAAATATAGCCATTAGAAGCTAACTTCAATAAGTAAAAAGAAAGTTAATTTTGCCTTCATCTTTCTCTAAAAGAAAAAAAAAAATCATCACAACAAAAACAGACTGAGGAAAATAAGTTATGCTTCCCAGCTCGATGGCCAGATTTTGTATTTTAAATATCTCTTGAAGAATAAAAAGTCTTTCAAATTTCATATAGGAGGGTTTAAATTTAAAAGGACTGATGAAACCACTAGATATAGTAGAAACGCATGGATGAAAACAACCCCAATGTTCACAGATCTAACAAGGCATCTGGCTGGTCTGCCCACAAAAGGCAGCCCTTTGATTATACTGGTTGATTTCATGTCCTTTATTCAGAAATCACCAAGAATGAGGACTCACTGAAAGCAATCCCCAAGTTAATGGAAAGTGAAAGATTCTCAACAAAAATATTTCAAGGCATACTTCAACTGAAACAAAAGATTTACCTTTCTTCTAAATTGCCACTTGGAACAGAAGTAAAGTTGAGCACTTCTTGATGAGAGGTGATTAGATCTTAGGTTTACCTCTTACTACCCAAAAGAGCAATGTGATCTCTTAACTACCCAGAAGAGCAGAACTTGCTACCAACTGTTAAGACAGCACAGTGCCCTCTGTCTCACCTTCAGTGAGCGCTCACAGCAACAGCAATTGTATTTAAGTGTCCATGCCCAATGGAAAGGCAGGACAAGTAGAGCTAAGTAAATAGATAAATGAAGGACTGAACAACATGACACATGAAAACGATCAAGAACTGGATTTACACTCGAAGTCTTGTTGTCACACCAGGTGACAGACATCTAACTTAACCAGAATTCACCAAGTCAGACATCTCATGATAGCCCATGCTACTAGGTCTCCAGGTTCCCACAGTTGCCACTGAAAGCAGACTCAGATTTTAAATGGTCAGACTGCTGAAAGGTACAGCATGAATCAAACTTATCAGGACTCTCATTGAATTTTACTACTTGAAAAATGCTACTTTTTGACATGCTGCTCACATAATCTCTTGTTATTCTCAAAAGTCATTTAATTCATTTTCCTCTTTTCCCTAGCAGTCTTAATTACCTTGAAATTTTAGCTTTCAGGTTATCTAAGTTTTATAGGGCATTGACACCCTATTTTTAATGTTACATTTTAAAAAATATCATTTGTATTTTTAAGCATAGATGACAAATTCCTTTCCAATTCTCTTGAGAATCCAGGCATGTTCCCAGGGATCCTGCTGCATGCCACAGTGTTTTGCTGTCTTCATGATCAACAGAAGAAAAATTTCCTCTCTGGATTGCTAAATACAAGCTTTCAAACTAGCTTATACAACCAGTGAGGCAGCACAATTTATTATCCTTTGAATGGATTTGTGCAAAGCATTTGTCACTGTCCTACATGACATCCTTGTCCCTAAACCTGAGAAACATGGATGTGATAGACGTACCACTCAGTGGATAAGGAATGGGCCAGATGGCCACACTCTAAGTGCTGTAGTCCACAGCAATGTTCAGGTAGTGACTGGTGACAAGTGCTGTTCCTCAGGTGTCAGTATTGGGAGCAGTACTGTTTAGTATCTTTGTTGGTGACAAGGACATCAGGACTGAGAGCACTCTCAGAACGCCTGCCGAAGATACCAAGCTGTTTGTCGCAGTCGACACGGTGGAGGGATGGGATGTCATTCCAAGGGACCTGGACAGGTTTGAAACATGGGGCCATGAGCAGCAAGGCCAAGTGCAAGGTTCTGCGCTCTGTCTGGAGCAATCCCAAACACAAACACCATCTGGACAGAGAATGGATTGAGATAAGCTCAGAGGAGAAAGACTTGAGAGTACTGGTTGATGAGAAGCCCAACATGAGCCAGATGTGTGCCCATGCAGCCCAGAAGGCCAAATGCAACCGGGGCTGGAACACCCTTCCCATGAAGAAAGGTTAAAGAAGCTGGGCTTGGTCAGCCTAGAAAACAGAAGGCTCCAGAGACATCTCACTGAGGCCCTTCAATATTTAAAAGGAGCTTATAAACAAGATGGAGATTGACTTTTTCATGGCCTGATGACCCACCCCTGGAGTTGCTCAATGCAAGGCTGGATGGGGACCTGGGCAGTCTGACCTGGTGGGTGGCAATCATGCCCATGGCGGTGGGGTTTGAACTGGATGATCACTAAAGTTCCCTTCCAACTCAAGCCATTCTATAATTCTGTTAACTTTGTGGGTCTCTTCCAACTCAGGATGTTCTATGATTCTATGCTCTTTAATGTTACCTACAACCCAAATCATTCTGATTCTATGAATTGTCTGCAGCTATGAAAACAAGTGCTGGCTTTTGTGTCAAACTGCCCACAGCTCATAGTGCTCCCATCTGTACTAAAAGGTTAAAGATTTTGTCATAAAAATGGAAGTTCTCCCTGTTGCTGTTTTCATGTTCTCAAACATAAGTTTGCAGTTTGCTCACCCCAAAACCAGTAACATTACATGCAAATTCAAGCTGGGTTAACAGCATCCTTAGAAGCCAGACAAGAATACAGAACACAGTCATTATATAGTTCTTACACTCTTTTGCCTGATTAAGTGCAGTAAAATCTGTACATACTGTATTGCACACAGTACTATCTACCAGATTTTATTCTTCATATTAAATGATTTTTTAAAACAAAATGAAAAATCATACAAGGTATAACTGACATCTTAAAATCTGTCCGTATTATTTCTAGCTGAAAAACCTGCAGCTTACTATGTAAAATCCAGGAAGTATGAAGGACGCATACAATGCGTGGCAGTATTGTTGAACCTGTAAATACTCACTGATAAACCCTCTCTGAAACTCTAAAACCATGCTGAGAAACTGAAAGAAGGCAAAATAGACTAACAATAAGAAAATAAATGCAAAGAAAAGAAAAACAAAAAAACCAACACCCCACAACCACAATTTGGACCTCAGTTCAAATTGTGATGACAAATGGTAAGGAAAAAAGCTCTGGTTAACCAATAGCATAAAATACTGCATGGCACAAAGCATCTCTTTCTTGTTTTTCCATTCAAGCACTCTATTCAACATGCACAAGAGCTCTCTGAAACTGTCCATGTTTGTTTCTCGTCTTCTCCTTAAGGACACCACCCACTCTACAAATCAGTTACAACATGCTCACCCGTAACACCAGCACTTCATCCAGAAGTGCAAGAAGCCTGCCTGAACAGATACTGAGTACTGGGAAGTCCAAGCAGACTTCTTGAGGAAAAAACACAGACACACACAACCAAGTGCCATTTGAACATTTCTGGGCTGGTTCTTATATAAAGCTCAGTGTTTTTAATGATCAGCTGTGCAGCAAGATTTCTAACACGTGCTTTCTCTGAAAGGATTTTGCCTGCCCTCTCCCTCCACAAAGGGACTGCATCTCAGCACAGTACACTACATGCTGTCAGTTGCTTACCAAAGATACTCAGAATACAAAAGACATTTCTTTGGCACCACTTACCAAGTCTTGCACTAGGTGAGATCAAAGGCCCAGCCTTACCCTGCAACCACAACTGAGGTTTAAGGAACAAGAAAGCAAGCAGTACTATGAGGTTATCCTTGCCTGAACATACTTGCAGTTTCTCCAAAAGCTGACTAACTCTCAAGCAGGATCACGCTGAGAACAGGAAACCAAAGAAATGCAGAACTGGGAGACACTGACCATTTAATTCTAACCCACTGCAGGCATCATTATGCTATTTCTGTTTATAAACTCCACCTTTAAACCATGGAGTTTGCTGCCATTACTCAGAACAGAGCAGGAAGGACAGCTCTGGTGTGTTTTTGGTAGCGTGGGTTGCTAAGGAAAGACTGAAGCACTCTCCTAGACCAAGTTTCTATACTTAGGTATGCTACATCATGTGTTTGAACTACAAGGTGGAACCAATACTCAGCCTGCCACCCATCTTAATTAACTGTTAGCTTCATTCTTATGTATCAGTTTTAGTATTTACTGCATGCATATCCATCGCCTTTGAACTAAAAAAGTGTTTTCATTATATATCGAGGAGATCTTAAAAGTATGTTTCCAATCCTGCCTACAGCTCATTCCTCTACTCATCCAAATTGCAGATCTGTTTCAATAGCCTACCTTTCAACTCGAATAACTGCCCCGTGACTGAGCTTAACACCTCTTACCCATTTTATAATAAGTACAGCATATGTGCTTAAATTAGACCTGCATACAGAAGGGATACCACTTTAAAAAAAAACAAGCCAACATCCACTGCTGAAAACCCGCATGCTTAAGCTACTGAACTGCACAGTAACATCCAGCAAGCTGCAAATCTGCCACAAGATCCATGCTTTCTATCAGCCTCAGTTACCATCAGAAAAACATGGTACAAAGTTCGGAAGCAGTAGAGTTTTCAATGTAAACGCAGTATTTCAGTATTCTGGCATTAGAAAAAACAGGTAAAATCCTGGTTCCAGTAAAGTAGCTGCTGAACTATGAATTCAACAGGCTCAGGACTTGTGGCAGCTTTATAATCCAGCACACTTATAATGTTACACTGATAATAACACGAAAACACCACAAAAACTACATTAGGAAGAATCCTTCGGCAGGTGGGAGCAATGCATGGGCAAAGTTGCCACAGAGTGCAGATATAGCACTTGTGGTATGTATGTAATTAAAAACAGACTGACAGCCCTGCACCAACACTTAGCTCTGACACTGGTATTCATGAGATAAAATCTGAAATAAGCAGAATTTACCACTTACAAGAACTGCAGTTATACACTACATACGGAGTAAGTAGGACAAAAAAAGTTTTATGTAAGTGACAAACTGTGAGTAATACTTCTCGAAATCTTAAATAATTTTAATCACAAATGAATTGAACAGCAATACACTCTCCAAAGCACAACAGGGTCTACGATCCTTCAAAAACAGATAACAGTGCTGGGCAGGCGCTCCTGAACCTGCAATATCATTTACTCCACGCTCAGCAAAAACAAGGACAGAGCTCCCCATGTGGGACTGAAGAAGACAAGTGAATGGGTACCACTGGGTGTGCAGCACCTTTTCTCCATGACATTCCCACACGTTACAGTAGTACCGTCAAAACATTCCTAGCTGTTTACTGCTCTGTTGACCCTTTGACTTGTGCACGCAGCAACATTACACTCTGGTCACTTGACTTTCCTTTCAAGTCTTTATAAATCAACAAAACCAAGGTGAGAAAAAAATACTGCTGTGAGTAGTAAATTTGAAGTTCAGAAATCAACATCTGACTACAGCTGTATCATTTCAGTCTGCATCAAAATGTTCTTCAGTGTCCGTTATGAGTTCTTACATCACAAAAAGAACCATGAAAGAAACTGATCACAAAACACTAAAAATACAACTATTCTCTCTAAGCTCAGCTATTTTTAAAACAATAGCGGAAACTAAATAATACGTTTTCTCCTGTTGTTTGGGTTGTTTAACATGAGCAATATATTTCTGGAAGGATGCTTCATTTTAATTTCTCTAGCTTTAATATAAGCTCACTATGCTTACTTTATTTGTAGATATTTAGAGAGGAAGACGTACATTTTTGTGAGAATATCCTTTTTTTTTTTTTTTACATAAGCAGTTACAAAACCAGTCCTTCAGTGGGATCTCAAGTTATGGAAACATCTTGAGTACGTTGCAAAGATTTTCAAGAATAACAATGAATTACTGTCAGGTAACAAGCACAGTCCACCTGGAGACCTAAAACACAAAGACATCCCTGTGTACACAGCCACTGCTTCTTCCCAGCTAGTGCTTACCTGAAGATGTTTACCCAGAACCAAAACTAGCCCTTGTATAAGGGCAGCCACTGCCCTTCAAACACATGATGGTTAGCACACAAGGGGGTGACAAAGCGTGCTTCTTGAACACAGAGGGGGAATGTTCCAACATTAGTTGGAATAGTTGGGCATCTGATAGACAGGAGGGAGAGGCAGCAACGGAAAGGATGCAGGGAAAAAAGTTGGATGCATTAGTCCTTACATAATGCAGCACAGAGCTGTGACCTTTTATCTCATGTTACTGGTTATCACCCGCGCTGAAGTCATTGTTGAAGACCCAAGCATTTGCAAACCTCTTGAATATTCTTTACCCCGACTATCACTACAGTCTATATTCTTTTCTCCTATATATAGCTTCACAGCAGTTTCAAAGGTTTCCAATTTAAAGATTCAAATATTGGTGATCACAGGCTGGTTTACTCTGCTCTAATATTAAATTTGTATCACTAATAGAGAGAAAAAAGGACCTCAGGAGATACACACCTCAAAACATAGATAGAGACCTGTGAAGACACTTTTACTAATCACAAAGTCTCCAATGCAGACTTGTATCCAAACTTAGGTTAAGCAAACTGTAGTTTCAAACAGAAACCAAATATCTTACGCCTAAAAACAATCTGAGTACTAGTACTAGAAACTTCTATCAACTAAAGACAACAGCTTGAACTGCCAGAAATCAACCCCCTCATTCCCTGGAATCTAGCATCACAAAATCTTGCACATGACAATGACGGAATAACTACAGCACTTAACTGAACTGCTCCAAAGCAGAATCATCATCTATCTGTAGTCTTCTTGACAGGGGATACATCTATACATCTGTGCATAAGTAAACTTCTACATGCATTCAAAGTCACTGTTACCACCTGAACTCTCAACAGATTTTACAACAGATACTATTGACAGTGCTTTTTTTAATTTCTCTACAAGAGAATATTTACTACATAAATTAATCAAAATCCAACAGCTGTGCCCAAAGTGCTAATTTTAAGCATGTAAAAGTAGCAGTGAAGCTGTGATCTCATTACTCCAGATTCTTATTGCAAGGAGGAAAAGAGACCTCCTGCAAAAAAATGCACCTCACTCCTTCGCACTGGCTAAAGACAGATGGCAGAGAGAGGCTTATATCCCTAGAATGAGGTGCCCAAGCTCAGCAGCATGAATTCATATTTTCATTTGCTATAGCAAACATCATTATTTGTGCTAACTGGCAACAGCTTTTACTGTTGACTGTGTTCTTTTAGACCTGAATCCCAGCCCATTATGATTAATGGATACTTTCAGCAGTCTAACTTTGGTCTGTATGCAGATCTTAATCACATGTAATAGCTTTCTTTCAAAAGATATTACTTGAATTTAGAAGAATGCAGTGATGACAGTTCAAGTGAAATTAGACCTGCTGAATAAAATGCAACAGTTCTTTTCAGAGATCTGCATAAATAGCAATTAATTTGTAGTTGTATCATTCCAGCTGAAAAAAGTACTTCGAGGAATTCAATGGAAGGATTTTCCAGACACAACTAGCCTCTGACAAAGAAAAAAAACACATTGATTTCCATTATAAAAGGCATACAGTGATGCAAATCAAAATGCACCATTCTAATTGCCCAGTACAATTCCGGTCAACACATTTGAAAAATTCTCAGGACATCAAATAGTCAGTAAGCTTCACATTTATCTAACAATGATTTTTGTTTCAACTATGTTTAAAATTTTCTGTCTTCACAACACAGTCAAAAATTTGTTTGCTTATGGAGAAGTCTTCCATCAAGTGACTTGTAAACAATACTGGAAAAAATTAACAGCGTCTTTGAGATAGGTATTGCAGTGTTTCATTATCCATGTTCACTTTTGTCCCTAGGGGCAAAATAGTTACTTTCTGTTTAAACAGTAACATCTCAAATCCTTTGTCATTGACTAATCTGAGCTGTCCCAAATCTGTTTGGTTTTATTTTTTTTTTCCATTTCTCTTACTCAGTGGGAGATCACGGCGTAACAGCTTTACTTATACACTGCATTCACCAGAGTACCACAGATAGGAATGTTATTTCCATGTGCTATGCAATGCAATCAATCACAGCGATAAAAAGCAGAGCTGGATTTCATCGCTTTGACTGCTGGAAGAAGAAACAAGAACACGCAAAACCCACAAGATGACTGACAAAAAGAAAAGTCATTTCCCTAAGTACTGCAAGCCTCAGGCAAGAAAACAAATGACCTTACCATCTCCCACAGGTTACATCTAATCTTGAGGCTCCTGTGTTACATGGGAAGCACAAATCAGACCTTTACAGTAGAGGAAATTCCAAAGTGATCTGTCAGAGCTTAAAATCCATTACTTTTAGGAATAATTAAAAATTTTGCTCTGTCAAGTGGATCTATTTCTATTATCTTGTCAGAAGTTGAAGTGAAAATATCCTACAGTTTTTCAACTGGCACTGTGAGAAGACAGAAGTGAATTGATGTTATTACAGTCTAGGATAAATGCTTTAAAGCAACTGTAAGCAAAAGCTATGATCACTTCCATCCCTTCAAGAGAGTTTCATGTAAAGCAGGAACATCTCCACTTCTTACCCGAAGAAAATACTTGCTAAATATTCAACATGGCAAATACCAGATTCACTTAAAGTGAAGACGAAAGATTAGTGCTGGTGGAAAGCATCCAACAAACACTGTCCTCCAGTTTCCTATCACCTATCTCCTGAATCAACGTTTGAACATCTTTAAAAATTGCCCAGTAGGTCCCACATCCACTAGCTCCGAAAGAACTGCCCACCACAATTCCTTTCCAGTTCTGCTCGAACATCCAGAGTAACACTGTGCAGATTCTCTCTGCAGACTTAACATAGAGAGGTTTAAGACCTAGGAAGAAGGTGGAGACAAACACAAAAACACCCAATTTCAGCTATATAAACTTGTATTTCCAGTGACAGCTTTGCCAGCAGGGCTGTTACAGTGTACCAGTATCAGAGACGTCCTTCCCAGCAGTGCCAGAAAAACACAACATTCAGGATACAGGAAGCAGGTACACTAAAAACAACCTGTGAGTTCTGGAAAACACCACACGAGTGCCAATCTACTGTTTTAAAGTATCATCTCTCCTACAGTAAAATTAAGGTTTTTATTCTTATATGAGAACCAAATCAAGTCTGTGGTTCTGAGTGGATCTAATGAACTAAAAAGGAAAAAAAAAATTACTGGGGAGTTTTTTAGCACATCAAAGTACCAGAATGAACAGATTGGTAACGTTCTTGTTATTCACAGCCACGCTTTAGAGTACTCAGACAGAACACACAGGACAGAAACTTCACAGACTACAACTGCAACACTATGAAAACACAAAGGAACTGAAAAAACAACTGCTGGCAAAAGATTTCTGTTACACAGGTAAGACATGAGAAGTTATTATGTGCAACTTTTACAAAAGTTTTATATGTAGGCAAATCTGGTAAATAACCAATTACCACAATAAAAGACTTATGTGAACAAAACAGGAATAAGAAAATTGAGGTTATCGAAAAAAGATGGATGTCTGAAGCACGTTGATATCAACGCAGAGCTCACACCTACCACACCCTGAAAAGAGAGGAAAAAAAGCATTCTGAAGTCCAAATATTTTCCTTAAAAGACAAACCAAAGTGATCACGAGACTACAGTTTAACCTATCAATCACTGTATTAATCATCTAATTAATCACTACTAAATCTTCTTGTACTACATACAATTCAAATGACAAAAATGCCAATTTCCCCCTCTTCCCCACCTTACCATTTCCTGGCTGCTTCTTGACATGTAACTGGCAGAGAGTGGGCGGGTGGAAAAGCATTTCCTTTCTGGTTCAAGTATTTTAGGAGAAAGCAATCGGTTGAGGAACACGGTGGTTTAAAATATGTATTTAGTCAGCATCATAAAACTCACTACTAGACTAAGACAACTTCCTAGCACACATCCAAGAGAATTTAGCATTCTAATTAACAAGATGAATCAACAGACTGGAGGAAGAGGGAAAGGAAACAAAATAAGAACAGACATTTCTTCATTTGAAGTGTCACACATTCGCTGCGGTAACGACAGCCTGCTTAGAAACATGCAGACAGATCAAACTTGCTCACTACCAACAAATCTGGAGAGTTTGCAGCTGAGGGCACGGCTCGTAATCCTCTTCCCAGCAGCAGAATGCCACAAGAGTTCTCGTCAAGTTTCTGCATACAGAATTACAAGCAGAATTCACTACTGTATTTCGAAGCTAACTAAGTTAGCGGCCTACAGAATATGCTGTGTGAAGAAGGGCAGCTGAGAAAGCACAGAAACCTCTTTTCAGACCACGTATTACAAAGAAGCGACAACAGTACTTAAATACTAAGCAAACTAAGAGCTGCCTCAGCTGGCAAATTCTACTTGAGGTTCTGTCCTTCCCACACTGTTTTCTCTTCAGCAGGGTATTGCAAACTGAACGGCACAGGTTTTAAGAACAGAGGTGTGGACTGCAATACTGCAGGACTAATTCAAATCAGAACCTGGGGACTTACAGCTACCTTCAGCATG
Organism: Tragopan temminckii; assembly: GCA_028571105.1. NCBI lineage: Eukaryota > Metazoa > Chordata > Aves > Galliformes > Phasianidae > Tragopan > Tragopan temminckii. The sequence continues at coordinate 9,098,614 of JAOWBP010002978.1, forward strand.
CCTTATGGGTTCTTTTAAAAATTAAATAGGGAGACACTGCTTTTTAAAAATATATTTTTAATTTATTTTATACAAGTGTACCTGTTTCCTTCCCACCTTCCTATTAAGGCAGAAAGTGAGGGAATACAATGGACAATGGACTGCAAATACATTTAATTTCTTATTTGGTGTTCATCTTCCAAACCTTCCCCAAAGAAACTATTTCAGTTTGGGTAAATCACATGAGCCAGTATCTATCCAAAGGAATGCAAATAAATAGATAAATAAATAAATAAATCCCTCAATTCAAGCAAACAAATTGCACACCTTTTTCCATCTACACTAAGTACAAATCTCTTCAGTGAAAGTGCTTGCTTTCGAATTACAATGTAAACCTGACCCTGCTGCTATATGATAAGGACAGCGAAATGACAATGTAATGCTTGCTTGTCACATGACAGTTATTTTCAGCCAAGCAAAACCAGCTCCATATTTCCAGTAATGACTTCCTGAGGCATCGTTCCAGACTGCTCCAGCTGAACACCGTTAGCCCCATCTCCAGTGTTCAACCGCTACTGAGAGCTCTGCAGCCACATCAGGGTGTAGCAGACAAAACTCATTGCAATGACTCATTATCCAGCAACGCTCTACTTTGGAAGGTTATTTATATAACTGGAGTTCCGTTGAAAATTGTGTGTTTTAACAATTTGCTGCACAGAATTTTAATACTAGCTATTTAGCTGACAGCCATCTCAGCATTCTACTGTTGTACTACCCCCCAAACAAAACACTTCTTTAAAGAGAGTCTCCATCTACTCCTTCCTGATAGTACGCTTAACACATAACCA
>JAOWBP010002978.1:9111472-9133645 GCA_028571105.1 Tragopan temminckii
CCTGAGCTGGTGCCTGAGGTAGTGGTTGGCAGCCCTGCCCACGGCAGGGGGTTGGAACAGGATGATCTTTGAGGTCCTTCCAGCCCAAGCCTTTCTATGATCCTACGTCATACTTAATTTTTAAAAAACAAAATATCAAGATTTTCTTCTCTGAATTGCTTCCTTAATTTGCTTTTCTGCTACATGATGAAAGACTTCATATTCCAGACAGCGAGGCAAACTTTGTATTATTAATTTACATTGCAACACAAGGAAACGTGGAAAGGAAAAAAGGAGAAACCTGCATCAATGATTTGTACGCACTTGTCAAGAGACTATTTAAGGCCGAGGGTTGCATTTCATCACTGCTGTCAGCGCAGCAATTCCTCCGCAACTAAAGCAGGACCGCGTGGATCTTTTATCGCTGTTGTTGTTGTTTTTTTTTAATTGATAGAAAGGAAAAGTACCCCGCCAGCGCCCGCAGGAGCTTCCACCAGAGCTCTGAAGCGGCACAGCACGTTTCTACGTTATAAACGCGCTGTGAGAACAGCCCGCTCCCTGCCCTCGGGCCACCAGCGCCTGCCCGCCTCACGCGCGCTGGGCAGCCCGCCGCCGGCTGCGCGGTACGGAACAGCACTGCGGCTCGGGGAGCGTCATCAGCTCCTGTATACGTCTATTTTATGCGTGACGCAGCGTATCATCCCCAGCGCTTTTCTTCGCACACTAACTTCACCGAAATAGAATTATCTGTGCTTAGGAACGGTTTCACGGTTCTCAGCCTGCAGAAGGCCAACAGCGAGCAGAACAACGCGGAGCAGCGTAGCGCCAAGCCCTCCGCAGGCCCTCCGACCGCCCGAGGAAACCCAGCGCGGGGAGGAACGCCTCCCGCCGCCGCAGCTCGGGCGCCCACACGGCGCCCCCGCCCCTCCGAGCAGCGCCATCCTCGTTCCCACAACCCCGTGCGGCGCTACCCGGGCGGGCCCTGTCCCGCCACTCGTTGCTAGGCAGGTCCGGACGCGGCCACCGCGCCTTCGTGCCCTCCCGGAGGCGGCCGGTGGCGTAGGGTGGGACGTGCCGCCCCGCCATGGAGGGCGATAAGGTGAGGGATCGGGCTGCGGGAGTCGGGAGAGCCCTCCGAAGGGCCCCGCGGGATGGCGGCGCGGCTCCTCCGCCCGGTTCTGCCCGTCCGCCCCAGCCCCCGCGCCGCTCGGCGAGGTCCGCTCGGCGAGGTCCGCTCGGCGAGGTCCCCTCGCCCGGCCGGCTCTCGCTGCTGCCGCCCGCGTTCCTTTCGTCTGCGCGCCCTGGGGCTCCCTGCACCGCTCCTCTGGCTCCCGGTGCCGTTGGCACGGCGATGTCAGTCTAATGGTGGTAGTGAGGAAGTCCTTATTCTCGTAATGGAATAATCCTCGTTCCGTGTGATTCCCTGGAGGAATGGCCTTAATTCTTTACCTCTTCGAGAGCTCTCAAGTAGCCAAATCGTGTTGGAAACGAGAGGAAGGCAGTGAGGTGGCTGCGGTCCGGGGCATGTCGTGTGTGGGAAAGCGGCTCGGGAGCCACTGGAGCCAGAAGGAGAAAAGAGATCTGCTGCTGCCCTCAAGTAGCTCAGGGGGTTACGTGAAAAAGATGGAGCCAAAGTCTTTGCTGAAGTGATCAGTGAGAGAACGCAACAGCCCTAAATACCAGCGAGGGAAATTATGACATGGTATAAGGCAAACGTTTTCACATTTTTCATGCTCAAACCCTGGAACTTGGTTCCCCATACCATCTCCAACCTCAGAGATACTAAAAAGTAGGTCTCTGATCTGGACTTTGAAGGTAGAAGCAGAGGTTGAACCCAGTAACATCGATACACTGATTACTTCCCAAAGGTGTGTGACCCAGCTGTGTTTACCCACTTGGTCTGTAATACTATTGAATGGCTGTCATTGAAAAAAAGAAAGAATTTTGAGCTCCCTTAAAAGGTTCTGTCTGTCATCATAGGCACTGGCCATGAGGTTTTATGGAAACAGCTGGTTAATCCAGTAGAAGTCTGAGCTTCAGGCCTCTTCCAGGTCTAGTCAAATCAGATACATTCCAAGTACCTGATAAGAAAGTACCTTAACACGTATACATTGACTAAATCAAACTAATGTTTACGTAACAAAAACATGGCATTACTTGCCATGTATATCTTGATCCTTGCCTTTGAAAAGCTGTTATTTTTAAGTGATATACTTCTCACTGAAATTGATTACTGTCTTGCTATCTTTTCTGTTCTAGAGAAGAACCAAAGAAGATACTTGGAAATCAGAAGAACTTAGGAAACATCTTAGGGTAATTTCATTTCTATTAATTTTTTAATTAACTTACCTTGTAGAGGTGGCATCTACTGACAGTCTAAAGAGAGAGGTATGACTGCTTGTTCTACTTGGAACTCTGTGTTCTGGGATCTTTAGCTCCACGAGGTTTTTCTGCTATGCTTTAAAACTGCACTGTTGAATACAAACAGTACAGATCGTTAATGCATAGCTTTTATCTTTCTTTCCACAAATTTCTGTATTCTGTAACCTGTCTAGTCCAGCTATGTCCAGTGTCTGGCACATTCAACCATTTCTAGCTATGCAAGTCATATAATTTTACTGCTCAGGTTTCATAATTAAGTAAATGGAAATAATACCACTGGTATGGGAATCACATTACACGATGGGGTCTGATGTGCCGACCACCCAAATCCAATTATGGTTCTGCCTTATACATACTTACTCAGTTTCCTACATTTTATATTGTAATTGCTGTTGGTATCTGTTGTTACTCATGTGCTTTTAAGCTGTTTAATTACTTTATCCATTGGCCAAATAGACATTCATACTGTGATCAGTAACACTATTCATGTTCATTACATATTTTTTTAAAAGCTGTTTTCCAGTGCTCATCTTTCTTTCTGTCTTGTGCAGATACTCATTAGTTCTTTGATAATCAGTAGATACTCTACTTGTTAGTTACCTAACTTTCTGCCAGTTGCATTTCAAAGCTTCCCATTAGTAGTGCCAGTGCTGTAGTAAGTACTTTGTGCTTTCTAGATACTCAATAATATTTCCTCTACTTCCATGTAAGGAAAAGCTAACAAATTTGGCTTGAAATGTTTTGGTCCCACCAGAAATAGAGTGATTGGGCTCTCATTACTGTGAAACAGATGGATAAAGTTTAATTCACTTTACTCATTGACTGTAATCACATGAAGTTCTGTTTGTTCTGCATTAAATAAATAGCCAGAATCTTGGATGCAGCTAAACCAGTGGGAGTTTTGGTACATGCTTCAGAAATGTAACCTCTCATAATGTTGAAAAGATACAGGGATAGCAGCATCCTCATGGGATCTATGCCAAAAATTCTCTTTCACAACTTTTTATGTTGTGTTCTGCTTTCTGTTCAAGTAAAATCTAGTCTTCTATTCTAATGGCAGTTGCAGGATGTGCAGTTATCCATCATTGCTCTTTGTTTCTGTTTTATATTTTACAAGATGGCACAGTTTCTCTACATGAGCTGAATGATTTAAGACACTCATAACTTTTTGGTCTAACTCTAAACAGAATAATGCACAGTTCTACTGTATTTTTTTTTTTACCAAAATCTATTCACATACATTGGAAGTGCATCTTATAAATCTCACTTACATGTTCTTTCTAACTTTTTTTTTTTTTTTATATCAGGCATCACAGTTAGAGAGTCAAAACGAAGACAAAAAGCACAGAGAAAAGAAACTACAGAAAGAGAAGGTTGCTCATGACGTAGGCACTCATAAAGATGAACGCAAAGACAGAGGGAAGAGCAAGGAGAGAACAAGAGAGAGACTGAGATCTGTTGAAAGAGACAGGGATAAAATGAGAGAAAGAGGAAAAGAACACCACAGAGATCAAGACAGAGAGAGACATCAAGATAAGCTTAAAGAGTCAAGTTTAGAGAAGGAAAGATACAGTGAACCAAAAGATAAAGACAGGGAGAGGAATAGAGAACGTGATAAAATGCATAAAAGACATGAGATAAAGCAAACAGATATGCAAAATAATCTGAAATCATCTGAAGGAAGAGATAAAGGACATCACAGAAGAAGAGAAAAAAGCAGGCATCGTTTGGGTAAGTTGCTTTGTGTTGCTGTTTTACTTTGAAATATTTTTTCTAGGTAGAAATTCAGAGAGGATGAAGACAAGCAGGTTTGAGTATCTCATGAAATATGTATCTTTATAGAATCCTGTGGCATATTTTTTATTTTTATTTTTTAATTTTGATGCCAGTTTCCCTTTCTTTGAAAAGATAATGAATTTCACTGTTTTTGTTGCTTAGTTGACTAGAATGGTAAGCACCTTCCTGCCCATACCTTCTTTGCTGCTTGATGCATTTGAATCCCAAATAGTTAGTAGCATGTGTAGTTACTCTTACCATTACAAAAGAGCAGAGGGGGGTTCATCAGGAAAGTAGAAAGCTTTGTAGAGGGAATTTCAACTGAATCGTATTTTAGAAAGTTAATATGTTTTAGAAAGTTGCTGTCATTGGAAATAATGTTTTCTACGTGGAGTTTTCTACAGTTAATTATGTACAGATTTTGAGTATAAAATGTACACTTTTTTTTTACATATTTTCTAGAAGAGGAGAAAACAAGAGGTGAAGAGAGAGAAAGAAGACACACAGGGAAGAAGGTAAGGGAAAGGAATGCAGTGTTTTGTGATGGAGTAAGATAAGATTGTAAAATAAGAAAGAAACTGGATCAGACCACACTCCCCAAGAAATTGAAGAGCTGCATGTAAAGCAAGGTTCTCACGAGTGTACAAAATATACAGCAAAACATGACTGAGCCATTCTATTTTAAGAAGATACTTCATTCCTTTAAAAAAAAAAAAAAAAAGGAATTCTGGATTGTAAATATGGCTTTGTTTTTGTACAGCTTCATTAGATTTTCTCATCTGCTATTTGTGCTTTGTTGCAAGGATATTGGTAGGTATTCACCTTATTTTATGACAGATGACCTAATAATTAAATAATTAAATTTGTATGTGAAGAATATGTAATCAAAAGAGACTATAGTAAACCATGCAATGCCCCTGAAGAAATACAGGAATCTGAAGTGTTGTGATAATTCAAAACTTGATTCTACATCATTGCTTATGAAAAAAATTGGCCAGGAGATCCATAGTGGCAGAATGAGATAGATAATTGGCAAATCTGTCGATTTTTATCCATTTAAAGAATGTATTTGTGAGACAAAACAATCTTGTAGAGTTTTCTAGCTCTTCAGTGTTATTTTTCTTATTTTGCAGGATAATAATACAAAAACCAGCATTGACACATTTTTAGCAGACAAAGTTGGAGGAGGTGAACATGGACACAAGTTGCAGAAAGATAAAGAATTGGATAAAGAAGAAAAAAGGAGATACAGGGAAAAAAAAGAACATTCCATTAGGCCAGGAAAAGACAGACTTTCAAAAGAGAGAAGTCATAAATCTTACAAAAAAGAAGAGGAAGAAAGACATAAGTCAAAGAGATCTACGGAGGAATATGCCCATGGAGACAGAGGACAACCAGCAGAAGATAGGAAGAGAGTAAAAAGTGGGGAAAATGAAAGAAAGAAGCTTGATCTTAGGGTTAGTGGTTTTGTTTTTACACTTAAAAGCATTACCTTATCACTTGCTCTTGTTTGTATATAATTACTGATAATGTGAGCAATCAAAATAGTAGGATTGTACGTCAGCATTTTCTGAAATTTGAGGCTAAGATGGTAGGTTAAAATACTGCATCTGCATTTAAGTGCTTGAACCCAGAGCTGATTCTACCCATGAAATTTAAACTGGAAACTTATGTATATGTCAGATATTTTTTTTTTTAAATAAAATTCTTGATTACTGTGACATTCAAAAGTCAAGAGCAGGCTGGAGATGCATTAAAATGTAGTGACTTATTCAAGTAGGTATTAATGAACATACTCAGCTATGCTGATGCTTCTGTTTCAGAGTTACATTCCTTTTTCTGATGTTTGTGGATAGATAAAAAGGAAAACTTATCTTGAATGACCTACTGAGTACATTTCCAGACTTAGACATACCTTCATGATTTAGACTAGAAGAGTCAAGTCATATACTGGGAAACCATTGTTAACTAGTGTAGTAACTTTAAGGTATCCTTTCAATGAGTTAATACTTGATCAGCGTAAATTCTATAGGGGTTGTGTTAAATAAAGGAGAAGGCGCAAGTTCCCTTTTCCTTTACTCTCCCAAGTATTTAATATGTTCAGGAGAAGCTTGTGTGTATAACATATATTTTGGTTTCTTTCTTTAACATAGCTGTAAAGAGGAGAGTATACTGAAAATACACAGAACTTCTTACAAAGCAGTGACCAATGTCCAACGTGTTGTTGCAATTAATTTATTATAAATCTGTTTTACTGTTAAATATCACTACTACTACTAATATAGGTATATATACATATTTCCTTCTAGCATTTCTGACACTTGAATATTGTGATTTCTTTTACAGAAGAGTGAACACAAAACAGAGGAGGAGCATCAAGAAGAAATGAGCCATGAGCATGTAAGGTAAATTCAAAGATTTAAAATGAGCGTATGGCATCTACTCAGATGCAGTCACCACTAAAACATTAAGCATGAATTCTTGATCTCATAGTATCTAGTGTTTTGTCTCAGTATGATTTATTTTAAAATGTGTATATTTATATTCTGTTTGTTCTTTTTTCTGCACCACTGTAGTGGGAGGAATTTTGCTGTCCTTGCAAACTACAGATATATTAATCTAGGCACTTAGCTCAGGAGACAAAAATGCCACCTGAAATTCACTATGTACTCGTGTGGACAAATGTAAAGTTTATGACAAACACTACCCTGTTTTTATTGTTGCTTTTTCATCTTTGTCAGTCCAGCCTCCAGTATATATGAGCACTTTCTTCCACATTAAGAAGAACTCAGAACAATCTTGAAGTCTGATACTCAGTTTCTGAAATAATCAAAGAAATTGTTAAGGAGCAGATGTGGTTCTCTATTTTCTCCCTGATTTTATTGTCCTCATAAAGAAACCCTCAGAATGAAACACCAGCTTTGAATATCAGACTGTGATTTAGATTAGCACATGTTGCACCAATATTATCTTGATGTCCAGTTGACTGCAGGTATTAATAAAATAAATATGTATGGGTTTCAAACTTTTTTCCTCTTTAATTATTCTTTTGCATTGATGGAATTACTGACATTACATGTGGACAAGTTTATTTTGCAGTTCTTGGCTGTCTGATCTCTTTGTGGTTTCATTCTTACTTTATATCAAAAAGAGATCCATAAAAGTGTTTGTAGAAATATTCCTGTTTATATTGGAAAGTTTCAGGGTTTTTTTCATTTGCAGGAAGAAACAGTGATTTTTTTTTTCTTCCAAACAAAAAAAAAACAATCGTGCTTTCTTCTGAGCTAAAGTTAAAATTGATGTTCTGTTTTTCAGTAGGACTGGAAATGATAAAGGAGAAATCAGTGAAAAAGAGAAAAGAGACACAAGTCAAAATATCAAGGTAAAAATACTTGATTTTGGATCTTAGAATGTTGTGTTTTTCTTTGGATTAATAACAATTACAGTATGTTTTTCAATACAATGCCGTTTTACCATTCTGAGATAGTATTTATGTATATTCATTGATCTTCAGATATCTATTAAACTCTCTTTTCGGATGTAGCATTAGAAAGTGGATTTGTGCTGCATAAATTTGCCAAGCATTAAAGGTAGCCATATATTAATCTTTTATCAGTATCTTCTACACTTGAAAAAGTAATTCTCAGTAGGTGGGAGGACTTCAGGCGTATGTAAGGTAAATGATCTACAGTTACCTGTAGTTTCTCTAAACAGCTGACGCAGGCGAAGAAAATGTAGTGTAAGCCAAACAAAATGCCGCTAACAGTGTAATTCTATGTTACTTGTAACAGTTGCCACAAGAAAGAAGAAAGTATTTTTATGAACAGGCAGGGTGTTCATTCATTCATTTACTTATTTTTTAATGGACAGGTGCAGACGGACCTGGCTTTTCAGCAAGTGTAGTACGCAAGCTCCATAAACGTGGGTTTATTTGGAACAACTGTGCAGATACAGCATAATTTTATCATAAAAAGCTTTAAAATATTTTATGATCTTTTGAACTATTTGTAACCATCCTCCAAAACTCAAGTTCTTTTTTGGTGGTTTTTTTTTTTTTCTTTTTCTTTTTTGTATGGTTAGGGTTCTGATGTGAGAAAATGTGGTAGCACTGATTGTATTTTGTATTTTTTGTATTCTCGTGTTGTGGGCAGCCATTTGTCTTTCATACATACCTCAGACATTTTAACTTCTATTAAAACCTGTTTTCATGCTGCTAATACATCTGTTTCAAGACTGTTCTAAGACTTCTGTTATCTGTTATTCTTTTGTTCTGATTTCCTATACGTTTCTGTTATTCTTGCTTTAGGACTGAAGTTTAGTTGAAATACTTTTTTAGGTTTTCTTCTCCTAATGAGTTTATAGGAGGCATCTCTGTTCTTTCTCTGACCTTCCTTTGAGACCCTTACAATCCAAAGTCTTCATTCCTCTCATCATCCGAGCATCTGTCTCTTTGTTTCAATTTGCATTCATTTTTCTTGAGTGGGTGGCCAGAGCTGAACTCAGTATTGAATGCAAATTGTCATCAGTGCCTTGCATAGTGCTGTCTGGGGCATAAATACTTATGTGTTCCTGAAAGAAGCTTCCCAACATTTTTTTAATATGCACAGTTCTTTTCACTGTGGTTGAGAGTCGTGCTGGATCAACTAATACATTCAAACTATTCTCTTCCTCCATTGTTTCCAACAGCTGAGGTTCCAGGTTGCCGCTGGCATTGCGCTAATCATTAAAGCCCAGATTTAGCTCACCTTTAGGTATGAGTTGTTTGTGGTGAGGATATAAACTTCCCTGAATTACTTCTATAGTTTGTGGGGGAAGATAAGCAGTTTAATTATTCTAGGTTTGGTCTTATACATTAATTTCTCTGTCTTCATTGGCAATAGAAGGCAAACTAGGAGGGGGTAGTTAAACCAAATTCCATGGAGAAATTTTGTCCAATTTTGTTCAGATTGTTCCAAATGGACAGCCTAACTAATATAATCTATTCTTGATCCTAAGATTAGTCTGGAAAATGATTGAAAGTGGCAGCCAGAAATACAAGTCCTCCAATTCTAGTTCTGCCAGTTTGATGGCTGAAAAACAAGGTATCCATATACGCTGTCTATGCTTTTATAACATCTGTAATACTTTTGAGATACCTCTTTGAAAAACAGGTAGTTACCAATCCATACTGTAGTTGCAGTTGATAGAAATGGGTTTGTAGGCATTGAGCTAGACAAACTGCTGACATGAATTTCATGAGTTTCCAATCCCTGTTGCAGAGTCAGGAAGCTCTTGAACAGCCATGAAAGGATCAAGTGACTGACTGAAGATTGGATGGGTTGATGTGTGTTGGTTAAGCTTTTGGTTTGTTTTTTTTTGTTATGTTGGGGTTATTACCATGTTAGTTATTTTAAACAAGTTCAGTAAGTTAAAGGCAGCTTCTCTGAAGTTTTTTCAGGGATACCATAAATCTTACTGCATGTAAGTATAGTAGAGAATTGAATGTTAACAAGGTTTTGTATATGTAAGACTTATTTTCTCATTGCACGTGTGTATCTCTTTTTCTGGTTTCAACATCTGCTTTATTTCATCAACAGTTAGAGTCCTGCAGTATGATTTAGGTATAGAGATATTTTTATGTAATCCCCTAAAAAATAGAACAGTTTTATTTTGCTGTTACCAAATATGATTTTGGTGATACTGTGTAACAGTTTCACTTACTGCTTTTGTTTAGGAAGTTAAAGGTACACACATCTATAATTCAGACCCAGAGCAGGATAACTTTTCAGCAGATTATGAAGATGATTTTGAAGTAAGTAAAAACATAAAATTGTCCTTTTGAAATAATTCTGAAGTGTGAAAATATTGGTTAACTTTATTTACAGAAATGTAATTTGAAGGATGTAAATTGAAGGATGTGGAATGATTTTTACTTTTGCATTTTGGTGACCTCAATGTGGCTATCTAAATATGTAACTAGAATGTTACGTTGAAACTCTCTACTTTATATTTAGTTAGATACCATTGGTGATAGGGAACCAACTTTCTCTTTTGCTGAAGTCTTCACAAGATGCCTTTTCTGTCTGGCTGGCTTTCAATTATTTAAATAGGTTTCTGTGAAAAATGCTGTACTTTTTAAATAATGGCAGCATATTACCAATTTAATGAGGAAAAAATGCCCTCGTTATTTTGTAATGCAAAAATACATTGGAAAAAGTATTGACATATAGCAGTCCTTTCACTTATTTGTTTGATTGGACTCTCTTATTTTTAGTTCTCTTTCATTTTGCTTAAAGATAAAATACTATACCACGTAGCTTTCATTGCCAGCTGAACCAACAGCATTGTCATCTTTGTTTAGCTGAAGTAGAATTCATCTTCACTGAGGTTAGGTCTGATGCCTACCGTTGAGGTATCCACTGTAGTAGCCCTTTGCATACAGTGGAGACAAGGAAGCACTTCTAGTGCTCCTTCATATCTTTTATTAAGTGATTTTGTGAGCATGAGATAAATTATCTTAGCTATGTTTAAAAGAATTGTTATTATGTGCTTAAGGATGGACTCGAAAACAGATGATATGGACCTTAGGAAAATTCGAGGATGCCATTGAAGGCATTGAATTTAATTAGCAAATAAACAACTTTGTATGGATATGAAGCATTTACAGTACTGAACACCACTGTGTTCTTTAAAGAATACATAATTTGCCTAAACAAATAGCCCCTACTTTAGGATATCAAAAAAAAATAAAAGGAAAAGGAATCTTATTTGAGGCGCTGAAGAACAGCACTAGGGGACTTTCTTCCCTTGGTTAAAATACCAACAATATCAGCACACATTGCCGTTTTTATATCAAGTAGTGGTTACTTTTAAGTTCCATTCAGTCAGAAGATTTGTAGCCATATGAATGAGAATTTTGTTTTTATTAGGAATGCACTTCCTAATTTGTTAAGATGATCTTGAAGAATACATCTGTAATCCATGTTTATTAGTTATTGAAAGCACTGTTACTTCTAAAGGATTATGAAGATGATTTTGATGATTATGATGAAGACAAAAGCGAAGAAGGAGATACAGAAGACAAACCAGGAGAGGTTCATTTTTCCAAACCATCAGAAATTGAAGAAATTCAAAGAGCGATTAATGCAGAAAATGATAGAATCTGTACTTCACTGCCACTGAAAATCAAAAATGAAAAACAGGAACCAGTCATGGGTATGTGAGTAGGGACCAGTCTTTTTATATTAAATGCATGAGTAACCCATACAGCTTATGAGTAAACAGGCCATTTCTTCCTGAAGTCTGCCAAAAGGCAGAAATCTGGTCTTTCAGATGAGTCACTTAGATTTGTGGGTAAGTGCTGTAACTTCCCATATTGCTAAAGAATGATTCCAAAGCATTACTAATCATTAAAAATGTGAAGTATAAAAATGTACAGACTAACATTTAATATGTCTTATTTTGGGTAAGGGAAGGATGAGGAGGTCTGGATTTTGAAATGTGTTAGAACAGTTTGAGTCTTCTGGTGACATTAATTGGCCGCCTTTTAATCAAGACTGTAGTCACTGCTCTGATAGGGAAGGAGTGAAAAAAGCATATACTGCTTACGTGTGTAGCTTTGATTCACTTTTAAGGTGCAGTCTTACATTTAATTGTCTGGTACCTCTGAGTCCCAGATCTTTTTATTTAGCAAACTACATCTGTGGTTCCTCTTTACGCTCTCTACTTTTGTGAAAGGCAGAATAGCATTGTTGCGGAAAAGAATCTTAGACAAGTTTTTACTCTAGTTATTACAGAGTATGGCAGAACTAAGGTGGTCATAGAAAAAGAGCATCGAGTTTCTTTGAGCCTTTATGGTATGGATAGATTCTCAGTTAAGTTTTTGTTGCAAATCAGAAACACTACATTGCAGTATGGATTTCTTCTTGTAGTAGATTAATGTAATTCTTATTTTCCTATTAATATGGAATTGTAACAGAAATCTATTGAAGCTCCAGATCTAATGAAGGGTATGGAATTCTTATATGTAATGTTTATAGAGAGATTACAAATTCTGAATTACACTACTTACTGCATTCTTGTAAATTACACCTTTTTTTTTGTGACAAAAAAAGTTTCCGAAGTTTTGTTTTGGCTAAAATGTTATGAATCATTCCAGTAAAAAATTCAGAAGTTTCAAACACTGCCTAGTAGAAGTGCGCTCTTTCTCTGAGGTAGTGAAGCATTATGGATCCTGTCTGGAACTTAAATGTTTAGCTCATTTGGCTTTCACCTGAGCAGGGAAGAGAGTAAAAGTTAAGATGATATCAAATACTGAACACATAACTTAATTGTTGCTTTAAAAAAAAACCACAGTATTCAGTGTTTAGGTTATTCATCCAGTGGCACCAATTATGCTTCTGTTAATGAGTCTTCTGGTAGCTGTAGAGATGAATTCTTCTTTAGAGATGTAGCACGCACCTGGTGTGTTGTGTGTGAATTTAGTATGACTTAAAATTGGTCATAGGTTGTTTTAGTGTATACGGGGTAAGAGTGAACCAGCTAACAAGAGAAGAAAGGAAGAGGCACTTTCTGCATCGGTCTTCTAAAGTGAAAATTACAGTGTTCACTTGTATTGATTGACTGGTAAAGGGCCATAATAAGGGGAAAAGGCTGGCCAATTACTGAAGTTAAAAAGCTTATTATACCAACAGTGTGCTAGAGGTTGTGTAATATGCCATCTAGTAACTTCTTAGTAGCTTTGTGGTAATAAATCTGCCACTTTTTATACTTTCTTCTTCATGTTTTAGTGCCATGTGAATTGTGAATTATAAGACTAATAGCATTTTATAATATTACAGAAACGCAAGACCCTCCTGCCAGAAACTCTTTTTGTGGAATATTCATGGATTTTGAAACAGCAAATCGAAGACAAAGTAGCCAAAGTATGGCTAGTAAGCAGAAGTAAGTGTGTTTTAAATAATCCACATCAAATGTCAACATGTGTCTTTTGTTCATTACATTTGAAGTATCTGAAGTTTAGGAACCTCTGAGGTTTAGAGTCAGATATTATTTTGTAACCTCAAAGTAATTAGTTCTTAAGTAGGCTTTGTTGTATGTCATTTTACAGCGGGCATTTACCTTTGTATCAGTTTGTGTAGCATTTTATTACACAGTGAGGTGCCAGCATTGTCATTTCTCTGTGTAATTCTTCAGTCACTTAATTAGATACTGACATCCAGTACAAAAGAGCGAGCCTCACGGCTCTGCTGAACTGTAATTTCTTGAAATGTTCAAGATGCTGTGTGGTACATACTGTTTCCAAAATAGCATATTCCCTTTTCAGGATAACATGAGTTGGTGTAAAAACATGTTATTACTGATTTTAAAATGGTCTAGATTTGAGACTTCTGGACTACTCTGTGCTAAAAAACCACAGCAGTGCTTGTTTCTTGTGGAACTTGCCAGCAGCTCCAGGATTTATCTGAAGCACTGCATATCTCTCTAATTTGCTGTTAAATAAACTGGATACATAAATCTAAGAATCAGTTTTATTGTTAGTAGTACTGGATTCTTTTGCTTTGTAGCTGCTCATCAGTGGCTAATGTTCACAGAAGGAAAATTTAATTGTCTAAGCTAACTCAAGCTGCTTAAATTTATACGCCCAAATTTCATGTGAGTTCATTGGCTAGACATTCTCAATGTACAGTGGAGAGAGATTAGGAAATTCAGGTAGGCTCTGTCTGAAGAATCATCTTCTGAATTATTTGTCACTCACTCCTGATTATGGAAGGAATTCGAGCAAGCAGTTCAGATAAATAACTTCAGATAACTGAAGTCCAGCAGAGTGAATCCCCCCATCATTGTCTGATTCACATGCCTTTCACACAAATATATATAGCACCACTTTGTAGAACTTACATGAATAGCTATGCATACAGCTTTCTTTACATGCTTCAAATGTATATAGCCTGTGAAGATAACTAGCATTTTCTTGGAAGCAGAAAAGGTTTCTGAAATTTAATACTGTGATAGTAAGTTACTACCAATAAGTAGACTGACAGCATCCCATATACGAGCTGCAGAGCTTTGGACTGGTATATGTAATGATGAGGCTAGTTCATTTAACGTAAGAATTTTCTCAATGTGTCATTTAAGATTTCTAATGAGGAAGCTATTTGCATGAGTTTGAATTATATCTCAGCAATCTGTTCCTGCAGTGGTTCTGAAGAGGTGATGTATTAGGAAGCAGAATTAAGAATAATGTGGATAAGAAAACGCAATAAATATAATTTAGCAGCAAAAGAGAAATGTGAAAATTTCCCATATGCATAAAAAGAAATCCAGCAGAAAACACGGAAGAGCAATTCCATCTTACGTTACTCTAGTATTTTTCTTTTTTAAAGACTATCTTACTGAGAAGAAATTACAACTAAAATATACATCTGGAACACTGCTTAAGTATGGAATTGGCCCATAACTGCATGAGTTGAATTTGTGCTAAGTATATTAAAGAAATCTGAACGTGAAAAAAGGAAAAAGGGAAAAGACAACAAAAATATTCCCATTGCCAAGCAATCTGTACTGTAGCGTGAATGTGTACTTCAAGCAGTAAACTTTTGAAATGTAAATGTCTTAACAATTTTATGACATTAAAATGGATAAATTATTGTGTCCACTGTGACAAAGTTTGATTTTTCATTAGCTGCATATCTACACAAGTGAAGCAGTAGGGTTTCACACAGATCATAGATTTTTAAATAGATGCTAATGCAGAAAATCAAGTTATTTTTCTTGCTGAATGCAGTGTATTTGGTCTTAACTAATTTTGTGTTTCTCTTTTGAAATGTATTCTAAAGAAAACGGAGTGCAGAGCTTCTCCCACTAATTGATCTGGACTTCTCAGTTAGTTTTTCTTTATTGGATTTGCCTCCTGTAAATGAGTATGACATGTATATTAGGAACTATGGTAAAATGAACACTAAGCAGGTAAGTAACAAATGTAATATTTTAATCCTGAAAATGTCTTTTCTTGTTTTGGAAAATAGTTCCCCTTGCAAAACAAAGTTATTAAAGCTAATAAGATAGCTCATTAATAAATTGTTACTTTTCATGTCTAGTCTTTTGTTACCATAAAGCAATAATATTAAAGCTTTGGGGCCAAATAGGCTATTTCCTTTCTGCATTAGAAGAGATCTTTCTTCTTTCCCTGTTTTATAAAGGACCTTCTGTATGTTTTTGACTCCCTGTCCCAGATATTCTGGGTTTAGTCTATACACATAATATGAAGTGTTCTGTATTTTTTCAGTAGGTCAAATAGTCTTGGGCAAAATGTGTTTAAATGTGTGTATGGTTACACTGTTTGTGTTGATATGCTTAGATCTGAATTCAGGAACTGAAGAGAGAGAGCACATCAGTTTAAACATGAATATTTCTATTCAGTTATGTGCTGTGTTGTCATTCTTAGTTGTGTTACTCATCTCACTTTGTCTTTACATTTTAGGCCTATGTTCAGTGTAATGAGGACAATCTTGACAGAGACATTCAGACTGAGGAGGTTGAGACATTGGAGAAATGGACTCAGCATCCAGGAGAAAGTGCCCTTGTATCTGGAGGTGAATAATGTTAAGTGTTAGTCAATTATAGGTATGCACACGTAATCTTACTGTATTGAAACTTCTAATGTCAGAACTTGTAATGTATTGACAGAAACCTGCTGTAGGCACTGAGTTCCCTGATGGAGAGGGTGGAGAATATGTGGCAGAAATAGTTTCTTCCTCCTGGATTGTTGGTAGTGGATATGACTCCACAATAGAGCGTGTTATTCAGTACTATAGTCGCTGCTGAAGAGAAGTAGATTCCTGCCTCTCTCCTTGTGTTTAAAACTTACACTGTTCTTATGGTTTTAATTGATTTTGTTGTTTTGTTGGGTTGTTTTTATTTTCCTAGGTCCCATAAATGGCCAGGAGATGTCAGCAAATGGAGCTCAATCACCCAGAATTGATTCACTAAGATTAGCAAATTTCCTTCGATCAGCAGGCCAGGTATACTTACATTCTTAATATCCTTTATGAGTTGTGTGCACAAATATACAATGTGGCAGATCACTCACACTACTTGTTCTGTCTAATGTAAATAATTTACCTAAATAATACTTCCTATCAGTAAGATTCATCTGTCTGTAAAGGCATGGAACCAGATCTGTGCTAAGGTGTATTTGCAAAAGTATGAAGTTAACGTGAGAGTTGGTAAAGGTTTATTAAATTCATCTGCTTTTTGAAGCCACAATAGGAAAACTGAAAGATAGGATGACCCTTTTACTTCTATAAATGTAATTATGTTTGAAAGGTGATTGCTGTTTTGCTAGAGGAGGATCAAGCTGCAGCACAACCCCGATGGAAACAAAGATCTCAACAAACCAGTCTGTCTATTAGTGATAGCTGCTTCCAGTTAAATACTAACCAACCATTCCTCCACGGTAAGGGAACTTTATTCTACACTTAGTATACAATTTGAACTCTTCCTTTTGCAAAATATCATACTTTTTATCATAACGGAGGTACAAACAGCACATACCAGGATATAGATGATGTAATGCTAACTTTTTTTTAATTGTTCTAATCTTGCTGTAACTCGGTACAGGATGGTTTCACATGGGTTACATCCTAGCTGCTGCAGAACCAGAAGTATAGCCACGGATCAGCATGGTGTCATAATGTCCTACTTGTATCTTCTTGCATCTGTTGTTGAAAGGCCATCTCACAGGGTGTCATTTCATGTAGGCTCTTTAGACTGAAAGTAGAGCCAAAGTAATAAATGAAGCAAAGTCATTGAATGGGGAAAATATAACCTGATATATTTGAAGTGTGCTGTGTCTTCCCCGCATGAACTGTAAAAGTTCATATGAAAAGAGAAATGAAAAATAAAATATCTAGAATTGTGTGAGGAAGACCTATTTTAACCCAAAAATGTAGGTATCTTAATATGAGCATGTGAGATGAGCCAGAATTCTGGCCTGTGCTGTTTCCTGTTTGAGACAGCTTAATTTTCAGTATACATACTGACAATGTAACATATGACATCAGGTCAGACTCTTTCACTGGCTTGCTTATGCCCAGAATAATCATACTATTAATTTCCTAAATCTATTCCTTTTTGCTTTCTGTTCCCTTCTCTTGGATTCCTTCTTTGACCCCTCCTCTTTTCTTGAATAGCATTAAAAGCAATCCACTCTTAGCAGAAATATTCTTCATAATTATATGTTAGCTTATTTAGCTGTGGTTATGGCAGCTAAGTATGATTTTTCATCTCCAGTGATTTTTTTTTATTTCTTTCTTTTCTTGCTTGTTTTTTTTTGTTTTTTTTTTTTCCCCAATGTTTTAGACCGGAAAATATCCTGCCTGTATGTCTCTCAAGTTCAGAGGCAGGCACTGCTTTCTGTTCATGGATTACCTGAAAAAGCAGGTGTTACTTTACTGAACAGAAAGAGCATCATATGTGTTTGGAACATCTGGCAGCCCTCCAGTCCTCAGAAAGTTTTAATATGTGACTCTGAGGTATGTTTTAATAATGTTGTAAAGTTGAATAGATGACACTATTACGTATATTCTGTTGTTGCTTTTTTGTTGTTTTTTTTTTGTCTGGCTGCAAGATACAGCATCTTCTAAAAAAAAACACATTTGAGCCTAGTGAGCGAACAGTATTCTATTTAATACTAGAATTTAGTGATGGTTTTTGTTTTGCTGTTGCTTTTGTAACGTTGGCTCCATTTAATGGTTTAAAGGTGAACGCAAGTAGAACAGAGGGATCAGATGTTGTCAGGACATCTTGTTACTCCTCTCTGTTATACAGTTGAATTACTTCCTTCAGTTTTGTGGCAGGGCCTGCAGATTACACAACTGTCTTGACAAGTGAGGGCGTACTAGAAGTTTTGTATCCTACTTTTAAATAAATTGTCCTCCTGTAGCACACACCTGTAATGTCTTTTCTGTATTTTCATGCCCAAGAGGAATGTATTTCAAGCTTACCAAATCATTGATCTTTTCCACTATATCAATAATGTATATTTTTCCTACTTAACAGGTCTTATGTTGCTGCTTTAGTCCCAGTAAAACAACGTTAGTTTTTGCTGGAACAGTAGATGGTTCATTGTTGGTGTGGGATCTTCGAGAAGACACAAGAATGCATCCTCACGTCACATTCAGTGAAACTGATTGGACATTTAGGGTTCCGACATTTTCCACTGGTTGGTATAAATGTACTCTGATTAGTCATTTTGTGGACAGTGAAACAATTCCACTACAAATTCTGCTAACACTGTTTCTCAGGAGTCTTGTTTAGCCACTGCAGAGGTTGTGTTTAGTCTATTGAGGGTGGAGCATGATCCTTTGAAGTTCCTACTGGAGGAACTCAGCAACAAATAAGAACATTGTAGCTATTTGTTCCATTGATTAAAAATAGCTTAAATTAGTGTTAATCACATACTGGAAAGCCAGAAGACAGTTTACTTTCCAGAAGTGTTTGTGGGTGAACTTCCATCCTTTTACATTTTCTTGTCATTGTGTTTTTCCATTTTTCTACACCTCTGATCTTTTAGTGTATGATCAAATAATGCAGGTTTTTGTAAACTTCTTTATAATCCATAGGTGACAAATTCAGAAGCTAAAGAAGTTTATTATGGCATATGAATAATATACTTGTAGACCCAATCCTAATTAATTAACTCTGCATTTGAACTGGTGTATGAGAGCCTCATAATTTATGAATCTGATGGAAATGAATGAATCTTTATGCCTGCCTTTTACCATTGTTTTCTATGCACATTTAAATAGAGGAGCCATTGCTTTTACTGAAATATTCAATGTATGTAGTTCTATGTTGAGAAACTGGGAATGAGATGTATGGTGCAGCATTTTGACCTTTGATTCATCTCAATCTCATTTGTAATTTGGTGCCATTTTACTTTGCACTGTGTGGTACCCTAGAATAAAAAATAACACACCATTTTTTGTTAATGAATGCAAAATTAGTCCCTCTGTTTATTTTTTTTCTTGTGAGGAGGAACTATAAATACTACAAATGCACCAAACTCATTTTGTTCACAAGCGTATCTAATTGCAGTAGCCATGTTAAAGTAGACATGAATTGGTTGTTGATAGTCTTTTGATTTCTCTTAGTAGAATGAAGATATTTGGACTTGCACAGTGGGCTGGTAGTCAAACACATGGTGAACTGTTTATTTAGGGATAACTGCTGTCAATTAAATAATACTTTGGAAAAGCCATTTTCTTTCAATTTTGTTTTTCCTGTTTTGTAAGCAGTGATTTGTTTTCCTCTGTTGCTTATGAAGGTTGAAATTGACATAGTTCTCTTCATGGTGGCTCCGAAATGGAAGATTTTAATTAAATGTGTGATAAAGCAACATAAATGCTGCAACAGTGATTTGGAAAACTAGAAGTGAAAACGAATGATGAAACATTGGTTTATCTAACAGTGTTTTGTTAATTTAGAAAACTGTTTGCAGTATTGTATTTTTACTTTCTAAAAGTAACCTGTAAAGACTTTAAAAGTAACTCACTATGGAGTTCATTATTTGGGCATATCTTTGTAGTCATTTTCTGCTATAAGCTAAAAAGTGGTTACAGTTTTTGTTGTTGAAAATAGTGTAGTGTTTACTTTGAATTATTCTTATTTACAGATGGTATTCTAAATTCAGTCAACCACACCTCTCCTATACTAGCAGTGGAACCTGTCTCAACTCCTCTCTATGCTGATCAGAATTATGGTCTCGCAAGTCTCTTTCATCAGGAGGGTATGTAAACTGCTCTGCAAAGAATCACTACGTCTGAGTCTTTAGGTATCTAGTAAAATAAATATGTCCTAGTCAAATTCTAGGGTTTTTTAAATTGCATTCTGCCTTCTAAGTTCCTTTTAGTATCAGTTACATAAAACGTTCTCATTTATTTTCTGTTCTGACTTGTGCTCATTCAGTGCAGTTTCACATCAGATGAGAGTGCTTGCTTGTAATAATGTCCATTTTCAAGACAATATTTTGTTCTTCCACAACAAATGTTATCACTCAAAAACTGCCTTTAGGGAAGTTTTAATCCTTCTGTAGTGTCCAGAAATTCCAGTCTGTATCATTAGAGCAACATGTTCTTATCTGACAGCTCTTAAAATGTGTGACTATAATTGGTGCTTCTTCCTGCACCTTTTGCCTAAATGACCAGCCTTCATAAAGAAGCTTTTACCCTCATATTCCCAAATTCTCAGGCATGTGATAGAGGAGACATTATTAATTCCACTGCAAGAATACAAAAGTTTCAGAGAATGCACTGATCCGGGAAATGTTTAAAATCCTTTGATATCATTTAGGATGAAGTTGATTGTATGGATATTAATTGTTACTGTTCTTCCATAGAAATGTCAGGCCCTCCATTTCAGATAGCTTCAATGGATGAAAATGGAATCCTTAATATGTGGGTGAGTAATATGTATATGAAAAAGTAGAATATAACATCAGAATAATAAAAAAAACCAGCAACGCAAATTTCGCATTTCTGATGAGAATCTCCTCTCTGCAAAATACAGCATTGCTAGCCATTCTGTAGGAACTCTCCTCAACATGTTTGACCTGACTCCCTAATGCCAGGCAAAGCTATTAACAGGAACATCACAAAACATGCAATCAGTGGTTCTACTTCATAGGAATACATTCAATTATTTCTAACGGTTGAACAATGGACCTTGGCTGTCATTCATGCACATTATTTTGTTTGAATACAGTGGTTTCGAGGGTGTACTGAATGTATGGGAGAGGTCGTGTTTGTAATTTATATGAAATAAATGTTGAAGAGGCAAAATGTAGAAGTCTCTGGATAAGATTATCCTGCTGGTTTTTTTGGTTCCCAGTTAAACCAACATGGTGCTAGCTACCATGCTAAGTAAGTATAGGGAGAGATTTCCCATGTTCTGCCTTCTGCTAGGGAATTTCTGGTGGGCATGTGAAACTATTTTTAGCATTGCAAACATTGACGGGGAGTAGAAGTCTACTTGTAATCATTGTAAGGTTAGACTTTAAAGGAATGTTTAGATAGGCATGTCATACATTATTACAATCATTAAAAAAAAATTAAGGTGTGATAAATATTTTTTAATGTTGCATATTGACTTTACAGGTAGTTGTAGAATTACAGAAAGTGGATTT
Organism: Tragopan temminckii; assembly: GCA_028571105.1. Classification (NCBI taxonomy): domain Eukaryota; kingdom Metazoa; phylum Chordata; class Aves; order Galliformes; family Phasianidae; genus Tragopan; species Tragopan temminckii. The sequence continues at coordinate 9,132,774 of JAOWBP010002978.1, forward strand.
AGCTGGTTCACAAACTGATTTAGGTAAGTACTATATAAAGCTTTTGAGATTGTGAAGTTATTGAGGAGGAAGAATGGTCTGTGGTGACAGCAAATAATCTAGGAGAAAGCAACGTTGTTGACAAAAAGATTCATTCTGAGTAGGGCATACCTTTGCTATTTTGGGATGTATGGTAGGTATCAGGAGCCTTAGCTTCACTACTGTCTGAATATCTTCTGCTCATTCTGTGCTGCTGATTGCCACCACAGAGAAGCACATTTCTTGTGACAACAAAGAGTATTTGTGTGTCCTCAACAGCAAAAATCTCATATTTCTTCAAGAAAAGCTATTGTTCGTCTTTCTTCAGTTTCAACCAAATTTGTTATACTGCTTTTGTTGTTACCTGTATCTCCATTTCAAAAATGATGGTGAAAGTTCTCTTCTCGGTGAAATATTTAATTCAGTGTGAGAAAGGAGATTCTGTAAAAGGAAAACAAAAGGAAAAAGTTCTCACCGAGTTACCAGATAAAGAAAAATATTTTGTTCTTGGAAAAAATGTGGACTTGCATATTACCTGTCTGAAAATGGCTGTGATTAAAATTCTGGTCCAGTTTTAAGCATGCATAAGCAGTGAAGCATTGCTAAGTAGAGTTATTGATCGGTTTTGTTTTATAACTTCCTGTGCCTTACCTGGCTATGTTAAGTTGCTAACGCTGGGTATTTCTGTCTGAAGAAACGTACATTTTAAAGCTGTGGTGATGGGCTGAACACAACTTTGATTCTGCTGGCATTCATTTCCTTTTCATTTGCAAAAACTTTCTGAGTTTGAAGAATTTTGGTCAGTAGTAACAAGTAACATGGGATAACTTCTTGTAACCATTCTTACCGTCTCA
>JAOWBP010002978.1:9133745-9169670 GCA_028571105.1 Tragopan temminckii
GTAAAAGGAAAACAAAAGGAAAAAGTCCTCACCGAGTTACCAGATAAAGAAAAATATTTTGTTCTTGGAAAAAATGTGGACTTGCATATTTACCTGTCTGAAAATGGCTGTGATTAAAATTCTGGTCCGGTTTTAAGCATGCATAAGCAGTGAAGCATTGCTGACTAGAGTTATTGATCGGTTTTGTTTTATAATTTCCTGTGCCTTACCTGGCTATGTTAAGTTGCTAACGCTGGGTATTTCTGTCTGAAGAAACGTACATTATAAAGCTGTGGTGAGGGGCTGAACACAACTTTGATTCTGCTGGCATTCATTTCCTTTTCATTTGCAAAAATTTTCTGAGTTTGAAGAATTTTGGTCAGTAGTAACAAGTAACATGGGATAACTTCTTGTAACCATTCTTACCGTCTCATTACTGTAATTAGTTGTGAGGGAACGAGTCAAAGGTTAGAACTCTTTAGATTTTAATTTGGAAACAAATTGTTGTAAATGATGTAAAATTCTTACGTATTTACGTATTAGAAACTACATCTACAATAAACAATTTTATTATGAAATATCCTTTTACTTAATTGCTTTGGTTTTATTTTGAGTGCCTGAATTGGTTTAAGTAATTCATTTTTATAATTTTAGGCTTAATTCCTGGAGGGAAAGTGAAGTTAGTACATAGCTCTACAATGGAATTGAATAACAGGTAAGAAAATGGGGGCATTTGGATTTTACATGTGCATCTCATAAGGCTAATTTTCCCTATACTTTGTTGAATTACTGTTACATAAGGGATATTTCACTTTATTTACATTATTTTTTACGTTTTTTTGATGCCTAGATTTCCTAGAGCTATCCATGCACATTTGGATCAAGAGTTTCTGTAATATACATGCATAGCTTTAGGGGAAAACCTTCGCTATATTCTTCTCATCTTTTATCTTTGTGTTTATCCTAGTCTTTTCCCAAAGGATGTGTGCCTGAGAATGCCTCAAACACTGACAGTTAAATTTCTGCCATCTGATCCAAATCATTTCATTGTTGGAACAAACGTTGTGAGTAATACGCTAACATTCACTTCGTTGTCATTTTTGTTTTGGGTGTGAACCCATTTACTTGGATTTTTATCACGAGACCGTATATAAAATTTGTAATTTGAGAATATTATCAAAATATGGTTACTTTTGCTAGCTATTAATTACCTTTAAAGGTAGCTGTTTTGTGAATATATAAATGTCAACTTTTGAATTACTAACATTAGCTTGTAATACTGATAACGCAAATAATTTTTGCTTTGTTTTGTTTTTGTAGGGTCTGGTAGGCCATGGTACAAGACATGATTTAAAAGTTCTTCCAAAGCTATTCAGACCCCAGGAGAGTAGGATGAGATCAATAAGCATCAATGCAATTGATTTCTTCCCTTTCGGAAAGTCACTCTTTTTGGTATGAAAACATTTTTATTTAATGCAAGTTTATTTTTAATTACGTATCGAGGGAAATTTTCCAGTGTGACAAATTTAACTAGATGTGTTAATTGATTTACTTAGCTCATTCCAACTGCAAAGAAGGGTGACAAACAAATATTGTGTCCTGATGTTCTAACTTTGCTTATGTCTGGGATGGAGGATCTGGGGCTCGCAGAAACAGATGTCAATCTCATGGATGCCTTTGGCTTTGTAACTTATTCTGTGGTTACTGAAATTCAGCATTACTAGCAGGTCTTTTGCAGTGATGATACTTAAGCTGTTTTTCACTCTTATTTGTATGTATCTCAGTAATATAATCATTTTGGAAATAAGATAGCTGTGAAAGAAACGTCTGTGGAGCATCTGTGGGCATTCCTTGCCATACTTTCCACTTCATGGCTTTGCAGCTGGCCTGCTGACAACCCCTTTCTCTTGGGGTCTGCCTGGCAGCAGATGCATCCTGCATGTGGTCAGGTGTCTTCAAACCTGACTCTGCAGTTCCTATTGACACTCAGTATTTTACTCATCTCCCTTGTGATAGTTTATTCAGTGTAAATTGACTCTAGCTCCATATCTACTTTCTATCTACTTATCCCTGCATATACTTGGTACTTGATCCTCTCTTAAATAATGCATATTGCTAAATATGCTATGATTTACGTGACCTCATTGGGATTGCTTGAGGTATAAAATGATTGTGTTTGGCTACAGTGTACGTATCTTGTGTCACTGTGTGCAGTCTCAGAGCTTTCGTGTACCTCTGTGGAGTTTTGAAGTGTATGTATTTGAAGTGATACTGATCTAGAGTTCGTATTTGAAGAATCCTTTTGACTGTGAGTACAATTGGCAGAGTCATCTTTAAAAGTAATTGTGATTTGAAAATCCTGAGAGTCTTCCTAAAGCGATGAAGGCCACAGTATAACAAAATGTCTAGAATCAGTGATATCTGCCTGCCTTTGGATTTTGCTGTTCGTTATGAATCAGTTTAATATCATTATACTGTTAAGCGCAGTCTGTTTTACTGAAAACTGTTCCTGGTTTTACAGTTTACCTGTGTCACTAAGTAGCCTTCTGAATTGGTCTCAAGGCTCAGACCTCAACCTGGGTCAGACTACTGTCACGTTGTGCTGATCATAGTATTAGTGAAATTGATAGTTTGAAAACTTTTTAAATGGGAAATTGGAGCTTCATCCCAAGATCAGTGGATTTGATTACTGTAGCATACTCAGTGCAGACGCTGCTTTTGAACTCAAGGTCACATTAAAAGTTAAAATCTGGATAATCTATACAGTGAAATATGATAGATATGTGCCACCCAATTCAGATAGCTAATTTTATTTATATGCCTGGAATTGAAGTGATTTTTAACCTGCTTGTTTTCTTCTTTTTGACTATGGTATAGGTTGGCTGTTCAGATGGAAGCATTAGATTACACCAAATGACATCAGAGTATCCCCTCATGCAGTGGAATGACAGCACAAATGGGCAGCCAGTTATTGCCCTGCAGTGGGCTTTAACAAGACCTGCTGTGTTTTTTGTCCTCGATGCATCATCTAATATTTACATCTGGGATCTTCTGGAAAATGATTTGTTTCCTGTGGCAAAGCAAACTATTCCATCAGAGAAGTAAGTACATTACAGTACTATACTTTTACCAAAATACTCATATTCTTATGATCTACATTTTGTTTAGAGTTTGGGTGGACATTTCTTAACATTAAATATTTATTACGATTTGCTTTTCTAATTGTATTTTTAAACTTGTGAAATTTAGAAAGAGAAACTACATCTAGTGTAATTTTAGTCTGTACTTATTTACATGTTATTTTGTACAGTCTGACAAAGAGGTAATGGTAGTATAAATCAAAATCAGAAATAATATTATCATTGGGACAGTTGTTTTTCTGTATGTGGAAAAGTTGCTGTTCACATGTGGAGGAGAGTGTTACATCCACTCAAATCAGTGGACTGCTTGAAGACAAAGATAATTTTCTGAATCAAGATCAGCCCCAAAAATACACAAGATATGTTGGAGACTATTTTAGATTCCTGTATACATTAAGTTATTCAATATAAAGATACATATTGTGCTTATTGTCACAAACAATAATATTTTTGGCTAGCATACATTCACCAAGACTAAAACCAGGGCAGTCTCACAGTGCTATTCCTGCAGTGAGTTTACACTCAGAGGATACACAGGTATCCTATAGATTGATCCACAATCAGTTCAATTTAGCCTTTCTGAATTACAGTCTTGAGGATTCTCTTTCTTCCCTGCTGGGAACACTCCTGAGAGATACTCTTCCTTCGGCTTAAGTTATTTTGGTGAATATCTTTCTGACTAAAAGTTTTCCTTATTGTTTTTCCAGCTATAAATAGCAAAGTGCTGCTAATTTGGGAAGTAAATGTATTTTTTTAAGTAGTTTTACTTTGTGGTTTAGAAAATACCACTAAAAGTATCCAGTTTATTTTTGCAAGCTTTAAATAATTTTAAGTTAGGATTAGAAGCTGATGGTGGAATCTGTGAACAGGGGAAAAATTTTCTCTTACATTTACATTAAGTGATTGCTTCTGGTGAAAGGCTAGGGACTTGAAGTAGGGAGGAATATCACACTATGATAATGAGAAGATACCAGGAATCATTTAGATAAATACAAGTAACTTGCTAAAACATTTTGTCTCGATTAATCATGCCACCCTCTTCTTCCCCCCTTTTGATTTCAGTGTTATAACTATGGCTCTGCTTGGAGAACCAGAAAAAACAAATGGATTGTTAGGAATTGTGCTGGCCAGCAACTCTGGAGAGATAGACATTCACTATGTAAAGAAGAAGTGGGCATTACCTCAGCCTGAGGAATCTGAAAAACTAAATTTGATTCTGTTGCGGTCTTGTTAGAAGCAGAAAACAGTTTGGTGCAAAATATTTATGATTTTTGACTGCATTTAAAAGATTTGTAGCATAATTTTGTATATTACTTGTATATATTTTAAATAAAATCCGTGCATTATTTTAGTTGAAAATATGTATTTTATCCTAAAAATGAGATCAAATTTTGCTTATTGTACTAAAAAAAGATGATCTGTATTTCTATGCTGAAAGCATTTTAGATTTGTGTATTTTCCAAAAATTCTTAAAATATATTCCTGTAAATTACACTACTGTTTTTCATTATTCCTTTCAGAAGTAAATGATTGCAATCCTTTGTCTGGCAAACATAAAATTTTGCCTCTGTGTAAGCAACCTGAATTTATTGCAGCTTTTATCTCTGATCTTTTACACACTACTGCTTGGTAAAGCTTGTTGTCTGCCTGAAAATGTCATGCAAACAAATTCACACTCCACAATGTATTACTGCTTATTTCATCACAGAACCTTTGCAAAATGAATACCAGAAAGCTCAGGTTGTCCTGATAGATACACTGAATCAAACGCTGGAGGTGATGTGCTTGGGCCGTTCACTGAAATTCTAAACCTTTTGGGATTTCCAATGTAAACTAACCTGTTTAATCCTGTAAATCATTTTGAAAGCTCTTGTAGTGAGAAGGAGAAGAGTTTTCTGTAACATTCTACTTTTTATATACTGTTGGTAAAGTTTGGAACAAAATCACCCACAGCAAATGTCCTTAATTTTTGTAGCCTTTCCAACTTCTCAGTTAAAGATTGTGAAAGAAAACATGATTTATACAGAACAGAGATTTGGGGAAGAAAATGACAATTGAAAGATAATGTATTCTGAACTTAGTGGATGTACATTTAAGCAATGTACTTTGTCTTCTAAAATAGACTGAAATACTTTGTAAATTTTAATTAATTCATTGCAAACTTTTTATTTCTATATAAACTGTTCCTTAAGTTGAGCAAACTCAGAGTGGCCACATGATGGTGCCAAGCCACTGCAGTAAGAGATGAGTGCCTTATATAATCAGCAATATACCACTCAGAGACTGAACTTCTATTCTTTTACACATTCCATTCTCCTCAAAAACAATGTAGAATCATAGGATCACTAAGGTTGGAAAAGACCTTTGAGATCATCCAGTCCAACTGTCCGTCCATCACCAATATTTCCCATTAAACCACGCTCCTCAGTACATCTAAACGTTTCTGGATCACCTCCAGGGATGGTGACCCCACCCCTCCCTGTGCAGCCCATTCCAGTGCCTGACCACTCTCAGAAAAGAGCTGCAGTGCAGAGCCTGATGAAGCACAGCTGGGATGTATAATATAGTTCAGAGATTTGTGGTCAGCCATAGATTTTATAATGGGCACGAACAAGAGTGACTTCTCATCTTCACTGTGGGGTTTCTACAGTAATGTATTTGTCATGCAGGAGAATCTCAGCAGTGGTTGCTTTGCTTTTCTTCCTTTCAAATATACATTAATGTAAGCATTTTTGACCGTGAATCAGAAAAGTAGCAAGTATTGGTACGCTGTAATGCAAGGAAAGTATTCCATGCATTAGGACTTGGAAAATTGTCTCAAGCGAAACAGTACTTAATTTTCCATCAACCACTTCTAATGATTGTGAAGTTAATATTGCTAACATAAGGTATTGGATTTTTCTTAAGTCTCAGAAGCAAGCAAAATGGCAGTTAATTAGAAATGAAAAGCTGTAGATGAAAGAAGCTCCCTGTTAATTCCTAAGTGTTTTCATATCCACAGCATTTTTCTTGGCAGTTTTGATGTATGTACGTATGTATGCAAACACATTCTACTGAATGATCTTTCTTTAGGAGGTAAATACTGCTATTGTGAAACATTTAAAATAGTCTCAATAATAAAAATATGTATTTCATCTTTGGGCAATTTTGGAATACATATTTTTCACAGAATCAACTGTGGTTAAAATGCACTGACTCATATAATAGAAACTTAACACTCGAGTGACATGAAAGCTAAATCACTATCCACTCATATTAGTAACTATTATAAAGTATCACCTCTAGATCATAAGCCAGCAAATCCTGGCAGCAAAGCTGAAATGTTTTAAATATGCAAAATGCCAGAAAGTTTTGGACAAAGTTCTGCTTTTATTTTCCACTTTATGAACATGCTTTGAAAGCTTTTTCTATTTAGAACATAAATATTAATAGTGTTTTTATTGGATTTTGTCATCTCACAGATGGGAAAATTAAGTTTTCAGTAGCTAAATAAGTTAACAGGAACAGAATTCTTGAATCAGATGGTTCATTTCTTACAACTGTTTTAAAAAGCTATTATTAATCTGTCAGCCTATATTTGCTGTCAAGATTGGGAGAACAGGAATAGCATGACTCTTCTTTTGTACCAGAATATTTATTTTTAATTGCACTGAATGTGACCATCCTACCAAATACAATTTTGCTTTAATTAATCATAGCTGTCATTTAGCTAAGATGTGAAAGGCACGGGAGCACCATAGCTTTCATAGCAAAGGGGAGATGCTGAAACAGCTAGAATATGTATAGCAGAACATAGCTAAATCATAAAATTATTCTTTTTATAGGCAGATGGTTTGATTTTTTTTTCCCTGAAGGAGTTGGAAAGTATATCTACGTTTGTTCTACGTGTTGAAACTTGCTGGAATAAAGCAGGCAAATACTGAAGTTTCACTGAATTACTCAGACTGTTGGAATCGGCCTATCTGTAGAATTCACATGGTCAGGAAGTGAGCAGAATTTGGCCATCAGTGGCACACAAACCAGGAAGACTTATGAAGATGCTGGAACAGGAAGACAGCTAATGAGCTGTATTTTCATTGCCGGCTTAATTTCCTATTAGGTTTATCAGGACTCTGTTCATAGACAAGCGCTTGTCCATGCATTTCTGAGCCTGTGAGGTCATCGTAAGGAAGAAAGTATTTCCATTTACTGCTGCCCATGAAAAAAAGTCAGCTAACTTCTCTTCAGCGATTCCTAAATTTTTTAGAAACTGTACTGATATAAAATCTTTAATTCCTGAGGTTGGCCTCTTTGTGCCTTATTGAAACCAGTTGAGAAAGGCTTACCTCTTGATGTTACAGTGGGGGGCTTGGTTAGATGGTTTGGATTGGAAGGGGCCTTTAAGATCATCTAGTTCCAACCCCTGCTATATGCAGGGACACCTCCCACTAGATCAGGTTGCTCACAGCCCCATCCACCTTGGCCCTCTGCATGACTTGATCATGCAGTGTTCTGGACTCTTCCAGGAGTGGCCGAGACATCAGTTAAATTAAGGGCAGTGCTTAATTGTCCCTCGGGTGTTGTCTGGGCTCACAGTCACCTGGGGGTCATCCCTTATACCACCCTGTGGCTCAAACACTCTGAGGTCTTCAATAGGGATGATCTGCACATTGTGACTACTGGGAGAAAAGGAAGAGAGGACAGAAGACATCATACATTTAATGATTGCAAGGCCTATCATTAGAAACAAAAATCCCAGATGTTGCTATACAACTGCAAATAACACCCAGATTCATGAGTTTTTGCAAAATGCTTCACTGATCCATCAGTGCATTCAATGATGCTGTTAGCTTGAGGATAATGGAGAATGTGGAATACCCACTGAATCCCTTCCTCCTTGGCTCAAGAGGAAGCCCCTTGTAGCTGTAAAGTGTGAGCCATTGATACTTTAAATTTCCTCTCGAAGGCAAAAAGTGCGCTGAACCATCTTACTCTGACTCTTACTGTGTTTTCCCCAGTGGCTGCTGTAAAGTCAGTGGCTTTGGGGAGACCAGATACATGTTGTGGTGGGAGTTAAGTTATAATTTCCCACCTGATGGTTTAAATGGCCTGATATAACTCATCTGCCAGGAGTGCCACAATATTTCTTTATTGCAAATATGCAGGAGAGACACTTTACTTGGATGGTCTGTTCTAAGTCATAAATGGCCCTGTGCACAGGCTTTTTTCCCTTGCTGGACAGACACACCTGCATTATCCATTGGTCAATTTGTCCTCCTGGAAAAGGGGAGTTTGGGAGTCTGGGCCTGAGCCACATTGTCCTTTAGTCAGGTCAGTTGTTTGTTGTTAAGGTGATGGTCTTATCATGCAAGTGTTTGAGCTGATTCCAGGCATAACACAGAAGCTTCTTGTTGGTCAGCTATCCGGGGAAAGTCCTCTTTACAAAGGGAAATAAAAATGCGTTGTCACTGTCTGAGTCTGTCACTGTCTGAGCTTCATAAATTGCAGTGTGCTTTGCAGCATTTGCTGTGCCTCCAGCTGTTAAAACTGAAGCAAAGATCACTTAAAACAATGGTTACATTCCAGGGGATTCCACAGGTGGAAATCAGAAATCAACACACCAAAGCATGACAAAGGCAACGATATCAAATACAGAAATCACACCCTCAATTGCAGTTTGCAGACGCTTACCATGAAGTGGCAAATGATTACATATATTTTTTAAAAAAAACCTTCTTTTTTTCTTTTTTACTTCCTTAGATCAGCCACGACCAGCAAATTGTTTAAGAAGTCAGCAAATGCTGACTCCTTCCTTGCAGTGTTTTGCACAGCCTTTTCCCTACAAATGCTGTGATTTACCCAGGTTTTCCTTTTTGTATTCTGCAGCCACTGGTAACAATCTCACTATATAGGTGATGAAATTATATTGATTAATGGGATCAGTTTGGGCTGTTTCAAGTGTTTTAATCAATCACTGATAGTGGGAGCTGGGGGTTTTACTACAGCAGACACTGCATTGGCAGTAGTAAAGCAGCCTCTGTGTCTGACTATGTCCAGTAATGAAGCGGTCCACATTGAAAAACTTTTTTATATACTTCATAGACTGAATTAAAGCCAGCGGAAACCAATGGAAATGTTTCTGTGCAAAATTTGTTTGTCCTCTAAAAACTGTGAGAAGGTTTGGAAAGTAAATTTCTCCCAGCAGGTCTTTATTTTTTCCTGTTTTCATATACTTGTATTTATAGGCATTGATCACCCCTTGCCTCCAGACACACACTCTTCTCTCTGTTTGCTTTCAGAATCTATATTGTTTTCTCCAATGTAGTCAACACTACTATGGTTTGATGTCAGCTAATGGGACACTTCAGAGAGGTCAAAGTGTTCAATCTCTGCTCAGCAGTTTAAAGTGGAAGTTTCTCTGAACAAGTGTTGAAGAAAATAGTTTGTAAATCCAGTAAAACGCTCAGAGTGAATTGAGCTGCACAAAAAGAAAATTACTGTGTGTGGTCTGTCTCCACCTGCTCACAGTGACCAGACCTGGGCACCCTGCCTCACTCCTGAGGTGCCAGCTCTGTACCCTGCAGGAATCCTGGAGTATGGCTCTTCATTGACAGTGATGGCCTTCAATTTGAGTGCAAGGAAACTGGACTTTTGTCTTCGATGTGTTATTGACAGTGCCACACACAGGTCAATAAATTACTAATATGCCCCTTCTTTGCTCTGTATGCAAGGGTGGCTTATGCCAAACACTGCGAACAATCACATACCCATGTTACTGAAGAAGCACAAGGAGGCCTGCTGCTCTAAACCGTCTGAATTCCCATCCTCCAAGCATTTTCCGTGTTACAAGGAGCACTGGGAGCACAGGGAGGAGGATGTTACCCACAGCTGCTCTCGCCTGGCTGCCCTTCAGCAGGACCTTGGCACGCCTGAGCACTCACAGCAAGATAAGGACAGCTTGGAGCATCCTGCTTTCCATCAGATCCTCTTTGGGATGACAAGGGAACATGCAGAACGCAGATTTAACAGTATCTTGTCCTCTGTGGTGGTGCTAATTCAGGTGCTCCAGGAGTTGTGTTGTATTCACATTTTCCATTTGTAATAGAAACATTTTCTTCTCAAAATGCAGTTTACCAATCTCAGTAGCTGAGTGTAATGTGGTCCTGAGTCAAGCTGGCTTTAGGCAGACACGAGGGCATCAGACCAGCCTTAGAGAGGTATTCTGGAGTAGGATTCTTCAGCGATATTGATGGGCTGCATTCTGAGTGTGAGGAAATCTGGATTTTTGTCTTCATACAGGTTACTGACTGTTACATACAGACCAATAAATTACAGATACTTGTACACAGAAAAATCTGCATTTTTTTTTCATGGATATACTTTAAACTTTTTGACACTGTACCTTTAAACTGAATTTCAGTTCCAAATAATTTATAACCTATTACAAGCTAAAGAGGCCTAAGTGCTCCGCTTTCATTTTACGCTGGTGCAACCCAACTGAAAATGGCGATGCTATTCTAGTAAAAGCTGAAATAAAGTAATCTTGTAATAGCCCACAGTACCCATTGACATTTATAGCATGTTATTTTGATTATTTTTTCACCTTTAGTTGAACCCTTACTTCTATTGGATTTATTAAATTTTGTAATATATTTGTTGCCTTTTCCTCTAGATGTCAAGTAGTTTTTGCTCTTAGATTTTGAAATACAACAGCCTTGTTGGAAACTAATCCCTTACACTGGTCAGAAAACCTGTTGCTACTGAATAGGTTTAATACAACAAATGAAGAGCAGTTTGGATACATTATTAGCTTTCTAACACAAGGTAGCCACAGGGTTTTTTTTAAGAAGCCTTTTCTCCTAGCCAGGAGTTCTGCTCCATCAGCTGATAGTTTCACTGCTATTTCTTTTTTATGGTGCCTGTCGTGTGATCAGGCAAAACCATTCAACTACCCTAAGCCACAGCTGCTGTTGCACACTGGGGGTTTTATAACCTGCCTCCAACTCAAAACTGCAGTATTTTTTTCTCTCTGTTAGAGAAAAAAAGAAATAACACAGCAGCTGGTTTGACTTCACAGGACACGTTTTAATCCATGTGGGTCTTCTTGGAGACAGAAGAATGCGTGCTGTTTAGAGACACAGGGATGTTCTTCAAGAATCATGCAGAAAGCACAGTCCATAATCAGGTTTTTGTATCATCTTTAAAGAGCAGAGTCAAACAATGAACCCTTGCACTGAGCTACATCAAGACTGAAATTATAATGATTACACTCAGTAGAGCAAAATTTTTATGCTGTTCCATAAGACTCAAGAGAAAAAATTAATAAACTTTCCTCAACTAAAATCGTATTTGACAAGGAGTCAGGAGTCAATTTCTGTTGTACTGAGAAAAGAAATGACCAAGAAAACACTCTTTGTCCCACAGAGCTTACATGATTTGGGTGGAAAAGATTTTTGTTGATTGCTGCATTTATTTGTAATGATAACATGATACTCACAGTTGAGCCAAAGGGCAGAATGATTAATTCCAGAGAAGCAGAATGCAGGCAAAAAATGACTGTGAAACCACCACTGTAACCTTCAGTTGGAAAATTAAAGATTACTAAGGTTGCTTTGGATATCCAACTATTTTTCACATTAGAGGGCAGTGTTAAAGGGCTTCATTTAAAGATAAATTCATCCTATGTAACAACATTTGCACCAAGTTTAATGAAATTCTCTCACTAAAGTTGTTGGGGTTTGAGTTTGGAATTTGCATTACAGAAAGACTCCACACTGATGTGTATTTTGAGTTTCCATAGGTGTTCAATTTACCTGCTCAGTACTTTCAGCTGCTCAGCAAGGAAACTTCACTAAGCAAATATACATCGTTACTTACATGAGGAATGCATGCTGTACAACACAACTGAAAACTACCTAGTCACGATTTCAAAGACTTAAGAGGCCAGACATTTATGCTCGCTTGAGCTCTAATTTGTATTCTTTTAGTACTTTACAAAGATAAGGATTGCACAATGTACGACATCCTGTCTTAAAAAAAAAAACCCTCCAGCTGTTATATGTCTCTATTGGTCTTTCTGGAAATCTGTCTACATGAAAATAGTCATATTTAGACACAGGTCAGCTTCATCCCATCTACACTGGCCAACAGCAAATGTTGAAGAAATAGGGAATAACACAGGAAGCATGTTATGATACTTTTCTTCCAAGTATGGTATGTCTTCCAAGCTTCTGGCAATCTGTGGCACAGGAATTTTCTGACTCACAGATGGTAACAGATCACACTGTTTAAGAGAAAGGAAGACACTTTTTCCCATTAATTCATCCCACAGCTTTTTAAAATCTACTTTTATTTTGGCCTCCAAAAGTTTTGTGGCAGTATATTCCACCAAATAACTATATTGTATAAACGAATACCACTGTTTTAAGTCTACTGGCTATTCATTTCATTTACCGTGTCCTAGATCATGTGTGATTTGAAATGAGAAAGTTTAGCTAGCAGATAAATAGGGACATGATTTTTTCCCATGCTGTCCCTGTATATTAATGACTCTTCATAAAGAAATTCTTCCAAATCCTCATCATCCATCTCCCCTTTGAGGTGAGTTGTATTTAGAGAAGGATTTAGGCTCAGATGTTAACTCACTTTCAACTTGCATAGCAGTACAGTGAGCTTTTCTGTTATAGTTACACCTGAGAATACCAGTAAATTGCATCAGCCCCTGCTGCAAGGACACTTGCTTTAGATAAGGAAGGTAGATATGTGTTGAAATTAGACTCACACGGAGCCTGGGAGCTTAGGCACTGGCACAGTGTTGTAGTCTATTTGACTCCAGCAGAGGTTACCAATGGAATGTGTCAATTTTTAACATACAGAATATATATTTTGGCATAGCATAAGATTAGTGATTTGGAAGGTCAACCAAGTCCAGCTGACGTGACAGTAGAAATCTATGTTTAATTTTCCCAGATAAATGAGCAAGGTGGCCTTCGTTTAGAGACTGAAGATTTACAAAGCAGAGCAGAAATAAGGGAGAACTACAGCTGGGCTGAGCGTTACTGGGGTGAGTGAAGAGGTTACCATCCTTACACAGAGAATCTGGAAAAGAACAAACGCCCCGCAATCCAGTGGAATCTTTGGGCTTGTCAACTCGAAGTCACAAGACACAAATCTCCACAAACCCCAGGCAGAAACAAACTCCAGGTTCCACCACTCCTTTGGCACAGCTGTTCACGTAGCCAGTAAGCCTCATCTATCAGAGATGGGCTGCCTTTGTCCTTGTTGCTGGCTGCTCAACTGACCAATATACAGATTTGTCATTTTGACAACAATAAGTGTATGGCTTTTTAGTGTTTTGCTTGTGAATGCCTCTGGAGAGATGTTCCATTTCAGAGTGAAAAAAAACCACCAAAACAAATGGATATCCAAGCCCGAGTTACAAGAGATGTGGTAGAGTATGTGATGGGAATGAATCCTCTGCATAATGCAGTGGAAAAGCTGTTATTCTTTGGAAAAGAACGTATTATCCTCGAGTTTATGGAAGACAGCAATACAGTTTTTCTTAATCCTGGCTCAGTAAGCATCTTTTTATTGTAAATTATATTTACTCGTTTCAAAATATTATTATTTTTGAAACTCCTCAGATGGAAACTAGAAAATCAGAATGAGTCAAGGTAACACACTAACATCTATTGGATTAAACTGACAGTTAAAAAGTTTGTAAGAAATTTTTGGATAAGACAGAATTTATTAATAAGTACTGATTGTCATTGATGTTTGAAGTTGAAGGTCATGGAGAACAGTGACATCATCAAATTCCTAAGAACCAAAGGCAAGATGTAGTTTTCTTGTTTCCAAGACCCACTTTCCAATATACTGCTGGAGTGAGAAGGGAATATGGAAAATACCAACCAGTGGAAGTTTTAAATATAAATGGAATCAAATCATATATATTTTCTGTACACACGCAGCTTTCCCCTATTCACAACTTAGATATCTGATATCTTAATTTAGGTGACCTAGAGATCTAAAATCCCTATACCCACTTTCTACCTATATAACACCTTTCTATACGTTCACCCAGCTGAACTGAATCGTTGTAATATTTTGCCTTTTCTTAGCACGTGCTCACAGTGATTCCAAAGGAGAAGCTCACAAAAGCAATGAACTTCATTGCACTAGGTAGATGAATTGGAGCAAAACCACAATCCCCAAAGGATCTACAAGCCTCAGCAAGCATTCATGAATCCATGGGGCCAAGAAGGCCCCCTTCATTAACTCAGCTCTCACCCATACTCATGGTTGTTTCCACCATCAAAACAGTCACGTCTTTGATTTAAAGCACTTCTGTATTTTGGTTTACAAATATCTCTACTCATTATTTTGTCAGTTTGTCACATCCATTGTATTCAGGTCATACCAATACCCAGTGAGCCAGGTTAGTGGGAAAAATCTGTCAGAAAGTTTGATGCTTGACTTAAGACTACGGCTCATAAAGCTCTGCTACCCTAAAATAATTATTAACTGCTGAAATCAATTTCAAGTAATTTTCTGTTCCAAATTAAAGTGCATCTTTACAGCATAATTAAGTAATTTAATTTACATACATAGTTATTATTTATGCTTATCATTCATATATTATGAGTAGTTTGCTACAATCTACATTTCTAAGTTTGATGGGTACATTAACATACATAATTTAAATCAATAAATTCTTAAAACTTGAACATCCATAATGGCTCAGCTAACAACTCTAATGCCTTTAAAATGTATTCTAACGTATGGTGATTGTCACTCAGGCTATTTTCACTACAGCACATACACATCAATTTGCAATAATAGCAATAACATCACTTAAGATATTGTTTAAAATAATGTTTCTAATATAGAATAAAATCATCAACGGAAAAGAGGGAAGGCAAGAAAGGGAAACCATTTTATGCTGGTTGCATAAAGAATAGGCAGATACATCCAAATGCAGGAAGCTGCTCACACAGAATTTTGGAATTTACTGAAATATGTTTTGACTTACTTACGGATCAAAAGTATGGAGACTAAACAGGCTGCAGAGTGGGATCATGAATAAAAAACCATCATGGATTTACTAGCATTTGTTTTCCATTTGCATTATAAGCTTTTGAGCATCGTTTGAATTAAAGTCTTTACGTGTTTACAACCCTTAACTGTTGAATGCCCAGCAGCCTTGCAAGAAGCTACTGGAATCTCACATACTGTATTTAATGCTCAAGTAGCACAGAAATAGCTGCCTTAGAAACACTTTATATAGAACAGCATAGCCATCCCTGCTGATGGAATCCAATTTTCCATGATGACCACCCAGTTGTGAGCCTGTGAAAATAATGAACTGCAGGTGTCAGAGCAACACTGCTATGCTGCTGCAGTGATGTGCACCAGTGGTGTAATTACTGGCACACCTGTGGAAAATAAATACGAAATACTCACAAATAAGTGGAAAATGAATATCAAATTCTACCAGTCTCGCCTCTTGTAGTTCTTCATGAATGCTCAAGAAGAGACAAAGTGTGAGGCACTGACAGATTGGGAAAAGACAGGAGCTCAGAAAGGGGCTGAGCTCTGGGCAGGATTCAGCTCGATAGGCAGCGTGCAGGGCTTGAGGGAATCAGCAATATGTGGGCATTTAACAACTTCTTTACCCCATCAGACCAACCTCATCTGCCCTCTCTGCAGGCAGGCAGGAAGGCAGGCTATTCACCTTCATGAAGACATAGAAGGGGGTAAGGAGAGCAATCCCACTCTGAGCTTGTTTTCTGACATGACAGTGACACGTGCACAGCTTTATTATTTTTGCACCCAGATCAAAACCTCATTCTTTTAACTTGCTGCCAATTCCACAGAAGGCAATCAGTATTTTTCAGTACACAGTGGCACAGATACCAGATGCACGTCTCACCATGAATCACTGGCAAACCCAGAATGTTCTAAATATTAGAGTGCTGATGCAATATATATATATTTTTTACATCTGCAGTTTTCTGCCACTTTCTCATCCCCAAACACAGTCCCACGCAGTCTTCTCTGCACTGCTAACATGTAATACGCGTCAGCCATGGAGACATTAGCATTGCAAGACACGGCATACTACAACAGCCTTTATTCTAGTAAGGAGAGGGGTGTAGATTGTCACATCTGCCGGAAATTAGGCTGTAAAACACACTTGTTTTCTAAAGAGAGCCATTTCAAAATAAACCAATAAAAAAAAGTCCCTGGCAAAGACAGTGTTTGCAAAAGCTTGAGGTATCCAGCATTTTATTATTAGCACTAAGTCCAAAAGTGTTCACTATAGAGATTTATGCTGAGGATGCTGAAACAATCTACAGAGAAGGGCAATAGTACCATGAATGAGAGTGCTGTAGCAGCCTGACTGCTGCGTTCAGTAGATTGTTGGCAGCAGTTAGAAAAAGTAACAACAGTAGGAACTGTGCTGTTCATCAAAGTGACGTTTGCAAGGAAGTGAGTGGTGACAAGAGAAGGGCCAGAGATGGGGTGTAACTCTCATGTAATGAACTGGTGGAGAAGGCAAGCAGGCTGGGGTGGAAATTGAGAGCTTTCTCACTGTGTGGAGCACATGAGCTGTTTCATGCCCCTGTGTTTTAGCTGTGATTGTGATAAACTCAACCACAAATTAGGATCCAGAGGCAGAGCCAGTCCTATTAACTGCCAAGAGACAAAAGATTTGGAGTCTGAGTCTCACCTGCCTCCCATCTCAGGCTTGCTATCACATCATCTCTGCTGACCTCTTAGGCCTCAGGACATGTCAGCTTTGCCTGGGGTGTGACAGGACCTGCCTATGGCCCCCCACTCAAACTCCCTTTATGATGCACTGCTCCTCTAGCTAACTAAATAGAACTAACATTTGCCTGCCATCCAGGATAGGATAGGAAAGGGTCAGGACTTGAGAGGAGAATTTTAGCTGTTTGGAAAATATACAGGTTGAAATGCTCTAGCTATTCTATTTTTTATTTTTATCCTAATCTTTAAATAATGAGCCAGCCTCTTTGTGGCTTTTTTTCTTTCTAAAAATAAATGTGTTCAGGCAAACAGGGTGCGAGCTGGAAGGCTGCCTGGCTCCCAGTCCGTGCGAGGTGTGAGTCCCAGCTGAGGCTGCTGGGCTGCTGCCAGGCTACTGCAAACTGAGCGCTGGTGGCTGCCTCCAGCACTGGCTCTTTCCAGCAACAATGACATTATTTACAGCTACGTGCAGATTTCCAGATGGGTCTGGAGGGGGAAAAGCAGTAGCAGTTACACTTGCATTGACTGAAATAGTTCTTCTTAGCTTATGATCCTCGCAAAGTGCTGGATGTCTGTTGGATTTGGCAGAAAGGGGCTCGTTTGGGCACAGTGGTCCAAGGCCCCTAGACCTGAGGGTCAGCAGTGCACTGAGGCTGCAGCCCATCTCTGTGCACACAGGAAAAAGATGTTTTTTCTCTCTTTTTCAGCAAAGCTAAAATCAGCTCACAGCTTTTCTATGTTTTGCAGAAGATTGAAGTAAATTCATAACTAGACAATAAAATTTAAAGCCTTGCTTTGTGTTATTAGTTCTATAAATCTCTCCCTTTTAAAAACACAGCTACATGAAAGACACACAGGACTGGACAGCTGGCTTCTAACTTCATCTGTCAGCAAGCAGCCTATTTTTTTCTGTAATATTAGAGTCACATATCACAATTTCCTTTGTCTCTCTCACTTATGGGTGGAACCATGCCACTTGGAGCAGTTGCTCTCCCAGGTGGAACAAAACACTGCAAAAACGATCTTAGAGCAGACAAGCCCTCCTAAATGGAGTAAGTGAGGAGAAATCTTCAGTGCCTTTTCTAAGACAGGATGAACTCTTCCCTCAACTTTCCCTGATGACTATGGAAAGCTCACACACCTTCAGGTGGATAAAGTCGGAGTCCTCAGTACAGAGGCCAGGTTGCATTCTTGAAGCTCTATTAAGTATGAAAATGAAACTCTTATAAGTATAAATACTTGAATAGCAAATTACAATTATTACATTTTTCAGTGTCTTCAGGAAACCAAAGGACAGAATAACACAAAGAATATTCAGGATGTGGCCTTAAATCGCCACAATGCTGCTTAACAGACTTGGGTAGACTGTTAAATGAAGATAATAATTATCTCAGGGAGCTTCAACATGGAGAGAAACCAAAGGCTGTGACTAATGTATAGTTGCTGCACAGAGACTAATGTATACTCTATTCCACAAAGCTCCTAGCTAATATGTGTAACCCCAAATTCAGACCAGTTTGTGCACAGGATTTCTGAGAGATGGAGGAAAGGGAGGTACTTTTCTGTTTTACTGCAAACAGGGTGATGGCATAAGTTATCCTGGCAAGGCTTCTGAAAGCCAAAGGCAAAACGCGATGTCAATCCCAAAGATTTCCATCAGCATCAACGAGACTGTGATTTATTTCTCTAAAACTTCTGCCTGAGGCACAGAGGATGGTGTCCCACAGCAGGGCCTGCACCCAGGGCTGCTGATGGGGGAACATTTCTGGAGCTTAGCGAGGGAAATGAAGCCACTTCTAGAGTGGTTGCTAACCTCAGCTGTCTCACTTCTCACTTCTAAGTCCCAGTCATTTGGATTACCTGGGCGTGGCTCTGAATTCAGATCCATTGAAACTCAGAAATGCTTTTTTCCTTTTGGAAAGTGGAGTTAGATGGAGAGAGTGCTTTGTAACTTCTGCTGGCATGTTTGTGATTCACTGCCAATGATAGTGCCATTTGCTCATCTCTCTTAGGACAGTGGTTCCTGGCAACCTGAAATCATAAATGAGCTGATGCATGATGCCCTGCTGAGAGCTGAAATTCTGCCCTCTGCACAAAATAAAGCACAGACCTGTCTACCCCTTTTCAGCTCAGTCCTCACCACCATGCAGTACAACCCAGAATGAAGCATCTTTTAAAGTCTTTCAACACTTATTATTACAAGAACAGTTTGGTGCTCCTGTTTCTCACTGCTATCTGCCCATCTTCTTCCTCCAGCCTTCAGACTCTTAGGGACCAGATAACAGGCATAGGATGCTGCTTCCTCCTGTGGTAGGACAGAACTAACTCCAATACACAAGAAAAGCTCATCATCCTGTCAGCTGCCTTTGGAGACTGATGGTATTAGAGGAGAAAAAACCTACAGGGGCTCAACACAGGCTATTGAGGATGAAATCACTGCACAGTCAAGAGAATAAAGTTAAACCCCATTTGCTTTGGCTATCAGTTCTGTGCATGGTTTGCACACAATACACACATACATGAACACATATATATTTATATACGAAGATGTCTACTCTGAAAATGCCAAGTTGGAAATACATGCCATTTCACATAAATACAATTTCAGTGTTCTTCTGTTTTGTTCTTGTGTGTGTGTGTTTGATCATCGTTACCTGAGTGTCTTCACATTAGTGCTAGTCTGTCACAATTAGCACCAGGCCAGGATTGCTCTGCGCAGTGCATCAATCACTTCAGAAGAGTACAGTGCATCACCAAACTGCATAGAAGTCAGATTAGGTAGAAGGAAGGCAGAACACAATTTTCTCCAACTACTCCTGAGCCCTCAGAGACAAGCTGTTTCTCTTTGGCATTAATCCATGTTAAGGTTCCACAGTCATCTATTAAACCTCATGGGCTGAGAGTGGATGTAAGCTTAGTGTTGAAAACAAGTTTGTGCTGGAAGGCATGGCTGAATCTTTGCTTTTTTTCCACTGTTCCAGAACTGCTCTACTCAAGAACTGCTCTCCAAGATCTCCACTCTGTGACCTTAGTCCTTCTCTCCACTTTTGTGAAGCTTTTTTACACTGGTCACTGGTTGTATCCATCCAGCATGCTGAGGAGGCAATGCTGAAACCTCCAATCCCAAGTCTAAGCTGTGTTTCCACAGCAGCCCGGCCTGTGCCAGAGAGGAGCCTGAATATGGGGGTATGGGCAGCACTCATGGGATAGAAATACCATTGGAAAACAAAGCAGCTCACAGATGAAAATAACCTAAGCATTTGCATCTTTTTAAACAAGTGTGAGTAGTCACAAATACTGAGCCTGTAGGCCTCACTGCATCAGAGAAACTGTTCATATTACTCAGCTGCAAGCAGTAAAATTCCAGCTTCTTTAAGTGACTGTTTACATACTTGTGGACTGTCCTAAATGTGCTGAGACAGGTCAGGTAGCTGAAGCAAACTAGCTTCATTTTGCAGTAAGGTAAGCAAAAAAGCAAGTGCCTGCTCAGCAGCTCCTTAGAGATGGAGCAGCACCAAGTAGGAGTAGCCCAGTTTCTGGTGACTACAGGACATCCCAGAGGAAAATGCAGCAAGGTCAAGTAGAGATATGTGAAACCCTGAGATATTCAATTTCAGTGTTTTTTGCTCTTTCTGATTATATTTTTTTCTTGTTGCAGCCAAGGGATGGGAAGGCCTGCTTAAACTTTGTTGTGTGGGTTTGCATTTTTTCAGGTCATCTCAGCTTTTGATTAAGAACCAGATGACCTCATACTTCAAATATGCCCTGTAGGATACTAAGATAATTATTTAGAACTTCTTTCTTTTTTTTTTAAATTATAATTCAAAAGTGCAGGAATCGTTTTTTTTAATTAAAAATAGTTTCTGGAGAATTCCATTGTATCTAGCTCTTGTCAAAATATGGCTATTTTCAACACCTTTGTTACAGTTTCTTAAATTTGTTGTTGCTAACCAGCAGCAGCAGCAGCAATGTATTCCTATTAACTTGGCTCTGTTCCTGCTGCTTTGTTCTACCGTTGGAATATCTGCTACAGTCCTAGATAGTTGTTTTTATCTGTCAAAGTGCTGTTTACACTTTCACCTTCATTTGCTCTACTTCATTTCATATATTAGTTTTTATGATTTCCATCATCCAGACACCCTTTTGCCAAGCTGACCTTTTAAGATTTACTGTGTTGTAAAAATAGCACCTCACACCTCATAAACAATGTCTGTACCTCTGATTGTTAAAACAGTAATTTACAAATAGCACATGGAGAACCATCTATATAACTCTTGTTAAATTGTCCGTAACAACTGAAGTGGAGATTCACTGCATGCCAGACTCTTGAACATGTCTCTTTATGGCCTAACTGTGGTGAAGATCTTAACACGTGATGGTAAGTAAGGGGAAAGGAAAGTTAGATCGATTAAGGTTTTTATCACTGTATGTAGGCATGCCTCTTACGGCAGAAGTCAAGAGCTCAAACAGTGTAGAAGGAATTATGGCTAGGATGGGTATAGAGCATGAAAACTTAAACGTGAAAACGAGTTGGTAAAGTACTCCTTAGAATTTTGGAAATGTGAATCTGCCTTCTTAGCACCTCATGGCATCTTAAGGAGTCTCCGAAAAAGGGTTAATCTTTTCAAGTACTGCTACTGCCTTGGCAGCTTGTCTGTGTTCAAAACCTGATGTATGGCATAAAAGCCCAGTATTCTTTTTCTGAAGCAATGAAAGTATTTCTCAACTGCCATGTCTGGTCAGATAAGATCTTGCAGACTCCAGAGTTTCAGGTGATCTGATTAGTTTAAAGCTAAGCTGTGTTCCACAGCTGAAATTGCAGGAGAAGACAGTTCACAGCTAAACCTCCTTCATTCTGAAAGGAAATCAACACAACAGGTGAGGGAAACCTGGCTCTGCTGAAACTAGTGGAAAAATTAGCTTATATTTTGATAAATTTGAATGTTCTGAGATAACTGCAAAATTTAGAGGGAAAGCATCACCCCGAGTGTGCATTTCTAGTCTACAACATGACCACTGCTGTCCAAACTGTCATCTTCAGCTGGGAAAACAAGGGGTGAGTCAGGTGAGATTCATCAGCTTAGGAAAAGCAAGCTGTCCTTCTCAATTCTTCCATCAGCACTAAATTCACAGGAGCCAAGAGAGCGGGTTCTGATTAGAGTAAATATTATTTACAGGGAGGTGCAGAATAGACAAACTTATCATGCCTTTATGTAAACTTGCTTGAAAGAACAGCAAGCTGATTTTTCAACATCTCTTTAGATACTGATACTGGTAGAGTGTGAAAATTAGTGATCTTCTCTGGAGGTTTTATTATGATTTGTGTAGCATGTTTCATGCTGGGAACATGGGATTCTGTTCTGAGATTCCCTGCTACAAATTCAAATAAATTATGGAAAGAACCAATGGGAATAGTGAGCTATTCCATTACCCCATTCTGCTTCTGTGAGATCAGCGTATATTTAGCAGATGTATATCTAAAACATGCACACATAATGCATAATCCAAAGCATATATCTTAATGCATATACACTTGCTGGGAATTCTTTCATCTCCCTTGGTGATCTACTCCAGGATTTATCAGTTCTTACAGCACATACGCTTTCCTAACCCAATCTCCTCTGCCTACAGATGAAGTTGATTCCATCTGGTTTTACACTGGTGGAAATGGAAAACTGTGAATTATTTTGCTCTGTAACAATCTTTGCTTATATATGAAGACTATCATCACGTTTCTGTGACACTTCTCTATTCCACAATACATAGAGATCATTCTTCCACTTTTTTCTAAGGCTTTGAGGAATTTTAAGAATATTGTTATTTTGTTTTTCTCCTGTAAACTGTCTCTCATCTGTTTAGAGCATTAAGTGAAATGCCCAAAACAAAATATCCGTGCTACAGCAACAAATCCATTACATAAATTAAAGTGTATACAGGGAATGAAAAGTAGAATGACTTGCATTGAAAATAAAATTATTTCAAAATGCCATTATTTATTGCTATCACAATTCTCACTGCGTACAGACCAAAGGAAATCTTTCACAAATGGAGCCACTGCCAGTATTACTTAATATATTTCTATCAGAGATGATTAATAAAATAGTTATCCTGTTTTTTCTTTGTCTTCTTACTGTTCCAGTCTGAATGAACCTTCCATGGCATCAGTTTGGACCAGTACTGTTATTTGGCTCCTTCTGAGGAAAAAGGACCAGCCTCATTGGCGACTCTTTAATCCTGATTTATTTTCTGCCCTAAGTGTCTTTCAGGTATTGTAGTTTTGCAAAGACAGACAGAAATGCAACATCTCTCCATTTAATATCTGACTGTCTTCCAAGAGTCTGCTGGGGGATCAGGTTCACATCTCTGGGCAGCTGAGGCTGACATGGCACCTGGTAGAGCACGGAAAATTGAACACAGTGTCCTCCCAAACAATAATTGCTGTTCAAGATGAGGGCAGATTCTCTCTGATTATTAGAATGTGTAACTGGAGCAAGAGATACGTCCTTCCTTTTCTGGGCTAACACTTATTCTGCCTGCCAAGAAGGACATTTAGCTTGAGGTTATTGATAGCAAGAAGGAAATTTTCATTTCCCTTTATGTAAAGATATTCTATTGTAAAACTGAGACTTTGAAATATGCAAAGGAGGTTTATGTGCAATGGGACAGAAGAATTCTCCAGCTGTAGAATTGGCTGCAGTTATGAAATAGGAAGTGCTTGTTTTAGAGTGTGTGAGACACTGTGCTGGCTTGCAGCGTAAATTATGCATCTTCCCCTTCCTGCAGGCCTGCACTGTGTGTTCATGACTGAACACACAGTCCTTGGCCACAGTGGAAAGAAACTGTCTGGATAACAAAGGAAATGGAAGATTTGCTACTAAGCAGAACAGCCATCCCTCACTGAGCCAGTTGTCCTTAGTGACATCGGAGTGTGCTGTTAGGATGGATGCGGTGATATTCATGGGGAAGGAGCACTATCAAAAAAAAACAGTTCGCAATTTTTGAAAGCCTATCCCAAGCAGTTATCATCCCAGTAGATGAAGGGCAAAAAGAAAAATGCAAGCATTTTCAGGGAAATGAAGATAAGTTCACCTCTGGAAAAGATTTCTTTACTGTTGTTTCGTTCCAAAGAGAATGAATTTTTTTGACACTGTGTTCAGATTTACTCACTCTGTGCTTCTCTTCCTCTCCTATATATTTACACCATTGATTCTAAGTAAGGTTTAAAAGCTCGTTTAAATTCCAGCTTCATTTATGATTCTCACTAATACCATGCAAAAATGCACTCAGGCTCAGACCCAATGCCCTGAGCACATGAGACTCAAGGCACTCTGAAGAATGCTTTTGAGTGGGCTGCTTATCAGACTGGGCTGGGGCTTTTGCACTGAGGGGTGGAAGGAAAAGCTCACAGATGAACCTGATACAGCTACTGAGAACAAATTTGACCCAGAAGAAAAGTAACCCCAGCACAGGCCTTGTGTCAGGGAGCAGCTGGCAACATGGTTGGACAGTGACTGCAGACAGAGCATGGAAATTCCCTCTGCTCTCTTTGGTAATGTACAAGTGTCTTTGTGCTCTCTGATGTGCAAAATGCAAACACATGATTTTCCCTTTGCTTTCTACCACCACCCATGCAGAATATTGGAAGCAATCTTCTCCTCAAATTAGTATTATTTCCTGCACCATCTCTTTAAATAAGTACACGGAAGACAAATAGACGAAGAGCACAATACAGAAATTACAGTTTAACATTACTTGAAATGATAGTAAATGTTAGCTAGTGGTGTAACTTTTCAAAAAGAATGTAATCTACTAACTTGGTTATTGACATGAGTTGCAAACGTAATGTTCAGATAAGCATGAGAGAGCAAATGTATGGAGCATCTTTGGTGAAGAGAAGATTGCGCTGGGTGAGTTGGTGAGCTCTGCCTCTGAATGGAAATCCTCAAAACTCAGAAAAGCAAGAAAAAGACAAAACATTTCCCTGATCATGGCTACAGAGCTGTATACTCTTCATCACGTGCTCTGGAAGACAGTCTGGGAAGTGCTGTATTACTTCAGCTGCTCTGGGAGATATATGCTATGTTTGCTACATCCAAGAGCAAACCATAAAGTATATCAAATAGAGAACAGTCATTAAAAGGCACTGACACTCGTTTAGTTTAGGTTAGGGAGTAGTCAAGCTATGGCAGTGAAACAGAACATATTGCGGTAAAAGATGAGGCTCTCTGGTTGCATCAGGGCTGCAGACCTTTTCTATGTCTTTGTGAGAAAAGCATACTAACGCAAAATACCGCCTGGCCCTCATAAAACTGTATTCCACTTCTGAGTGCTTTATTTATGGGATATGCAGTGCAGTGACATTTTAAATGCTTTTTCTTTGAATGGTAATAATGATCTAATGATTATTTAAGCAATTTTATCAACCAGTCCTCTATTTAGGAAACTGAAATATGTGAAAAGTGTTGCCATGTAAATGTCAGTGAAAGTAATTAAGTGGAGAGAAATGTAAGAATATATCACTTGTTCTCTTTTTTCCCTCTCCTCATAAGATGTTAAAAAGTAAGTATAACTACAATGTCCTAGGAAATATCATGGGATAGAAATATAGCATGATTTAACAAGTGTTTTTCAGCTCCTCTGCTGCATTTGCCACATGGTATTTCTATATAAAACTCAGAATGTAGAATAAATGATCTGTAAATTGGAGTCCCTACATGTAATTTAATGGTAAACAATCATTTCTGAGTGCAAACTTCTACCTCCATTATAGCAGAAAATAGTTAATCAGGAGACTAGTAGCCTGAAAGTTCCTGACAGTTTCCAAATAAAAAGTTTCTAGCTGCTAAACATGTTGTCAAATGACTTCGTGAGCCTCTGTTAATGGAAAATCTTTAGTACAGATGAGGTGATACGTTTAAAACAGTGTTTTAGCAAGATTTATCAGATGTCCTTCAGTCTTCATGTCACAGAAGTGCTGAAGTAATGGTTGATTTAGCTGATATTTGAGAACGAATGTTTTAAGCCAGTTGACTTCCTGAGGTTTCTTACAGCTGGCTGGGGCTCTCTTTCATGATGCCAGGATTCTATGATCTTTTCCAAAAAAAACCCCAAACAATCAAATTAGGGCAAATTAAGACAAAAAGATGACAAGACAGGACTCTAGAAATTCCTGATATTCCTGAGACTTTTTTTTCAGCATGGATGTCACTGAAAACTTCTCTTTCTTTCCTTGTATATTTATATTTATTCCAGTATTGTACTGTTGATGTATCTGTATGCTGATTCGTCTTTATATACAGCATGTTCTCTTGTCGATGAATTATTTCACTGGTTAATTTTCAGTACAGCAGCATATATTTCATTAGATGTTTTTCCATCCTGCAGAGATAGATAGATATTTCTGAAGAAACACTTATCACTGATTACTGCGGAAAATATTCTTGATTTGTGAGCTGTGTTCCATTTACCCTTCTATAATTTCTTTGCTTATTTTTCTTGTTTTCTATGTAAAAGTCCAATGCAAAATCTCCTAATGTAGTCCATCGCTTAAAGACAATTAATTACTAGTTGCAATAGACTTTTCCGTCTATTAAATATGCTGCATTATTTTATGAATATTTCCATTAATTGAGATTATCCTGTAACTTGTTTTTATTTTGAATAAATCAGAACAAGAAGAAGCCCTTACTATTTATTTAAATATATATTTTACTAAACAAAAAGAAATTCAGAAATCATCTGTTGTAGGTGGTGTTTTCTGTTGTAAACTGCAGTGTGTATATTGTTAATATACATATGCTTATATATGTAGGTATATATACACACATATATATAACTAGAACAGCTTTCTGCATTAGGAGTTGAAGGCTGGCGCTTCTGTAGCTGTTCATTGTAATTAATTTTGTCATACTGTTACTCCGGCGCTGAGATATTTCACAGAATCACAGAATTGTAGGGGTTGGAAGGGACCTCAGAGATCATCGAGTCCAACCCCCCTGCCAAAGCAGGTTCCCTACACCAGGTATTTGCATGACCTGAAATAGAAACAGACTTTATGCCATCGTTGTAGCTTATGTGCTACAACTTCCTTGCTAAGTGTGGAGTAGAGGGTACGAGTTGGTTGTTCATTGTCCCTCGAGAAAAAAAGGGGCTGGGGATTGGATTGGTTCAGCACACCATGCACACAGGTTGGAGTCCACTGAAACAAAATCATTTTTGTTATGTTTCAAGTTTAACGTTCCATCTGATTTTTTTTTGCAGTGCGGTGTACATCTGAGCTGCCCTTTTCTCTAAAATTTCTTCCTGTCATCAGTGGTACCTTTGTATCCGGTGGAATGACATCTGTTAATTGGCATGTGTTAAATACTTAGGTCTCTCCAGGGTCACAGTGCTGGGTTTCTTGCCAAAGAACTTGATCAACAGAGCTGCTGAGAAACCACAGCTCCTTACCAGCAGACATGACTTGCCTGGTAGTGACCAAACTCAATTGTTATTTTCAGGATATTAAGAAGCATAAAGTTTTTTACAGTTAACAAACAGACAAACAAACTCTGAAAATAACATGGTGAAACAACGATTAAAAAGGCTGACCACTGCCTAGATAACTTGAGAGTCAGCAACAGATAAAAGATCTTTGGAAAGAAAGTCCCTGTGACAGACCAATCAAAAGAACTCCCACGGCCCTCATCTTACAGCTGTTGCCACAGCACATTCTGGTCCCATACTTCCAGGATAGGACTATTTTGGACAAAATGGAGAAAAAATATTTTATCACTCCTCTGGTCTACAGCAAACCTCAGATAATGAGGCAGCACCTCTTGGTGATCTCACTCCTTTTGGATCTCCCATGTGTCAGTCTGCAATTGTACGTGGACAGAGAGTGACCTCTCAGTTCTCAGTTGGACACTGAATGGGAATATCTTCATGTAACAGGTACATAACAAGCCACTTAGGACCAATAAGAGGAGTTATGGGCCTGAGAAAACAAACAAATTATTGATTCATCTTGCTCTGTCTCCAAGACATAATTCTGGACAGCCCACTCCAACATGGCTGAAATGTTCACCTCCTGCCCTTGGTACAGCAGGAGTGTCCCTCACCCCATGTTTTGTCTGGACTGCCAAAGACCTATAAGGCCAAGAACAAAAGGTCTTCTATCTGTTCAATTTTCTGTGAGTGTATTTTATTCACTAGTTTGAAAACTCTACGTATTTTATAAACATTAACTGGATTTATTGCCTGTGACTTCATACTTCTTCCAGGAATTAACTTTTTCAAGTGCTTTTCCACACAGAATATTGCAACTAAGATATGTCTGTTCCATTGTAAACTTACTGGCACTAATCTGTCTTTTCACACAGATAACATGACTTTTTCCCAGGCTGCTGGAATTTAGACTCGTCCCTTAAGTATGTACCAGATCAATATAGGGAATAGGTATCCCTGACCTCTTCCTACGCTTTGAAGCCTCCACAGTTTAGAAGAGAACGTGTCAAGACAGCATCTACTCTAAACCCAGTGACTTGTTCCAGTGGCTGAAGATGTTATTGCTCAAGAACATGCTGGTCCTCAGCGTAGAAGAACCTAGTAGGGCTACATAATGGAGTAGTCCAGTGAATACTGATAAACATAGAATTTCTTTGAAGATCTTTATTCCACGAGAAAAAAGATGGGTCCATTTGTTTTCATGAGGACAACAAAAAAGAAACAGTAGTCATAATATTCTTGTCATTCATGTTCCTGGTCAACCACAAAAGGAGCAGTAACTCTGCAAGTTATGGACCTATTTTGTATAATACTTACTTGTTTTCATTATTTAGTCAATTCAGTCATACATACATACATAAACATTATCAATCTCTCGCTTAAAAGTTAACCCAGACTACATATTCAGGCAACCTTTCTGTCTTCCTAGCGAAGCTGAGCCAGTAGACTGAAACGGAAAGACAGAATCATGAACAAGTGTTCCTTATTGATGAATAACCTCTCAAAAGACCTTGGGACGTGGTGACAATCAACCCTAGTCAATTGTCTTTAGAATGAAAAACGAGCAGTAGTGGGAACTGGAGCCCTCATAACTTCTAAGATAGTGATCTCCATCTTATTTTATTTATTAGCCTTTAGCCTTGAAAAATGAAATGACAAAATTCCCTTGGAGGGAGTGAGAAAAGGCAATTCTACCTGTCTCTAGTTGGCTCTTTGAAAGCAGTTGCTCAGAAGATGATTCTCATCCCAAGCTGTAATTTAGATTAAGGCATGGGTGTCCAACTTTTTGACTTGCCTGGGCTGCACTGAATGAAGAGGAATTCTCTAGGGGATGCATCTATGAAGGTTGCTCTGAAAGTAATCCCTCCTAATTATTTCAATGGAAACTACAACTGATACAAATATCACAACAACACTATTTAATATTGCAAATTCTCAGCTACAAAACTTTTTTTCAGCACAGTCACCACCACTAGCTATGCATTTTCACCAGTGATGAACAAGAGCCAGCATGGTGTGCTCGTAATAATCTGCATGAGCAGAGGTGACCTATGGCAGCTCTCATCACTGCTGAAACACACCACCCACCACCTCACTGTGCTCACATCCACTCTTTAGTCTTCATAAATGTTCAGCAAGTATCGATGAATGTCACTGTGTGTAACGTTTTCTGCATGGAGGAATTCAGTACCATATCTTTGCTTCACATGCATTTCCATGTCAGACAGCACTGTGTCAGATTGCCCCTGTGCTGCCATCTGTCACATGGGCACAAAGTGTAATGGAATATTAGTGGGAAGGTTCAACCTCTAATGCTGTACCACCAGCATCCACCTCTGAAGTAGTGGACCAACATCATAAAACAGGAGGCATTACTTTCAGAGCAGCTCTCATAAAACATAGTTAATAATATATAAGTAACAAAACTTATTTTACTTTTACATACACATAAGCCCTTACCAACAATACGCCACACATTTTCAAACGGGCCATTAAACGAAACTTGGAGGAAATGAGCTTCTTACATATATATAGGTCAGTGCTGCATTACCACAGACACTAAATGGCACACTTCATCTCTCTGTTGTCAAAAACCTCAAACATAAAAGCAGTGAGATGAGCAGACAAATAAAATCAATTTAGTTCAGCAGTGTAAGTGTGTGGGTTGCATTTCTTACAAAGATTAAAAACAGAAAGTTAAATGACTGCTGTGTGTGAAATGGCTTGGTTTGTTTCACGTGTATTCAGTATTGTGTTAGCAATATAACCCTTATGAGGAGCAACAGAGGAAATAACTCTTGCATTTGTTGTTTAACTGTGGTAGGAACATGACACCACATCTACTGCTAGCAAAAAGCTCTAGATGTCTGAAACTCTCTGATTCTTTTTCCATTTTGGGCTCCCCTGAGGTGACATTTTCAAACATCTTTGACCTTGAGTCACGTCAACTATGCAAGTGGCTATTTGCTTATGTAAACTGCGCACTAGCATACACAAGTATGTATTACAGCTACAAGCTGACTTTGTCTGCTTAAAAATTTCAGCTTGAGTGAAATATACACTGAATGTTTCTGCCCAGAGAGCCCTTCACACAGTTCTTTAGTACTGCTGCTAGCATCATGCCACGATCACAAAGAAGTAGAAAACATCATGAATAGAAGACAATATTTTTAACACTATAATGTATCACAGCACCAGGAAGTAATTAACACAATAACACTTAACCTTGTGAAGTGTTGCATGTCCTCCCTTCATTCTGTTGAATAAGGTAGTGCTTCTAAAATAAAATAAAATTTCAGGATCAGTTAAGAGAGGGTTGTATGGAATTATACCACTGCAGACTGGGACTTGATCCAAAGTCCACTTAAATCTCATGAGAAGCAGGTGATGACTGGTCAAACTGCATCTCAGGCACATGCCTCATCTGTATGGGATTCTTAATTGAATATAAATGTTTTGCCAGAGAAGTAGGCAAAAGAGTGATCTGCTTAGTAAAAGTCTTAGAAAAAAAGAATAAGATTATCCTGTCAGCACAGAATGGTAAATATCATTCGTGGTTTGGTTTCTAAGGTACCTCCTTGTAACTTGAACTATTTCAATGCTAATTCACTGAGCTATGGATTAATATTAAATAGCTCTGTATTAAGCCAGCAGCAATTCAGCTGGCATTGCATAGACTTGTCATCTTCAGATATCACTGGTGGCCCTGCAGACTGGAATGTTTCACTTGGACTTTTATTTATGAGGATGCATCAGTTTGACATACTGAATATGAGATTAATAACCTAAATGTTTTCCTCAGGCATCTAATTAAATAATTTTGAAAAATCAATTACAGTTTTTCTTCCTTTACTGTTTGAACTCACAGTAATCTTATTAATGCTGAGATACGATACAATCATAAAACTAAGCTTTGTTTGAAATTTTGAGGCTCTCGGAGAAGTAATTAGATTACCTGCTCTACAAATGGTGCATGCATGCCAAGTGAAATGAGAGACTGCAAGACACTGGACAAATACAGGCTTTGTGTAAAAACTGTCTGAACAGGCAGATTTGGATTTATCTGAATGGATTTGTTTACTGTGATGATTTATGCCTTGACTCACTGAAGTACTTAGAAGACGAGGCATTTCATAGATGTGTTTCAGAGTAACCATGCCCTAATGTCCATAGACAAATCTCTGCTGAGAAAAAGTTCCCAAACTTGTTGCTTTTTGATAGAAACTTTCATCAAGCAAACATGCATGGGAACTCTGTGCATAATGACTGATTAGCAGGCAAGAAGAATGGGCCTCGAATGCTGTGAGTGGTTCTTAACGAATAAAGATACAAGGAATTGATAATAAGAAGGAAATTTATTATCTGACATTGTTCAAGAATAATCCTTGCTAAATCCTGTAAAACCAGGCTGTCATGGCCCTGAGGGCATCCTCATGCTGATGGTTTGGCTGCTGCAGCCCGGTGCTGTGGACAGCCCTGACCCTGGTCTGCTAACAGAGCCCGTTCCTGTCCCATCCTCAGGTAAGATGCCTGGGGCTGAGGCTGCCCTCGGTGCCCCGCAGTTGCCCTGCAGGCTGCCTCACAGCCTAGAGCCCCGCCACAGGGAGCTGCCATTCTGCAGCGCCCAGCACGGAGCGTGGGCCTGCAGGAGCAGGTGGGAGCAGTATTTTTCAGTGAGGTTCTTCAAGTTTAAGGATCTTTTTTAAGAATTAGACATAAATAAGACTGTTAAGATAGACAGAAATATTCCAGACCATCACATTTTATCTACAAAATCCGCGCAATCAGATTTGTTTCTCAAATAACCTAAATCCCACAGAAATGGAAGTGGCTTGGAAAGTCAAGTAACCAAAGGAAAATTAAACCTGCCATCTGCTTTGAGGACTTTCTGTCACGCTGGCAAAGGCAGAATAAAGTCATCTAGCGTGGAGAAATCAGAACTCTGCTTCATGTATAGCAGCAAATAATTTACCTTTTAGATGAACTCGATAAAGATTTCTGTTGCAAGAGGGCATCAAGCTGCTTTGAGGGTGTGGCGAAAGAGGTGCGGACTCCTTCGCTGGTGCAGAACAAAGCACTTCTATTGCAGGCGCTCACAGCCTTTCATACTCGCGCCCCACCACAGTTTTCCCGCGCAACCGAGAGCGGTTAGGTGTAAGCGCTAGGCGCCTGCTGGGTGTTTACGTCCGGCTCAAGCTATTGTTGAACTGTACCTCTCATTAGCAATACAACCACTTCTTTATCCCACAGATTTCCATGAAAGTGGTGTGGTATAATGTTAGGTCCTTCAGGAAGGGCATGGAGAATGCACTGGCTGTGAGAGGTGCTGGCCTAAGTGCCATGCATATTACTTTGAAGAAGCATATGAACTCATTATTATACATCATTCGTGTTAATAAAAGTTTTATCCTGATTTCAGTCTTCCTCATAAGAAGCCATTACAAGCTGGTGAAGACACAGAAATAGTGCAGCTGCTCACAATGCAGAGCAAATAACTTCTTCCCTCTCAAATTTGGGTAAATGTTTGACAAGCAAGGAATGCACTGAGTTATAGATCTGAATTATAATGAAACTTGTAAAACAGACTAGATTGGGGAATGTCCAAAATAATCTTTTTTCTTAACACTGGCGGGAAGACAAGATCTGTGCATGTACAACATCTTGCATGAATATGGCCTGGAGAGTACTCTAGAGAAAAATAAACCATTATATCCTTAACATGCGGCTTTTGTAAGAAATATTTACTGTAAAAACACAGAAGATGGAATAGAATGTTTTATATTAAAGAATCTGTAGTCACTTCAGTGTATGGTATTAAAATCCTGTCTTGTTAATGGTCAGAGTGTCCTAGATGCAATGGCAAAATAAAGAGCAAAAATTTAAAGACAAGTGAAAAAAGGATGGAAGTGCCCCCAGATAAAATTCTATGAACAGTTAAACCAACTATATAGAAAGTGAAATTAACATTTGTATTCCCTCTCTCTTCAGTGCCACTGCAGAAAAATATGATTTCCACCCTTCCAGGTTTTTTTTTTCATGAGTTTTGAAATTATGAAGAATAATAATTTTATGCATATAACAATTATGAAAAAGCCAAATTCAGAATGGCTAAATGAAGTGCATATTGAAATGACCATCAAATCACTATTAGATATAGGGGGAAAAAAAAAAAAAAGAGCAAGGAAAGAATCTGTAACATGGAAGAAAGGGCAGAAACAGTCTTTTTTAGAAACAGAATGGAAAGAGTAACTTTTCAGTATGAAAGCAAACTTGGGGAGGACTTGGCAAGATGGATACTGGCTAGCAAAAATCTTGCTTAAAGAGATGTCTTCTTACTCACATCAGTGCAGTTCAGTGGCTCTGAAGGATAGCCCAGAACTTATAAGAGAAAGAAAGCACCACGTGAGCTGTAATACTTTGAAAGCTGAGCATGATAAGCTAAGATGGAAAAACCTTGACTGAGGCTCTCAGATCTTCCTGAAGATAAGGCAGATATTAGCCTTGTATTATTACCTATTGCTAATAATCAAATATTTGTAAAGAGGAAAGTAGCAGTGCTTCTGTTAGGCTTTAAATACCTAAGCATTTATCTGTGTCTGTTCAGCAAATTCCTTCATTAGATTATTTTTTAGTCATCTAATTTAATTTATTTTAATTCCATGATGTTATTCACCTTTTCATTTTTTCTCATTTAATAAGAGTTTTGGACAGTGCATGATAAACTAATAAGGAATTGCTTTTAACTGAAATTCCTCTCACTGCCTCTCAATCACGTCTGATACTGACAGTGAAAAGAACGTGTGGCTCATATTTAAGATTTTGTTTCTGTATGTTTTTATTTCTTTAGAGAGAAAACATTTTTATTGAACAAAGAAGCATTCTGTTATGAGCTTTTCAAATACAGCCATACCACAAATCTGTAGCCGAGGTAACTCTCAGTTACCGAGTTTCTTTTTTTTTCCATTTCCCTGGAAATTAAATTAGGCTAATTAAGGGCTGCACTGATTTTCCTTGAGTGTAATTGTAGTATTTCTTAAAACAGGGTAAAATCGTGCGGGAAAAAAAGTGAAAAGCTTATCTTAGGATGAATGTGAGGAGAAATGGATATTCTGTTTCTTTATGTTCTCTTTTCCACTGATTACAAATTACTTTTCAATCAACTCAAAATATGCCTGTATTGCCATATGTGGAAAAGAGAGACTAAAAATTACAGGAAAGAACATCCTACAGGGAGAAGGATCAGATTCGTGTCCAACAATTCTTTTTTGCTCTAATATTTTATGTAAAATCATAGGACTTCTGTGATAGGAAGCTTTCCCAGTAGAGCATTCTGAAAAGAAGAAATTGAATACATTATGGATGGGATTCAGAAATTTCTTATGTATTCTTTTATGAGCTTCATTTTGTTTGAAGGCAGTTTTATTCAGGAAGTTATTTTTGTCAGCTATGCCTGACAAAAGAATGCAGATGGGGGACAAAACCCCAGCAATACGTATACGTGGCTGTTGCCTTATGTATAAGAATTATTTATAGCCTCTCAGAAAGGGCCCTTATATAGTTTTATGGAAATGTTGGCTTGGTGCTCAAAGATGATCAAAAGTCAAACACAATATTAAGTTAGGAACTTTAATTAAGGCCCACTTGTATGCATTTTTTAACAAATAGCGCATTTGTAGAAATCAGTGGTGCAGCTGTGTGTAGCAAAGAGAGAAGATGGAGGATAAAAAGAGAAGAAAAATGCAGTCAGAGGGGCAGAATATCTTTCCCATTAGGACAGGTGAAATAGCCTAGTACATTCTGGTTTAGAAGAGTGATGTCTGTGGAGTTACCACAGAATCGACTCACAAGTTGAGCAACAGGGGAAACATTATTCACAGCTTCTCATAATAACAGACTTAGGGG
The DNA here is from genome assembly GCA_028571105.1 of Tragopan temminckii. NCBI lineage: Eukaryota > Metazoa > Chordata > Aves > Galliformes > Phasianidae > Tragopan > Tragopan temminckii. Next base: position 9,169,001 of record JAOWBP010002978.1, read on the forward strand.
ATGCTGAATTAAATTACTAGGTTACAATAAGTAAATTATGAGGTTAAAATAAAATAAAATAAAAATTTTAGATATATAAAGAAATTAAAACTCTGAGAATGCTGTGGAGATCAAAAGGGAATAATTTGGCTAAGTCCAATTCATGGACAACAAATGTACCAATTAATATTAAGTTATGGCTCAGGAGATTCACAGGCTATGAATGGCTGCAAACTGGGAGGATACAAGCAAGAGAGAGTCATTTTATCTATAGTTTTTTTTCTACTACCTTTCCTTCTGCATCCACAAAAAATTCCTGCCAGAAACAGATTAATCAGCCAGACTTATCTCTGGATTGAGCCTGAACACAGGCTAAGGCTGAGGAGATGAAAATCCTTGGGCCTGACGTGAGCTGGTGTGGCTGCAGCTACTTCTGAACACTGTGCTCCAGGATATTGGGAGGGATAGTTTACATTGCACGTATATAACACCTTTATGAATAAATTAAATGTATCTGTAAAAACAAAGCTCTTAGGAAATGTGAATCCAGCAGTGCCACCTTGACAAACAAACACTTAAAAGAACAGGAAAAAAGTCTCGACTCTGTCCACACATTTATGTCAGCAGTAAATAGAATTTATGGTTGGATTTTGTCATAGCCTGTACTTACAATCAGTTTGCTGTTTGCTGC
>JAOWBP010002978.1:9176648-9237533 GCA_028571105.1 Tragopan temminckii
CTTTAGGTAATCCATTACTGTTTTCCTTCTCCATATAATTTTGCCTCTATATTGTTATCTCACAGGAGTGCTGAACACCTCCCTCTCCACTTCATAAAATAAGCAATTACAGTAACGTGTCTAATTAGCTGATTTCCTTCCCATTTGTGTGTTCCTCAGAGCGTGAAAAGTCAGTATCACATGAGGACTTTGCATCTCTGTATGAAGCTCCTGTTCTACAAGAGAGCAAAGTGTCTTCTCTTTCACTTCAAGGGCTGTGCCTCTTTCAGATATGGGCTCTTTCTGCTCCACCATAAATAATTTGGTTGGCTTTCTTAGCTAGGTGATGTGTGACGTATGGGGAAATAAAAGGAAAGGTGAGCTTCGTTTGGGACCTCATTTAAAAGCTTGAGGTTTTAGTGGCTTAAGCTTATATACATTCTTTCAAAGGCAAGAAAAATTATTTCTACTGTTGCTGTTTGAACAGGAAACCACAGATCTGATCCTGATTCCTTAGAAATGATGCCATTAGCTGGAGTAAGAGAAAGATCAGCATCAACCACAGATGCTACAGCACAGGCAGTTTTGGTGTGTGCAGTGAGGGCATGGAGATAAGCTTCATCCCTCCAGCTGACTCAGTGAGGGGACAGCCATGCAACTGTCCAGTGCCATTATCCCTGCTGCATCACTGCTCAGCCCTACAATGTAAACTCCTGAAGGGACAGGTCCCAACACCAGCACAATCCTGGTTGTTGTTTTTTTTTTTCCCTCTCCTTTGAAATTACTTTTGAATAAAAAGCTGTAATGTAATTGAAAGTTACAGAGTGAAACCTAAAACTCTCCAAGAGTATATTCATCCTGAGATTTGTTTTTTTTCCCCTGAGGTCTGGGAGCAGTGAGTTGATAATACTTAGCACTGCTCTTTTTGGATCTTGTGGTGTTGTAGCTCTGTTGTAAGCTCTGCTTAGTTCCCTCTGCATTTGAAGGATTTGTCTGCTGAACAATGTTTAGGCTTTGAGGACTGATTTTGCTATAAAGTTGTGTTCTGCCTTGATGGTACAGTGTAGTCACAGTCTCCTTGTCCTTCTTCCAACTCCAGTTCAATTTGTTAATTAAAATAAATGAGCTGAGTTGGATTCCTCTTTCTTTGTTTGCTGCTGGCCTTAAAATCTCAAGGAGGGGTCTGGACATGAGGCAGTGTTCCTTGAAACTTGCACATCCCCACGAACATCTAGGGGAGGTGATCCAGCTGGAGCACCCTGCTGCTGGCAGGACACAGGCTGCGGTTCCCTGCTGGAATCCACTCCCGCCTCGACCTGCCAGAGGCTGGAGCTGTTAACTTTCCAGGCAGCTTGCAAAAACCACCTTTTATCCCTTTGTTAAGAAGCATGTGGCTGAGATGGATCTGTGTGTGGGCAGACCTTTATTCTGTGATTTCAAATGATGGAAAGGCCGTCCAAGGCATTGGATAGGCACCTAGTTGTGCTTGAAAGCGTGGCAGAAGCAGAGGCTCAATTCTCCCAGGAAGGGAAGTACGTGGCTTTGCCCAGTGAGACCTGAACCTTAACTGGAGTCATAGAAACTGATAATAAGTTCATTCCCAAAGGGACAATGTCATGTTCAGATCCCAAAGCGTATAAAGTGAATTCATTTGATTTTGCACTCTAGGAGAAGCAACAAACACAGGAAGTCTTCAGCGTTACTTGAGAATATTATTGCAGCATTTGAAAACCATTATTGTTCTTTGTATTACAGCGTTACTAAGCTTCTGGCTTCTTGAATGAGGAAGACACTCCAAAATTGTCCACAGCTAAGACAGATAGCTACAGATGCTGAGGAAAAGAAGGACTGTGGGTTTCCCAAAGACAGCAAAGCAATTAGTAAAAGAACAGGGAGATGAGTCTGAGGCAGTTGTCTTACAAAGGACATCATTTAAAAGTTAAACTGAAGTCACTGGGATGACATTCTGCAAAAAGTAAAACAGAGGAAAGATGTAGTATAGCACTGCTTCTGAGCTCTCACAGTTGAGAGACAGTGAGAGCTGTGAGGACTGCATGCACCAGTAGCGTTTTACAAGGTGTCATGGACATGATGAAGTTGCTTGTTTTCTGTATCTGTTGTGGGAAGAAAAATGTGCAGGTGTGTATTGCTCCGTATGGATAAGTTTCTGAATTTGTATAACTTTGGTTTCATTGTGCCACTTATCTTTTGGGATCTGTTTTATGAGATTTGTGTCGGGATTTTCAGGTCTTGTTCCTAGAATCTTCTCTCTTTTTAGTTCTGGGGTTGTGTGTATGATAAAAAGCAAAGATTGCATCATCTTTAATAAAAGAGAAGATATATAGCCTAAAGGAATCAGATTAGTTATAGAGAAAGAAATCAATCAGGTTGGCAAATTGTATCTGTGGGACAATGTGCAAAATATTTGTTTCATACAGTATTTATTGAACAAATTTATTGAGAAGATGGTTAAAAATGCTATACAGAAAAAAAAAAAGCAAACCAGGAACCATTTTGTTCAATTTAAATGACATTGATGTATTTTTTACATCATGAAATCTTGCAATATTACCAACAACAATCCCTGATAAAGTACTTTACACAATTGCCTCACAGGGCATTTTGAGATAAAAGTGTGTATTGGAGATTGTAAATTGGCTGCATCCAATTTATATATAATGGAACCCACTACAGCCATCCTACCAAATTCAATAGATCAGGAATCACATTACAGTTCTTTGGGTTTGGGGTAGTAGTAGCCTTAAAGAGTCTCCAAAACAAACAGGCGAGCTTAAATCATGTTTAATGAACACTGTGTATTTTATGCACATGTGATTAAAATGTTTTGTCTCTGTTTTTCATTTTGCTGGGTGCTGCCGAAGGAAAATTGTAACTCTGGGGTTGTGAAACTGATCATCTGCTTGTTCTCAACAGAAAATGCATTTTAATTGAACAGAACAAACCATATTTAAATGCTGGGCTGAAAAAAATGTATAAAAAGGAAGAAAAAAAAAAACAAACAGGAAAAAGCAGATCTGCACAGAGGATCTGTTTCGATATTTTCCTAGCAATGCGAACAAGAGAGCTAAATGAAAATGTAGTACAGGCAGCTAGGGGTTCACATTGTAGCAAGACATTTTTTCCTTTATCGATCTGTGCCTGCAGCCTCTGAAAACAGTGTGCAGTAGCCATGAACCTGAGTGAGCAGACATCCCATTTTGCGGGCTCAGTTTTGTTGTTTCCACCTCTTCCCCAGTGGCTCTGGGAGCAAAAGTGCTCTGTGCTTCCCAGTGGGGTTTGTGGGGCCCGGTGGGTGCAGCCATGGCCAGAGCCTCTCAGAGGCCTCTTGGTGCGTGCTTAGGTGAGGAGATGGGCTCACAGAGCAGAGGAATGTGGAAGCAGTTGAACACAGTGAGTGGTCTGCAGACAGCTTGGAGAGCTTGTTGGTGGTGCTCAGGCCCATATGGCTGAAAGGCAGCTGTGGCCCCGTGGTGTTTTGTCAGGAGACACTTTAAAGAGAAACCTCGAGCTCTTTCTTCTCTGACTGATGCTCGAGTATGTGCATTTATACAAATGCATGGTATGTGAGCGGTCACATCCTTGTTTAAAAGGACAGTTGTTCCCTATAGCCCATTAGGGACAGGTAATAATTCTAATTAATTTTAAAAGAAAATGTATTGTAAGTTATCCTTTCATATTGCACCATGTGCAGAGTACATCAGAGTCAGAACGGGCCCAAAGCAGACCATTCAGATCAGGATTCAGGGAGTATCCTAAACCAGAACAATCGCACCGTGATCGGTGAAGCTGTGCCTGTGCGAAGCTGAGAACAAGGTCAAGTCCTGAGCCTCTGAAAAATGAGTCTCCAGCTGAGTCTTTGTATTTCCCAAAGATTCTGTTACGCCAAATTGAAGCTAAAGCTAGAAAACGGACAGTACTTGCAAAAAGCAAGGTGACAGGGCCAGAGAATTAAATCTAAATGTCAAAAAATGCATACATTTCAACAAGCACACTCCTGAATCCCATGCTACAAAAGATATGAGGTAAAGGTCGTGGCTGGGAGATTAACAAGGGGGTTAGACCCTGATCTGCTGTATCAAACCAGCTCTTCCATTGCCAAAAACAGGTCAAAGTGTATGCTGTCCTCATCGGCTGAACAGCAGGTGTGTATCTAAGGAGCAGACAACCAGCCTGTCCCTAGCAGTGGTGTGGTACTGTAGGGTATGTTTACACTGCAGTGGTATTAGGGGCATGGGCTTGTGTCTGGAGTTAGTGCCCAGAGTGCTCCCGCCAGCATGTCTTGCAAAAGGAAACCAATACTAAAAGAGGATCAGAAGAATGGAGACTTCAGTGAGATAGACTTCAGGCTGGCTGGTGGTGCGTGGGTAGGAATGATGCTGGGCTGGATAAGCACCTGAATTCTGTTCACTTTAAGTGCAGTCAACAGAACTATCGTTGGAAGACACAACCATTCAGCTACACATGAGCCAGCACAACAAACAAGCAGTGAATGTGCTGAAATGATGTTGGGAGCAGTTGAAGAATGAGAGGGAGGGCAAAGCTGGGGCTGGAGGCACATTGGCAGCAGCGGTGGAGTTTGTGGGCAGCTCAGGCCCTCTCCTGTCACTGGGTGCCCCGTGCGGTGTGCCAGGCAAGGTGCCACCCAGCAGCAAGGTGCTTGAGCAGCCCGATAGCAGCACCGCAGTGAGCTGTGGAGGAGATGGAGAGCAGCCAGGTGCCTCTGTGTGAGGATGGCCATACGGCCATTGCTTTACGCTGTTCTTCCCCTACAGAGACAGCTGGAACTAAAACAGAGCCTCTCATGCTGCCATTAAAAGGTTCTTTTTTTAAGGACATGTGCACTTAATGTCAGAATATTGAAACCATATCCACGTGAATAAAGTTAGCAAGCCAGTGATTCATTGCTGTTTCAAATCTCTATCTAGCCACAGTAAATTTCTGCTCAGTAGTGACAGTCTGTGTCCACATGCGAGCTATGATTTACAGCTCTGTGTTTTGTATCAACAACATCTGTTTAACAAAAGGAAAAAAAAAGCCAAGAACATTTATTTTCTAATCTCTGTACCAGATGTTGTTTCTTTATGCACAAGATCCAGGGATTATATCAGAAGTAACTTAATTATTTTAAATGAATAATCTGAAGTGTTTTTCCTAAAGCTTGTCCTGTAACCACTAACAACATGAAAACATAGGAATGTGGAAAAGTAAATTCATATTTTGCACAAATCTATAATTATATCTATTTTAAGGGCAGCACAAATATAAAGAACGAAATCCTAGCTTGTGATGGTAGTGCTGGGATTCTTGAGGATTTGCAGAGCAGAATATCAATTCTCAGAGTTACGATAGAGATAAGGCAGCAGAGAATGACTGAGGCAGCGTCAGAAAGCAACAGCTGAGGAACGGGCACTTGCCACGGGCAGAGGAAAGCATGGGAAGGCAGCAGAGCTTCAGAGAGCGGTGCTGGGCTGAGGTAGAAGCTCAGGCCCTCCTCCCTCAAGGCAGGAAAATAGTCACTGTGCATATCACAGCATGAGATTGCAGAATAATTCAAGCTGGGAGTCACCTCCTGAGACCCCCCAGTTCAACCCCTGCTCAGAGCAAGTCCAGATGAAGCAGAATGCTCAGGGCCACGTCCATTTGCGTGGTGACCCAGTACCTACCCAAACCAAAGGCCCTTCACTTGCTCCAGTTTGTCAGTGTCTGTGGTGGTGCTCCAGATACATGGTGCTCCAGATACAGCCTTACACATGCCAGTGGGAAGACAAGAATTGCTTCCCTTCGTGTGCTGGCTGCACTCTGGTTAATGCAGCCTGGGGTGTGCTTTGCCTTTTTCACGCTAAGGGCACACTGCAGCTTCTTGTGCTTAGCACTTACGTATGGGCTTGCCCACAGAAGTGGTGCTAGATCACATTCAAACTAACGGGCTGGACTGTGAAAACATATTTTTGCTATTGTTTTCATCTCTTGAAGCTAAATGCCAGACCCTTGTGTTCTCCGAGCAGGAACTCTGGGGGGCTCTTCCCTGGAAAAGCAAGGTCCTCCTTTACACTCTCAAGCTGAGTACCAAAACCGCCACACACAATACTAGAGGTTTGAGATTTATTATCATTCGTCCCCATAGCTTTTTGGGGGATTTCACAAACTGGAACACCAATAATGAAGCGCTGCAAGACATTCATGAGTGACTGGCCTAGATATCAGAGCTCACAGTTATGCGGAATTAAGGTGATAGATTCTGTTGCAGCCCTCAAAAACATCCAGTCAAATCAAAATGAAACTAAATGCACCAATGGTGCTGCTAAAGCAGACTGTGAGGCTACGTTACACTTCCAACCTCCTTTTAGTGGGAAACAGATTTCTGTATTTTCCAGTGCACCGTGGAAGTTGTAGAATATATCAATCAAGTATAGGCCCAGTCAGATATATTAATTTTCTCGTTGCATAAAGATTTATCTGTAATTGCCAAGGTTTATTTTTATTTTCCTTGAATTACTGTTGTGCTTGCATATGGCTGCATAACAATTCCTAATTTCCCGCCCTATATTCTTGTACAGCACAGATTGCTTATCAAATACAGTCTTAACATTAAAGTGTCAAACAGGATTTGCAGAAAGCTATTTGGATTTGTAGTTTGGGATGAACGTTTATCAAATTGTGGATTAGCTGAATCATGCACTGAACCAAATTATTATTGTCTGTGATTAAATCACAAAGTGGTTATTGCCCCATGTCATCTAAAGCACAAGATAGTTTAAATCTTCAAAATCCCTTTTTTAAGGTGGCTATAGGAGCTACGTCGATGCAGACTTTTATGACCAGACTGCATCCCCAGGCAGAAAAAAAACAGCTTTCAGAAGGTAGCTTGGACCGATCGCTCTCTGCTTACATGGGCAGCTAATCTAGGAAAGAAATAGATGGACTTATTTACACCTCAGACACGCAGAATCATTTTTTAGTAAATAGACCTCTCTGTACCTGGAGCTAGAGTATTTTTTCAAGGTGTTGGCTCAGGAAAGAGGAGTGAATGGCCCTGCTGGTTCTTGTACCTGAAAGGGCATGAGCAATAACATCTGCAGTTTATTAGTATTCACATGGAAACACAAGTCTTAGGGCACAACAGAGTCGGAGGGGCTGAGTGGTGGCACTCGCTGGACGTGGAGGCTACTGAGTGATGAGAAGCGAGTGCCTTGGATGTCCCCAAATTGGGCCTTAGCACTCCCATATGCACTTCTCGTTTCTCTAAAGCTGTAGGAGGCTTTTCCAGGCTGCCATCACAGTTTCTATCCAGCACATGCCAGCAGTGAGTCACCAAGGAGTGAGTGGCTTGTGCTGGACATGGGAGTGGTGGGCTGGGGAAGGCGGGGGCAGCTGGGAGGTCACCGAGCAGTCATAGCTCCTCTCCTTTTTGAGTAGGTGGGAGGGAAGTCCCCAAACTGCTTGTTTTCATGTTGCAACAATGGGTCACGGGGTAGAAAGGGCTGAGCGTCGCCACACTGGGCAGTGCCTGATAAGGAAATGAAAGCTCTGTATAGCTGGCAGCAGCGTGGTCTCTGAGTGAGCCTGTGGGGATGGCACTGGCAAAAAGTCTGCATTAGGCTGCCTTTGCTGCTCTACCTCATCCCCCTTGTCCTACTCTTTGACCTATTTTCTCTCATTGTTATCTAGTAATCTGTTTTTTAAAAGGCTCAGCCCAGCCTCTCCCGCTGGTTGCAGCTGATCCATCTCTCTGCTGCCTGTGAAACCGGCACCTCCTGAAGGAGCATCTCCTGCCAATTACTCTGAAGACATGGATTCAGCTCAGCGTGAGAGTTCAATTGAAGCCAGTTGGCCATGCCAACAGGACAGGGACAGCTCAAGAAAGACTTTTTACAAAGTACAGAAACTCCAAACAAATTTTTGCACTCTTTCCTCCCTCCAAGCTCAGACAGAGCTATCAGAATCAGAAAAATGGAAGTGTTTGATTGAAGGGAGCACTCAGCCCTTCGCTCTGCCCTGCCCTGCCCTGGACAGCCTGCAGGAAGAAAGGAGAAAGTCGCCTAGAGGCAAAAGCAGGCTCTCACTCTGAGCATTCCTCTCAGAAGAAGGCTCTGAGGTTTCTCAGCAAATGCAAGGAGCAAATCCTCTAAGCCCTGCGACTGCTCAGCGTGTGCCCTGCCATCGGCACCTGGCACTGTGCACATGCAGGGGACCTCACGGGGAAGCGCGTGCCCTCCCGGGCCTCGCTGCTGCTGGGGTCCTGCCAGTGGGATTTGCTGCCAGGGAGGCAGGCGGGAGCGAGCATGCTGGATCACCGCACGAAATGTCTGCTCTGCTCGTGTGCAGTCTCTTTGGCCCGCAGCCTTTTGGCTAGCCCCACCTGCCCTTTTATTTTTTTCCGTCCAGCTGAGCTGGCGGAGAGGAGGCTGCGGCTCCCTTCTGTCCCTGCAGCCTTCCTGTCTGGCTGACTCTCTGCCCTAGACACAGACGTATGCTTAAATACGAATTCTGCGAGGCGCACATCATGCTCGAGGAGGGAGGGTGCAGCAAGTAGGTCCTGTGATCCGTAGGTGGGCTGCTGCGGTTGGGCTGAGGATAGCTGCTGTCTGATGCAAGAATGAAGTAACAGTAACAACACACCACACTCAGCCCCAGCTGTTTAGAAAGGTTTCTGTACATTTTAGCCATTCATTTTCTGTCTGCTTCGTTTTAGAGTGCTGCGTCCACATAGCTCAATCTCTGCGCGTTCATTTGTTGCTTGAGCTATGTCACCTTGTGCTAACCTGGTTGCTGCTTATAGGCTGTGACAGCTGCTGGCAGAGGTTTGCCCTGCTCCCTACCAACAGCCCGCCTCGTTCATGTAGGTTGTTGGCTCAAAATGTCTGCCTAGACCCCGGGAATACAGCTGGATTTCTAAGAATGGCTAAGGCAGGGCAGATGACACACTCCCAGCTCCCATCCCCACAGCAGCCAGGGAAGCAGCACCTGCAGCATGGCCGAGGCACACTGCAGCTTTAACGTGTGTGAACTGGTCAAGGTGAACCCTGGGCTGAGCCCATAAACGTTTTAAGTCCCAGAACAAATGTTTGGTGTTGTACAAACATGTTAACTACCTCAAGTTAATTGGCAAGCAATTACCTTGAAGTAAAAATAGCTTTCCTGCAGCTGAGCAGTCACAGAGTGCCTGTCCCCCCGTGAACACTTCCAGTTCACTAAAACATTCTGCAGAAGAACCCTTTCCTATTTGTCTTGTGGAACCTCACAGGTTTGTGATTGAAAAGTTTTGTCCCCAGAGGCAATTGCAAATTGCTTGAGGTACAGACTCAGCAAACAGGGCTGTGCAACGGAGCTCATTTTCATGCTGCCCTTTAATATTATTAGAGTTCTGCAGTTCACAATACTTGGGGAAAAAAAAGATGGTATTGACTGGCAAATGCGTGCCATTCAGCAAGGGAATATAACTAGCACGTATGTTACAATGGGACTATTGATGAAGGCCAGATAAATATTTTTAACTTAAAGACAGGTTGGCTGGCATTTTGAGTGACATAATCACACAGTTGGACTGGGTTTCTGTATGTGTGTGCTGTCAAGAACCAAGAAGCAAAGTCCTGCCAGTACCCACCATAGCACTTGGGACTACCAAGTGAGAGCCTTGCAGTCAGCTGTTTGACCTGGCTATAAAACTCAGTTGCTTCTTTTGCTGAGATCTTCCACCCATGCAGTCCCGTCAACTTCTCTTAGAACTTGGCTTAAGCCCTTGCTTGATCCTCTGCAACCTTCTGGCAAAATAATGCCTGGATCCTCTGGATCTGCTACATAACCACAGCCGGGTTTCTTCCTTGGGACTGATTATCACAGCAGTGATGGGAAGCAGAGTTGAGTACACGTGGATGTGAGAGAGATGGAGCTCTGCGACTCTGGGGTTGTGGTGGCCAAGATGGGCTGGCACATGGTGCAGAGCTGTGTTGGCCAAACAGCTATGCGTTGCATGACAGCAGTGAGGTGCTGTGTGCCTTGTCCCTCTCCTCACCCACTTCTGGTCACCCCTCTCCCCAGAAGGTTTAACCTTGTGCAGAGGAGGGGGCAGCAGGTGATGATGGGAGCCTTGGGACAGGCTGACTGCACTGGGCTGCCCGGCAGCAACACGGATGCGTGTTGTGTTGCTCTGGGTGCCTCAGTGCAGTGGAGGGTCAACCTGCAAAGCCCTTCCCAGGCAGCTCACAGTCTCTGTCTCACGTCCTGGAGAAGTGAGGGAGTGGCAGATGGAAAACAAAACTAGCAAAGTGCATTTCACAGTCCTGGCTCAGCAGACATGAGAACCGCAGTGATGGAGTCTCAGATTGCTTTCCCTCTGCAGCTTGGCATTGGAAGCTTCAGCATTGCAGTGAGCCGTTCCAAGAGGTGCTCCCAGCCCTCAGTTGGCTCCTGTGGCAACGTGTCCTTGAGGCAGGTACATCCAGGTGTGTCAAGCAAGAGAAGCAGTGATGGTTGCAGACACCAGAGCTTTCCAGGAAATATTCGGATACAACTGCAGCTCTGTTCACCGTAGCTCCTTTGAGTTCACTTTCTGCGACTATAGTGGCAAACATTTTGCAAGCAAAAAAAAAAAAAAAAAGCATCGAGCCAGAGAAGTGCTGTGCACAAACTAAGCTTAGTATAGATGACTACACCTGTGCTTAACGCTAGGCACGTGATAAATGCTCTGCTAGATCCTAGCCAAAATAAATTTAAAATAAATATCAGAGCTCGTGGAAAATGAATGCAGGTCTTGTAAGCGTACCTGGTTGCAGCCGAAATTAGAGCCTACAGCTGCATGTGTCTGTGGGGATATCCAGCAGGGAGGGGGCACGTGATCTCCACCAGCAGAGCTGGTGAAAACAGGTTTTGATTTGAATGAGTTATGACCCATTGAAAATGGCATCATGCGTAACCACAGTAAATTGTCATAATGAGATCACGAGGCTCGAAGAAGTGGGCAGAGAGGAAAGGCTTCATTCCGCCAGTGCACACGGCTGACCGAGCTGTGGGCTGCAGAACGCAGCAAAGGGCACACCGTCTCCTTCCCTGGGCATCCTGTCATTGCAGTGACAGCACCCGAGGTTGCACAGTAGGACAAAAACTCGTTAGAAGTGTTGAGTTAAAAAGAAGGAAACAACCCAGCACTCTTGTGGCTTTGCATTTAGTCTTGTACAGGGTAGCAGGGGATTGGGCTAACCCAAGTAATGGAAAAATATAAACACTATAAGTGCTTCCAGTCTCATGGCAGCTTTCTGAGTTAGCTTGGTGGTTTCGAAACGTTCCTGTCAGAGGGCCTGATGGTCAGGGTAGAGCATGACATAGCTGAAAGTAGTCCTCTCCCTCTGGAAGCACAATAAAATTGTATTCACGGGCTCATAAACTCATAGACACAAGCCAGGCCATGTGGATCTGCTCACATAAGGCTGCCACTGGATGCTCAGCTACACATAATGCAGAACCAGCTCTGACTTCTGTATTTTTGTCTGCAAACAAAGAAGCTGAAAGGCAAAGTCTGAGGCTGCAGTAGGGGTGATGCACCTGAGACTGTACCAGATAACATAAGTAGCACAGCTGTTGGCTGCCAGAAGTCTTGTAGGTGGAATTCCAGAAAGTACACCTGTTTTGGGGAGCTGCAGGGAAATAAACCACATCCCTCAGTGCCACATCTACACATTTCTCGAACACCTCGAGGGATGGTGACTCCACCACCTCCCAGGGCAGCCTGTTCCAATCCTTGACCACTCCTTCTGAGAAGAAATTTTTCCAAATATCCAACCTGCTCCCCTGGCGCAGCTGGATGCCTTCCCCTCTAGTCCTATCACGAGTTATGCAAAAGAGGCTCTCCTTTCAGAGAGTTATAGGGAGCAATAAGGTCTCCCCTCAGCCTCCTCCAGACTTGACAGTCCCAGCTCCCAAACCTACCCTGGCATAACTTGAGGCCATTATCTCTCATCCTATCATGAGTTACCTGGAAGAAGAGACCAGCCCCCACTTCACTGCAGCCTCCCTTCAGAGAGTTGTACAGAGTGAGAAGGTCTCCCCTGAGCCTCCAGACTCAACAATCCCAGCTCCCTCAGCCACTCCCCATAAGATTTGTGCTCCAGACCCCTCACCATTTTCATTGCCTTTCTCTGGACATGCTTCAGGTCCTCTACATCTTGTAGGGAGCAGCCCAAAACTGAATGTGGAAATCAAGATGCAGCCTCATCAGTGCCAAGTACAGAGGGATGATCACCTCCCTAATCCTGCAAACTGCACTATTTCTGATATAAGCCAGGATGCCATTGGCCTTTTTGGACACTTGGGCACACTGCTGACTCTTGGTCAGCCAGTCAACTAACACCCTCAGATCCTTTTCCTCTGTGCAGCTTTCCAGCCACTCTGCCCCAAGCCTGCAGGGATGCATGAGGTTGTTGTGACTGAAGTGTAGGACCTTGCACTTGGTCTTCTTGAAGCTCATGCAGTTGGCCTCAGCCCATCAGTCCAGTTTATCCAGATCCCTTTGTAGGGCCTTGCTCCCCTCAAGCATATCAACACTTCCTCCAAACTTGGTGCCATCTGAAAACTTAGTGGAAGTGCACTCAATCATGCAGGGGACTGGAAGAAACACGCTCCAGTTCATGCTGTTTCTGTTTTAAAGTTATCAAGGGCACATGTCTGTGGAGGCCTGTTGCAAAACACTGTATGTATGATTAACCACATCCTCCAACTCCCCCAGGGTGGAAGGCAGAGGTGCGTTGATGTCATGCATCACTGGATGCGGGACCTACTTCCTTTGTCTCATACGCTAGGGCAAATCGCATTGCTTGCCACATGGTTGGCACTCCTCCCAGTCTCGCACCCTCCAGCCTGTTACAGGTTACACACAAATATCTGTGCCCCTGGGTAAGGGAGGAGATTGAGCCTCATGCTGCTGCACCACATTCCCAATTTGTATCAGCTATCTGCAGCACTTCTGTTATGACCAGATTCATAGCCTAAGAACATGAATATCCTTGCAATGCCCAATCCTTTGCCAGTCAGCCCTTCGCCATGGGGCTACGCTGAGATACGCAGTCTGAACAGCATGCTGAAACCCAAGCCATTCCTGGGATCCCAAATCTTCCACTGTGGGCAGCTGAACTGGCCCCGAGACCATTACTACTGCAGCAGGCATGCTGCAGGCCAGCCTGGCAAGGGCTGTGGCTTGCCTTGTCTACCTGTTGGTTTGCTGGTACTCCTGCAGGGACAGTGAAACAGGCAGAGGCCTGACAGCTGAGGAGACAGCAGGGAATGTGTCCCTGTGAGTGCTTCGAAGCAAAGCCCAGGAGCATGTGAGGTCCCAGAGAGGCCTCCTTGTGTGTCTCTTCATGCCAGGGCTGCAGATGGGACAGGAGCAGCTGTGGGAAACCAGGATTTTGCACTTGATGCTTTCTGTGTAGACAGAGAAAGGCCTGTGTAAAATGTCTGTTCCATGCAGTGACTGTGAAGCTCACTTGTTGTGCGTCATCTGCTGAGAAGTACCTGAGTCTACATTCTCTGGTCTCAAATAGAAGCACTGCAGAAACCCCCTACTAACGTTGCTGTTTTTCTGATACCTGTGTAGGAGAAGAATTTGGACTGGTTCCCTCGGATGAGAGCCATGTCTCTGGTCAGCAATGAAGGCGACAGTGAGCAAAACGAAATCAGGAACCTGCAGGAGAGGCTGGAGTCAACCATGAGCCTTGTGAAGCAGCTCTCCAGCCAGCTGGCTGAGCTGAAGGAGCAGGTAGGTGCACTACCCAGGCCGCAACCTGAACATGTGCACTGGGCACACTTGCGCCCCTTGGGTCACGGTCAGGACAGTGTAACAAAAGAGACTTTTGTCTGATAAAGGTTTCATTTTTCTTCCAGTAAGCTTTCTGAGTAGATGCAGTGATAGGGGTTTGCGATGAAATTGTATCCTGTTAGCAGCGGCAGAGAATGGGTGAGGGGAGTGAGTTACGAAATCCCCCTGTGGGTGTGTGAGGACAGAGGTGGTCTTTGCACAGGCAGGCACAACACAGCCTGGCAGCAGGGCCGAGGCAGCATCAGATACAGCTGCCTACTCATGGGAGTCAGCAGAAAAGCTTTCTCAATCTGACACACAGGAGTTTCCCTCACTGAGAATACCAGCAGCACTGTGCTGAAAACAATTGCCCGAGCCTGTCGCTCTGCCTGTGTCACCTTGTGCCTCTGAGCTCCTCTCCCCTGGCATATGGGCACCAGGTACCACCTCTCTCCCAGCCCTGCTTCTGCCTCACCTCCTCCTCACTTGAGGACCACAAGACTGGCTCAGCTCCCTTGTAACCTAAGATGCCCATCACCTTAGGTTTGTTCGTTGCAGTCTTAGAAAGACAGCGTTCTGTTTTCTGTATGGAATGCCCTTCCAGTTGTACCAGCCATTATCCTATCATCCCCCTTGAAATCCTTCCTTAAAACTCTTTCTTCCTGTGAAAAACTTGACAGAGGTTTAGGCTGGATGTGCTGTTCCCATTGCTTACTGCAATTATCTACACTGCCCCGGATGGTTTTTCATATCCCTCTGACTGACCTTGCCTTCTCCTGGCTCGAATTTAAATTCTTTGGGGCTGGGACCACCCTTCAATTCTGTCATTGTACAGCACCAGGTGCAGATGCTGACCCTGCGTGGGGCTGCACAACATGATAGCAAAGCAAAGGATGCGCTGTAAAACCTGCCACTGGAGAAGAATCATGCACAAATGAGAATCAAATGTCCACACTTTGTGAGAGACAGATTTCCCACTTCAAAGGCATCTCTTACTTGTAATTTTTAATGCTGAAGAATAGAATTCCACTCCCTGTTGTTTTGCTTATATGTAGCTTGTTCTGTGACTGCTAAATAATAGTAAAAAGCAAAAAAATAAATCTCGTCTCTCTCTGCCTTTCCACCTTAGATGACAGAACAAAGGAAGAATAAGCAGAGGCTGGGCTTTCTTGGATCAAACACACCCCATGTGAATCATCACATGCCACCACCCTGATACCATGGGGAGAAGCCGTGACTGGCCTTTCATCAGTATTCCTGCTTTATTACCGAATAAAAAACTGAGATTGAGAGGAGTGAACAGTGCCTATTGTTACGAAGTTAAAAACAACCAAGTGCCAAGATGTTAAGTGGTTTAGCTCTGGGAACAATTTGTAGCTGTTTTTCATGGTTGAAAGGGACCTAGAACGCAAGTGATACAAGGCAGTCCGTTTGTATTCATTCAGGGGGCCCAACTCACTGCGTTTGTGCTCTACAATTCAGTGGCTTTAGCAGCAGCAGCTGCCTGCGAGGGAATCAGGGCAGTGCCCGGCTGCATCCTTTGTGCTGCCTTCAGCTTTCTCCTTAAAGCACCAACAAAATCAAGGCAGGAGAAATGTATATTAGCACAAATACAGCCTGGTTCAGAATCAATAGAAGCCGCTCCTTGTCTTATTTGTCAGATAGCAACATTAGTCATTTTTGCTTGGCGTCTACTATTTTTTAATTACGGTAAATATGTCAGTTGGGTAAGCAATATTGTTGCTTCAAGTAACTTCTACGAGGAGGGAAAGGGGAGAAACCTCAAAAGACTGGAACAAAAAAGGAAGAAAAAAGAGAAAAAAAGTTGCAAAGAGAAACATTAACGCTTTTGAATTTTAGCTGTCACCATGCAATTTCTTATTTATAACATGGAGCACAATGGATCTACAGCTGTGGGAATGTTATGCACATAACACTGACAACATAACTGGAAGTGATTTCTTTCTCCTGGATTCACATGTTCTGGATTAATGTGGCCGTGAGACTTCCCATACCGAGGAGTTAAACTGTGCTTAAAATTCAAATTCCAATGGAGGATTCAGGAAAAACATGAGATCTGTAGTTTGAAGTGTGCATGTGTGTATTTTTTATTTTTATTTTTTGAAGCTTAAAAATGCCTTTCTACATGGAGCTGTAATGGTGTCACTACCTTTCACAAACACACTGTCAGTGAGAGATGACCTTTGTAAATCAGCGCCGTATTCTGCCGGTGTTCTTCTGAGCAGAGGAGCCTGGGCTTAACCTTCCTCTGTCAGCCCTTCCTTGCTGAAGGGGCTTACAGGACAAGCACTGGTGATGGGGCACAGCAATGATGCCAGAGGAGCACAGGATTGGATGGGGCACATCAGTGATGCTGGAGGAGCTCTCTTCCAGAGCTAGGCTCTAGGAAGGGCAGTAGCCGAACTGTCTGTTCAGGTCTCTGATGTATTCTCAGTTTCCTGAGATGGTTTTAGAAGAGAAGTTACTGGGTATCCGCAGAGCCCAGCAGGCTTTTAGATGAAGATTTTCAGGGCACAAATGAGAGCTGTGGTCCCAGTTCACTTTCATCTTCAGAGGATTTTGGATCCCTAGCTGTCCTTGGTTGCATTGGAAAACGTCTCCATTAAAGTGGAGTCACTTTATAAACTAAAATATTTTTGCAATAATTTCCCCCTGTAATATTTCCATTTTGTTACAGAAGCCGTTTTAATCAAGGGTGGAAATACTGTTGACTCCAGCATTTTTAGTATCTCCCTGAAAAAATACTGTCTGGTTATTAAGACACAATTCAAACCAGCAGATCCAGAATAAAAGGAAGGGAGGAGCATTTCCCTCCCTTCATCCCAAATCCAGGGCTGTTCTTGGAACCTCTCTCTTTTTTTGTGTCCGTGAGGTGAATGGGATAAAAATAATGTACTCTGGGGTCTGATCCTTCTACTGCCAGCACATTTCACTCTGGCTTCTGTTGGGTCCCAGAAACCACGACCCAGCCAGCGCTCTGCCCTCATGTTCTGAGATGAGGACCAGGTGGTGGTTATCACAACCGGGACCGGGGCAGAAAAGGTGGAGAGTGAGAAACTAAACCCTCGACAGCTCCTCTGTCACCTTGGTGCTTCCCAACCAGCTGTGCAAGAGGAGAGCTCAAAGCAGAATACAGAAGTGCAGTTGTCTTCAGTGGACAACTGTGATCTTTTAGGAATAAATTGTGGAGTGTGCCTTCGTGTGACTAAGGCCTTGCTTCTGCTGCAGCTGGGCTGTGCTGCTGAAACCCCTCAGTGAGGCCGTCTGTCTGTGGGGATGGGCTCCGTGTAGCAATTAGCGTCCAGCACTGAGCGGCTTACAGTGACTTTATTCTGGGAGCTTGCATCAGCCACATGCTGTGCAGTAACCAACTCCCGTGTAAAGTAAGGCCAGGCCGGCCTCTCTGACTGGGCCTATTGTGAAGCACCAAGTCAAAGGAGTTGTGCACAAACGTCAACTCAGTGGTGAGGTTGTGGAGAATCAGACCCGGCAGCCGTATTGATTCAAATTAGTTTGTGCAGTTCATCTGTTTGTCACAGCCTGTTTCAATAGTCATTTCCTTCATCCCCACACACATGTGCCGATGTCGTAGGTGTAGAGCATGGTTGATTGGAACAAAGATGAATTATTTGCTACTTACTGGGGTTTGGCTACAGCTGGACACGGTTGACACTTTTGCTGTTTATGCTCAAAAAAGCAGTTGAACTACTGTGCATCGCAGGAGGCTTGTGCTGCTTGAGCTGCAACTCAACACGCCTGTGCCCTGAGCTCATGCCTGCAGTGGCATACGAGCAATGCTCTGCCCTGCACCGTGACCAACATCCCCCAGTTCCGGAGCCTGAGGAGGAGCAAACCCTTCAAAAACTAGAAACTAATACATGCCAATTAGCCTTTGCCACAGTGCCTGTCCTCTCTTTTTAGCTCCAGAGAGAGACCTCTCTAAGTGATGCAAGCAAGTGACGGTGCTTGCACAGATGGCAAATATATTTCACTGAGCATTTTGATGTTCTTGCTGATTCTGCCAAAGCTTATGCCTGTCCTGCAGCTCTCATCCATGTGAGCAACCTGTACCTAAACAGGAGGCTTCTTACATGAATAGCAGTTGCAGGGTCAGAGCTCAAGCCTTAAGGATTGTGAAATACCCCCCACCAGAGAGTTTATAACAAGGGAAAAATTCATTGTTTTATACATATATTTATATGTATATCTTTGTTTAGTGCAGCAGGGGTATCCTCTTAGGCAAGCATCATCACTTGCATATCCTATTTATATGAAATGATTGCAAAGAAGTTAAAACATCTAAGAGCTTTTAATGCCTTAGAGGGATTTATAATTGTAAGCTCCTTGACAGTTAAAATCTTAAGTAAACGTGTCCATTGATGCTGAATGTAACTTTTAATAAAAAGTGTGTAATTTTACATATGTTTGCCTCACTTCTTCTTTGTGCAGAGATGTGGAGATAGAGTTGTTGCTGAATTTGGAGGTTGGATGAGGCCTGGACAGCTGGATCTGGTGGGTGGCCACCCTGTCCATAGCAGGGAGTTGGAACTGAGTGGGCTTTAAGGTTCCTTCCAACCAAACTCGTTCTGTGATTCTATAACTACCATTCTATGAATCAAAGACTTCTAGGAAACCCAGGGCATGCACAGGAGACCAAGTTGTGGCAATAAATGTGTCCTCTGTATGCATCAGTTTTTTCTGAGTGACAAATTGAGTGACAGCAGTTCAAACTCGGATGGAGAGGCCCAGTCCAGTAATACAAGTGAGGATTTATTTTACTTCAGGCATAGCTTATTCCACTCAGGTGAAGGGGATGGACTGCCAAAGGCCTGGAGGCAGATAGGTGTGTGATTTGCTGAGTGCTTTTTGCTCAGTCCCTAGGAGGCGGGTTGGTGGCAGTCACAGTGATGGATGCAAGTGCCACTGACATGCTAAACACCTCAGAGTACTCCACTGCATGTGGTCTTGGCTCACGGGGTAGCTCTGTCTGCCCACTTGGGCCTGGCTTGAGCAGGCAGCACAGTGAGGTTTTGAGCACCAGCAGGGCCAGGGTAAGGTCCTCGTGCCCCCGATGAGGGCAGTCCCATGGGACCATCATCCAACAGCACCATGATGGGCAGCTCCTGTGCACCTTGTGTAGGCCGTCCCAGCAGCCAGTGTCCCTTCAGGACAGGGTTGGAGTGCTGCTGAGGAGCCCATCAATGTTGTTACTCATTGTCCTGCCAATTCCAACCACTGAGTTTGGAAATCGAGACCTCAAGTAATGAAGGGCAGCACACAGGTTGAAGGCTTAAAGGTTCTATGTGACTTCTGCTAGGGCAGGGCTTGTGTGCGTGTGATACTTTGGTGGTTTGGTGGGAGTTTTTCTCATGTTTTCAGTGTAACTGCTTCAAATAGGATGTTGAGAGAGAGACTGGGGGGTTTCCCTTCTCTTCTAGGTAGAACAAGCAAGGAAGGCAAACAGCCAAAGGCCATCGCCTCTCTGAACCCTGGCACCTTGGGCTGAGGAAATCCGTGGTCTTGCAAAAAAAGGAAGTGCCCTATAAATCTGGGACAGGAGAATATATACAACACAAAAGCATTATTTTTCCAATTATGTTTATTACAGACAGTCAATATTTATTAGTAAGGGAACGAGTTCTCAGTGAGAAAAAAAAAAGGCTGCTAATGAGGGAAATCCCATTAAGCAGAGCATTTCTGTGCACTCATGATCCCAACCTGCTGAGTTTTTGAATGGAAGCAACTTTCTTTAGCATTCTGTGCTATGACTGTAATGTTAAATTGAAGGAGCTTGTTTACTGCAAGGCTTCTCAGATCACTCTGCAAAAAGGATGTCCTGAGAGAAAATGCACTTTCATACAGACAGCTTTCAACCTAAGATTACAGACACACCAAATGAAAAGCCCCCAACCTAAAATTAAGCACCTCTGCCGAAATGGCAGCCATTTCACACACAAATCTCAGAACTGATGGCTGAGGCTTCTGTTTTTCAGCACCTTTCTGGTTCAAAAGGCGTTGCAGGGAGCAGGCGGCTCCCTCAGCAGCAGCATGTAGCTCAGTGGGTGCACACCGGTGTGCTCCAAGAGCGAATCAGGCTCATTAGCTTCCATAGTTGCTGCTGTTGTGACAAAAGCATCTGCAGGCAAGGATGTTTGCTTTGGAATGAGCCTGCTTGTTTTCTGGGGATGGCTGCCAAGTTTATTTTTAAGCTGAGAAAACTGAGATTTCAGTCTGCTAACCTTGCTGCTGTCCCAGGATGCCCACCGGTCCAGTCGGCAGCATGGCTCCTGTTCGGAGACGCTCGGACTGAACTGTCCCTATTTGCACAAAATTGTCCCAAACAGGCCTGAAGTGCCAAAAAAGGAATCCGACCTCCAGGAATTTAAAATGCAACGTGTATTGCTATCATCAATTCACACTTGCCTGCTCTATTTATATGCTCTACTTTTTAGTGTGAAGCAGAAGCAGGAAGTCGCAAGGCACAAGACAAATAGCCTTTAGAACCTGTCTATTTTAAAGCATTTCTGTTGCTGCAAACAGACAGCAGTTAGTTATCTCTATTTTTATTTTATTTTATTTTTTGCACAGTGGATTCCTTACCCCTCGTCTCCCACCTTTATCTCATCGTGTCTGCACCATGCCCTTGTGCTGCTGTGCTGAGGGCGAGACCTGGGCACGTCCTGCACATACTTGCAGGGCTGGAAGCCATGCCACGAACCTCAGCCTGTGGGAGCACAGCTGAGCTGGCAGTGTCTGTCCTTACTACTTTAATTACTCCATTTAAATGTTGCAGATTGTCAACTAGGACGTTATTTAACTTGGTACAAGTGCTATTTTTTTAACAGAACTTACTGTGGCAAATTATTACACAAGTTTTGGCCAGCTCACCCATCACTTCACCAACTGTGGGTGATCCAAAGAGATTAGTGCCTTTTGCTCCACCTTTTAACCTCATCTATGGGCAAAATGTGTGCCACCACTGGGAACCAGATCAGATCCATTGCCCAAATCCAGCTCAGCCTCAGTCCAGCTGTGGCTTGTGGTATTGAGGGATGAGGACATTGTCATGACAGGTCTACTGCTACCACCACCCCCATTCAAAAGCCTGTGAATTCATTCAGGTGGGACTAGTGGTTTTGGGATCAACTACAGCATGAAGGCTCCAAATCCCTTTATAAAATCCTCCCTTCTGGCCCCCAGAGTTTGCAGTGCACTGCGTGGGCTGTGTTCTGCGTGACACCAAGCTGCCATGTGAACCATGGACTCTCTGTCACCTCATCATAACTCAGTGCAATGGCCTTCAACTGTGACATGGCAACCTGCATTTTGCAATCCTCTATGAGAAACATTTGCCCTCTCCCTACTGCTGTAAGGGTGCATTTGCTTCCCTCCCTTCCCTGCTGCACCAGTGTTATAGCGTGGGACGTCTGGGAGCCACATTTTCAGCCCAGCACAGGGCAATTTTGCAACAAAGCTCAAAAACATTTTCAGTCCTTGGTCAGTCTTGGATGCTGGCAGATGGCTGAGAGCTCGTATTTTTTCAGGTCAGCTTCTGCTAGCTTTTGAGGGTGGCTCTGGCCCATTTGCAGCCCACCAGGGAGCTACGTCAGTGGCTTTTCTGGCTTTGAAGCATTCACCCTAATTTGATAAAGACAGCAGAATTCATGGTGCCTCCAAAAGGCCTTCCTAGTCTTCATCTCTCTATTTTAAAAGGGAGGGTGTATGTGTTGTGTGTGATCGTGTGTGGTTTGCACACACACAACGCCGTTTGAGGGTATTTGGGAACACTGGCACGCAGAAACAAGGGCGGGCTGGCTGCAGACCTAAACAAGCAGTGCAGCTGGTCCTGTGAGCACTGCTGTCCCAGGGGAGATGCAGATTTTTGTGCCTGTGGCAGGACTTTGCTGTTAAAGGAGAAGGAGTCAGGAGAGGAGAGCACGGTCCCTGGAGCCATCCTGCCCTTCCTATGCCAGCACAAACATCTGCCTGGGTCCCCAGCTGCTCTGTCGGTGGGTGGAGAGATGCTGGGAGAGCTGTAACTGTGCTGTGCTGTGCTGCAGGTATAACATCACGCAGGGAAGAAAAGGAAAGGAATGAGAGCTCAAGGAAAGGTCCCAAAGGTACAGGAAAATGTTGTCAGGAATGGTGGTTGGACTGGTGGGCATTATGAGGAAGTTGCTACAGAGTTATCATCAAAAGCTGAAGTTATCAAAAGGTGATGGGCCTCTTGTAAATCTCAGCTGTCTTTCCAAATGACAGGACGTATCCAGCACCTTCCAGTCCAATGAAAGGGCTGTTGCGCAGGGCCATTGGTCTACAAAGTCTGTTTTTTCAGAAGTTTGCCCACAGCACCTCACTTGGGATGAGTGCTCTTTTACATGGTTAGCACAAATCCAAATAAATACAGAAATATAAACTGAGCTGGAAATTTACTGAGTACAAGCTGTCTTGCAAAATTGTCTGTGTTTCCTGGCTCTGGATGGGATGGAAATACCACAAAGCTCGCTTCTCTCATCGTAACGTGATACTTCTGCTTCCGGGCTCAGCTAAAAAGAGGTGGAGGCATGTACAAGAGCAGGAAAAAAAAGAAAAGCAAAAAGCAAGTGATAATCAAGCTTTTTTTTTTTTTTTTTAACGTGGAAAAAGTGTAACTAGTAATCACAAAGTGATCAGTGTGTGCATCTACCTGCATGCCTTGTCTCGCACAGGCCTTAGAGTTTTTTCCCCAAGAGATAGGGCCCAGTGCTGGAAAGGCAGCTAACCTGCTGGGAGGCCTTCCTGTGAGCAGGACACGGAGCTTGGCTGGTGCTTGCTGGGCTCTAACGTGGATCCAGCTGCTGGCCTTGGTTAAGTAAAGATGTTTCTCTTTTCCCTGCTTGTTCCCTGCTCTTCAGAAGAGGGGAACACAGTCCTGCGGCCTTCCCTTGGCCTGAGGTCCTCAGCCGTGCTTTCCCTTCTGTCACGTGACTGGTTCTTGTATGTGTTTCCTGCAATTTTTCCAGTCTGGCCAAATGTTTTGGAGACAGAAGTTACGTCAGCGAAGATGGCAGGGAAGGGAACAAAGTGCTTTCCCTGCTGGTGGTAGGAGTTCATGGCCATAACACCCGTGGTGAAGCAGCCACATCCCCAGCAAAAAATGGCTGGGAAGTCAGGACACCGCATGGCCCAGCATCTAGCACAGCAGTTCATCTTCCTCATGGTGCCACAGGGCCATCTGTCAAACCTGCCCTCACCACTTCTCAGCAAACCACCCTTGGCAGCCGCTTTCCAGAGAAGAGCCACCAGCTCGTGTCCTGGGGCAGCCCAAGTTCCTCCTGCATCTGCCAGCAAATGGCATTTTAACGGCATCTTCTGAGAAGGGACTGAGACCACACATGTCCTTTCAGCCAGGCTGTCAGATAAGTCTGCCCAGGGCTGTTGTGGATCTGGTGATCTGTGTTTAGAAATAGTCTTGGTATTTTTAAATGTTGCCTGGAGCCATCTGGTTCCCTCTTCGTTTTATGTTTTAATTGTCATTTATAACTTATTATACAAGCTATTCAAAAGCCAGACAGAGGCTGGAGGGAAGCAGGCACGTCCCCGTCTGAAGCTCATGCAAACCCCTGCAGCCTGTCCCTGCCCTTCAAAGAGGCCGGGGGCTGTGGCCCAGGCCCCATGACAAGCAGGCTGTGCATCGCACACTGCAGCCCAGCTGCAGCACAGGGCTTGCCCCTGGCACAGGGAAGAGGGCCCATCAGGGCAGGTGACCATCTGCAAACTGAAGGAATTTACTTTTTTGAAGATGCCTTTTAGTTTTCAGAGTGAAGCTGGCTCGCCTTTGCCTGCAGTGAGAGCAGCGAGCATGGAGGGCTGCAGACTGTTCAATCAGGCTGCTCTGGCTCCTCAGCTCCTTCACAGTATGGAGAAATGGCATGAATCCATCTAAATAATAATCTCTTATATTTCAAACTTGTGAAACAGGGCACTGAGCATCAAGCTGTCTGAATAAGGATACGCATATATTCTTTTTTTAAGAAAACCCTTTGATTTCTCTCTTTAGGATCCAAAGACTCCTCTTTTCAGGCAGATGGCAGAAATCATAGAATCATAGAATTATTAGGATTCTAAGATCATCCAGTCCAACCACTGACTCATCTCCACCATGCCCACTAACTGTGTCCCTCAGTGCCACACACATTTCTTGAACACCTTCAGGCATGGTGACTCCACCACCTCCCTGGGCAGCATTGATCATCCTGAGAAGAAATTTTTCCAAATATCCAACGTGAACCTCCCCTGACACAGCTTGAGGCCTTCCCCTCTAGTCCTATCACGAGTTATGAGGGAAAAGAAGCCAATCCCCACGTAGCTACTACCTCCTTTCAAAGAGTTTTAAGGAGCAATAAGGTCTCCCCTCAGCCTCCTCCAGCCACGACAATCCCAGCTCCTTCAGCCACTCTGTAAGATTTGTGCTCCAGATCCTTCACCAGTTCCGTTTCCCTTCTCTGGACGTACTCCAGGGCCTTGATGTCTTTCTTGTAGTGAGGGGCCCAATACTGAACACAGAACTTGAGGTGCAGCTTCACCAGTGCCAAGTACATAATAAAGAATACAATTATATATACACGTAAGTGTGGGCAGACAATGGGGCCTGGGCTCACCCCTCATGCCTGGAGGTGACTCTCAGTACCATCATGCTGCAGCAGCCACCACTTAAAGGGAAAAAGAATTTCAGAGTGTAAACTCACATCTATAGGATCTGAATTGTGCGCATATGACTGAAGAGCTGGCATCATACCAAAGAAGAGTAGTTTTTTGTGTGTGAGCAGTAATTATTCCTGCAGTACCAGCTTGCTTGGTGTAAAGTCTGTCTACTGCCACCAAGGGGGTTATAAAACTACCTGCATCAGGCCCTTCATGGCTGCCTTGCTCAGGGTGTGGGAAGAAAGGGACAGAGGGTGAAAAGCTCTCACCTTGAAGCAGTTACTTTCCACTAAAATGGGGACAGCTTGAAGGATCTGTGGTAACTTAACGCCCAGCTGACCTCGGTGTGGGAGTACCCCATAGGCTGCAACCATGAGTACAGGATCTGGCCCTTCTATGTTCAGATTTATGGCATGGCAATAAAGGCTCAACGTGAGCACTCTTCCACCTTTCAGCCTTGACATCTCTGGGGATTTTCCTATAATAATCTTGTCTGCACTGTTGACTTATAGAATAGTAATTGAGCTTCAAATTTAATTACAGTATGGGAATGTGCCGTCACTTCATTGAAGATGCTTCCTTGACTATTTATTGCAATAAATAGTTTTACCAACTGCAATTTTAAATGAAAGGACTAGACACTGGCATCTCTTTTTATGGCCATGTTTATATCCTTCCTCCAAGACACAGCATTTCAATGAAATACCAAGGCTTGGTTTCCAAAACGCTCTCCTTTTGTTAAAACTGTTTATGGAGAATTCCTCACTCCTTGCCTCATACCCTCAGCCACAGAGAACAGCATAGCTCAGGACCTATAAATGCTCAGGTGCTTTTCGCAGGTTTGCATTGTATGGGTCTGCCAAGTGGAGGGACACAGGCTGAAAAACACCTGCAGTTGTACCCCACAGCTGATGGGCACCATGGCATACTAAGGTGTGATCTTGGCCACCATCTGCCTGCAGAATCCCACAGTCCTTTCCCAGTTCTGCCAAGTTGAGGGCCCAAGGGGAGCTGGGCCCCCACTGGGCTTGTGCATCCTGGAGCTGGAGCAGGAGCAGAGCCCCATAGGAGCTGGCACCAGTGTGGTGGGAGCAAGGTGCCTTTCCATCCCAGAGGCCATGTGCCAATGGAAGCGATGTGTCTCTGCTGGAGCACTTTTGTGAAGTGTGGCTATTTATGTAGGCTCTTTCCTTCAGTGATAATAAGGCACTCAAATTACCCTCTAATGTTGGTTATTTGGAAACAACATGAAGGCAGTATTTCCAGTTGTGACAGAGCATATGGAAATGTGAGTTTCAGCAGCAGTATACTGCACCTTTCTGCCTGCCCACAGCTGCGGAAACATCGATGTTCATGCTCATTGGCCAGGGAATAGAAAATGAAACTCTCAAAAACAGTTTGATCCAAATTCTTTTTTCTTGCAGCCAGCTTTATATCCAAATTAGAGAAAGTGTTCTCTCAGTACTGCATACTGTTTGGGGCTTTGCAGATCCCTCTGACCCGGGGAGTGGCTATTGCCCACTACTCCTTATTTCAGGCCCTTCCTAATGTCCATGCAGCCCAATCTCTGTCACACTCCCCAAGAGGGGAATTTCAAAAAGGAAGACGAGGCAGAGAGTCAGCTACTGATGTTATGGGAATAATTCTGCTACCTGAAACAAGTGCTGCATCCTCAAGTACTGTCCTAGCAAACCCAATTGCTCGACACCAAGGCTGAAGACACTCTGGGGTCTGCCCAGAATTAAGGAGACTTGGCTTCTTCTCCAAAAAGTGCTGAGAATCATCATTTATACCAGAACCACTCACCCGGTGATTCCTTGTGAGGCTAAGCCATTTTCTAATAAGTCGCTCATTCCTTCCAGCCTCTGCAGTTATCTTTTGTAATAGTCTAAGTCTTGGGCATTTACTTTTAGAAAAAGTTTTTGAGAGCAGAATTCTTTCCCACAGTATCTTGGTATCTGTCTCCATGACTTCATTGTCCAAAATTCATCCTTTGCCAGGCCTGCTACAAACTCCAAAGTTGTGTGATCCACAAGCAGATACCCAAATGCATCCAGACCCACAGAAAGTTGAGTTCTGAGCTCAAAACACTGTGACAGTTCTCACCTGCCCAGGGGGTGAGATGCGTGGTCCAGACTGCCTCAGAATGGGGAAACTTGGGCTTCCTCCAACACTCATAGCTGAGGCTGGGTTTTGCTTACTTACAGTTTGCTCTGGTTGCTTCCAACCAGGCAGTTTCGTTTATGGGTAGAGTCAACAAGTTCAAAGCTGATGTTTGTTTTATAATCTAGTCTAGTATCAGCTTTGTTGCAGGTAAACCGTGTGTTTTTATGACTCCACATTAGTTTTCTGATAGCTTTATCAGACGTAGGTGTATCTGTTTTCTCTTGCTGGTACCTGAACCTAAAACTCAGCAGACTTTGGCTCTTTCATACATTTCAGCATATTTCATTGTCAAAATGGAAATACAGGAGTCCTAGTGTCTGACTGTCCCATCTCAACATTTAGAGAAGAGCCCAGTATGTGAAGTGCCTGGCCTGGCAGTGGCCATGGACCATGGCACAGCTTCTACCAACCAGAGCACAGGGACACAGGAATCAAGCTGTCAGTGTCCCATGGTGTGATCCCACCGCTGTCCTGTTCACATGGCAAGCTGACACTGAGCAGATTGCGCCCTGTGATGGCTGTTCTCCAGGTGGTTCCAAGTACTTTCTTATTTTCTTTCAGTCCTGTTCAGAGAACGTCCACTCGTTTCCTTTCAAGGGCTCAAACTTGTCTAAGCCTTATGCAGGTGAAGTCATCTTGATGAATAAACAAACAAAGGCAAAGAGACAAACCTTGTGAACGTCAGCCAGGAAGGTTTCTGATCCATTAGTGGAATTTATGAAAACTGAATACACTTTTAGAAAAAAATGTGTTTACTTAGATGATGGACGTCTGTTGAATATTAATCTTTTCAGGGTACATTGCTGGCCTCCTTAAAGAAAGCCTAAATTATTCAGGAGCATTTCCATGCTGAGATACAGCAAATTTACAGGCAGTACAAATCAGACTTTTACATCTTAAAATTAAAGGAAACCAAGTACCAAATCTGGCTTCATAATAATTCATTGGGCATCCTCCTGCTAAATAAAACAATTAAGCTACTCATTAAAACTCAACTAGATCATTACAGAGCAATGGCTGCTCTTAATCCTTATAGATCTTGCAAGCAAAATAACCATGATACAGCGCAAATTCCTATTTTGAGCTGGTTATTCATTTTACCTCCTGGCTTTGTCATAGGACAGCAGTGCAAGTGAGTTCCCAGTGATGCTCCGATGCAGCAGCCTCTGCCCCAGAGGTGACAGCCTCCGATGGCCAGTGTGGCAGAGGAGGCCGGTGAGGCCATTGCAACTGCCAAGGAAGCATCGGGCTCCTTTATGAAACACCTGCTGCTTTTCGGTGCTGTCACTCACACATACACTGGAAAACACAGTGCTTGAAGAGCTGCTACGCTAGTACAGCATATGCTGGAGGCAAACCTATACATATATTTATTTTTTAAAAAAGCAACCCTTGTGAAAAAAGAATTAGAGCAGGAGTATCTCACAGCTTTCTGTCCACAGAGCAGCTGCTGCAACGCTTCACTGAGGCCACCTTTCAGAAACATTTCCTCCATCAAAAACCCTTGCTGCTGCCACTGGTATTGTTTTATTTGTCCCACCAGGAGCCTAAGACACCTTTGCAAGTAAACCAAATTCCTACTCATGAGCAGCTGTAGGTTGCACAGGGGACAGGGTGGTGTCAGTGGCCTGGTCTCTCTGTCCAGCACAGGGAAAAACACCTCCAGGTGTACCTGCACAAGTTTTGCGTGCATGCGATGCAAGGTTGAAAAGCAACACTGCATCCTGAGTGGAGATGTCAAACCTGATTTTCATCAAAAGCCTGCTTACGTAATTATGGACCTCAGTCCCAAATTGAAGCTGCTGCTGGGGACGGTCCCTTGGAGAGAGCAGTGTCCTCAATGTGCATGGCTCAGGAGTGTTTCAGTGATGCCAGCTCACTGTCAGAGCTCACCCACTGGATTTCCATTGTTTGCTGTTAAAAACAGATGTCTATTTCAAGGTTATTTAAACCAAGACATGTATTTAATACATGTATATAAGGAACAAGTTTTTTACAGTAAGAGTGGTAAGGCAGTGGAACAGGTTGCCTGGAGAGGTGGTGGATCCCTGCCCCTGGAGACATTGAAGGTCAGGCTGGATGGGGCTCTGAACAACCTGATTTTGCTGTAGGGGTCTCTATTCATTGCAGGGGAGTTGAACTAGATGGCCTTTAAGGAATCCTTTCAACTCAAACAATTCTATGATTCTATGGTTCTATTTAGTCATTCCCCGCCTCCCCCCCCTCCCCCCCCAAAAAAAAACAAACAAAAAAAAAAAACAAACCCATCTGACACAAAAATGCGGTTAAGATCCTGCACTCACATAGGAGTGCAGAGACATGCAAGGGCCACGAGGTCTAATGCCCTGGTGTTTCAGACTTATACCATATTACTTCCTCTAAGTCATATAAAGAATTTTTTTTTCAAGATGCCATTAGGCTTTTCCAAAACTTCAGTCCTCTGTTGAAATATCTTTCTAGTTTCCAGCCTCAATTCATGAGGTGCCAACCAACACCTGACTTTTCTGTGGGAATCGTTAAGTACCTTCCTACTGTACGTCACAGGATTGGAACCAAGTAGTAATTATTTAGTTTAAATTAAGTTACAGACAATGTGTGAGAAACACTGACTATAGATATGTTCAGGTGAAGGGCCAGTGGCACTGCAGGGCTTGCTGACCCCAGCACAGGGATGCGACCTTTCTTGCTGCAGCCCTTTCAGGTTCTTAGTGCCCTGGGACAGGATGGGCTTTCCCAGAAGCAGCATCCCTGCTCAGGCTGGATTTCTGGCTTTGTAATCAGCCCAAAATGGGATTTATAAATAGAAGGCTTAACTGAGAGGTTTAAAGTTAGATGAAAGAAAATTGGGCCTGCATAATGAAGTCAGTATTGCCTCTGTCTTTCAAGCTGGGGTCATCTCATCTTCAGGGCGCCAGGCAAGTAACCAGAGCCGCAGACTGTGCCAGGTACATGCTGGGCTTTTAAAGGATTGTTTTAAACTCATTAACAGTATATTAATTCCACATGTTACCAGTCAAAATGGTCCTTCCAAGTATCTAGACTTATTAATTTCTGTCCTGCGGTCACAGGGTATTATGGTTTTTATAGGCAAAATCATTAAAATGGTTCTTCAAAGATGATGTGTATGTGAGGGGAAGCAGTATTTTTAGTTGTGTTCTTATTGTTGAGTAAGGCCAAGTTAAGTGTTCTCGAGCAGAGGCAATATGCTTGGGATCCTTCCCTGAATGACAGAAGCTAGAATCAGTGAGAATGATTTAATTGTCTAATTCACCAACTGCCTAATATACAATCATTCTTTACAACACAATTTTCTATAGTATTTAGATTATATTTCAATTTTCTTCTCATGAATACACTTCTGCATAACAAAATATTTCCCTGTAGTCAGGATCCAGTATTAACTACATTGTTATAAACTTGCCTATTGATTCATTCATTACTGCAAAGCATTTTTCATATCCTACAGAGATAGCACCTTGGGCTTTTTCTGCCTAATTAGGAGCAGGTGAAGAATGTAAGTAGGAAACCAGGGATGAGCAGTGGCTGGTGGGTATTGCTAAATGAAGCCTTTCAGAATAGAGAATCTCACAGCTCAATAGGCTTATATTGAAAAGCAGTCCCAATTACAAAGGCTTAGAAATGAAGGACTTCAACATAGAGCTTGGCTCTTTGATTTCATTTTCCAAAGCTAATATTAATATTTAATTGCATAACCCAGGAGATTGACTGTATTTTGTAGCATATATCTAGAAAAATCTTTGACTGTTAAAAATATATAACTAGTTTGATTCAATATATCTTTACTTATTAAATGCTTTGATACAGTATTTCAGTCTAAACTTCATGTCAAATAGATCACTATATATCCCAGTCTGTGTCGAGTCCTGCTCCCATTTGTCCCTCTCCATGAGTCACTCCCATGGCAGGGCAGCCCTGGCTTTTCATTTCCTGTGCAGTAAGATTCAATTTCAGTCATACTGCTGAGGAACCTCCAGCTGCCGAGGCCAGAGGACCATTTCTAGTTTTAAGATCTAGTTTCTGAGTGCACTTGGTTTTCTAAAGAATACACACTGTAGATGTATGAATAGATATGCATTTCTTCCCTTAAAGAGATAAGATATATAGTGTTCCCTCTATATAATCTTTATTTTTGTTCTAGGTCTATTATTTGGTGCTTCTCAAAGACACTTAGGCAACACAAGTAAGCAAGATGTAGCAATCTGGAAAACAGCTGCCAGCCACACAGGTATTGACATACAGAAGTTCTGTGCAAAATCTTTAAAATTTTTATTCTGACTCCTCTTCAGTTCATCACGGTGTTATTCATTACTATTATCACTGATAGCATAAAGATGTAAACGCTTGTTTGTTCACAGCTTTATATACAACATCACAGAGAAGGCTGTTAGGTATGTGACACTGGAAACAAAAAAGAAGAGTAAAACCAGAGGAAATGTATAGTGAATTAAAGTATGAAAAGGAAATCTATTTACATGCATTAATCTATACATCATATTCTGTACATTTTGTAAAAAATAATCACATTCATTTACATCATCTTTAATTATTACTGTACTCAACAGATAAAAAGTTATAAAGACAACGAAAGAGAATTTCAAAACAATACTCATACTAATGCTCCAGGAAGGGGGTAGGGGGTAAAGCTGCAGGTTATGAGAAATTTACTACAGTGCTTTGGGGAATAAAGGATTTGGGGACATCTCAGCCACTGTTTTAGCTGACAGTGGAAAAGGTACGAACATACTGTCATCATTGGGCAGAACCAGATTAAACAGAATGGTTAAATCATATCAAAAAATGCTTTTTTTAAGTAGCTGACATACTGGTTTACTGATACGTGCTGATATACTCTTATCATATAGATGTCAGAAATTATAGTTTCAATACTCTTCATTTGAGCAGAATAGTACTGCTCAATACAACCTGCTGCTATTTGGTTACGTCAGGGTGGTAGTACTGGCGGCCCACAGCTTATCTAGGCACTCATGGTAATGTGAAGGAACTTTTGCTTATAAAAGTATTTCCTGTATTACTTTGTACAGACAGCAATTGCTCAGACAGCTACCCTAACACACAAAGCAGCTTTCTCTCTGGGCTACTTGCTGGTTGTACTTTTTTATCAGACATATTTAATGTTTAATCTTCATTAAAAATGTCTAAAAAAAAGAACTGCAGAAATGAGTTTGGACTTTATTCACAATCACTTTGCTGAAATGGACAAACTCAGCGTCAACAGGATGAGTTTTTTTAGCACTCACAAGAACAGGAGACAGATAGTGGTAATGACTCATCTCAGTCCTCATGCTTGGTGTGTGAGGTATGTGCACTTGGCAGTGACTTATTTCACACGCCATCAGACAGACTGCACAGCTGGCTGAGGCACTCAGCTTTCCCCTTCCTCATGTTAAAAGGCAGAAGGAAACCTGTCTGGGGTGTGTCAGGATGTGAAGTGCTATACAGTGGGGCAAGCTGCCTCTGACTTGACTCTAGGAGGCTTTTTAAACTCACTTCTTGTGGCTAGCAAGTTATTAACACTATGGTACGGTCCCAACATAGCTTAAACTGGGCAGTTCCTCAGCTGCTACGTGCAGCACACATCACCGCTTTGTTTGGTGCAGTCTGTGGGGCTCTAGTGCACTCCAGCATGGTATGCATGGAGTAGCTACTTAAACACATGTCAAAAACAGCATTTCATGGAAACCAGCACTGCCTTAATGCACCTGAGCCAGACACCAAGGTCAACATACTTTAACAGTGTTACTAATTTACATGTTGAAAAATCAGGCCAGTAGTATTCTCATTTCATGTCCTTAATCAGCTCCTGGTCAGCAGTTGAAATGACTGCAAAGGTAACGGTATGACCATGTCAACTCTGAGTGGGAGTGAGAAATGTGGTCAGTGCTGTACGCCTTCCTGATGGGCTATACTGGAATGTGCCACTTTCTGTGGATGAAAATATTTTAAATTTGAATGAAGCAAAGAAGAGAAACAGGAAAAATCATTTGAGAAAATGTCTTGTACTCAGA
This sequence comes from Tragopan temminckii, assembly GCA_028571105.1. Taxonomy (NCBI): domain Eukaryota; kingdom Metazoa; phylum Chordata; class Aves; order Galliformes; family Phasianidae; genus Tragopan; species Tragopan temminckii. The sequence continues at coordinate 9,209,352 of JAOWBP010002978.1, forward strand.
ATTTTAGAGATCTGACATGTTTAGTTTCTCAGGAAATTAAGATGGCTTCAAGTGTGATTCAAAAGATTTCACTTAAAGAAAACTTCTCATAGCCATGGGTGCTTTGTTTTATTGTATGACCCATCTACAAAGGACAAAAAGGCAAACATCTAAAAAAACAACTGCTGAAAGTTGAACCCAGGCAAATCAATATAGCTCATAAGGCCATTGGGTTTATCACGGAGGGCAGTCAACCACAGGGACATCCCACTGAATGGACTAAGTAGGGATCCTTCATTACCTTCATGTCAACATTTATGGGAGGATAAGTTTTGTCAATCAGCTTATGTGGCTTAAAAGAGAGTATTTAGTTATCTGTTGGCAACACAACTGAACAGACTCTTCTGGGGAGGCCTAATTGTAGACACAGGGTGAGAAATCTTAAGTTTCTGTTCATTTCAGTTCTATTCTATTCTACTCCACTCCAGCCTATCCTACCCTCAGGTCATTTTATAGTAAATACAGAAAAAAAACCATAATTCAGTTTATGTGCCCTAGATGCACAGCAGAACATGGGATGAATCATCTACAACTAGCACCTACTTCTTTATAACCAATATGGAAGGCACTTAAAACGAGTCTTTAGCTCAGAAACAGGCATTTGGCTTTTTAGGGCATAAATAAGGGTAGATAAAATTCATCTGAATTTATCAAGCACCTAGCTAAAATCATCATCTCTGAAGAGGAAAATTTAAGTTAACTTTATATATTTAGATTCTGATCACCATCAGCAACTAGAAAGTAATCTGTCCATGTGTCCCTCAGGCATCATCAGCAGGTAGTGTGATAAAAAGAAATCTCACAAAATGAATGGCGTTGCCTACCTGGCTCCAAGGCAAGTAAAGCACAACCACTAAGTACAGTACAAGAGAATCTTGTCAGCATTTTTGTTTAGTTAACATGATGTGCTGCTGGCTTTTCAGTGGGAATATAATCCAGCAGGTTTCCGGCTCTGAAGCCTTTATGACTCAGCTTGGATTCTGATCCAACCAAATTGAGAAAGGCAGTAAAGGAGTCACAAGGCCACACGGGCAGAGCACACACCTGCATCGCTTCATCCACCTCCTCCCCTGATGCTACTAAGACTGAATACAAACTACATTCAGGGGTGACAGAGTCAAATGTTTTCTTGCATTGACCTTTTGGCTCTGAAGAGTCACCAGCAGGACCATTTGACTCCGCAGTTGTGTAAAATGTAATGCAAGACAAAGCTATTTCAGTGCATTGTAGAGATGTGAAACACTGAGCAAGTACTAGACTCATCAAACTGATTTTCAGTTTTTGAATACATTTTAGCATACTGCGCACTTTTGTGTGAAAAGGCAGATGGAAGTCAAGCTCCACAGTGATGGGATGATGCTCAAAGTTTGTATAAAGTTATTTGGATATGGGAATTTTCTGGAAGCAGAAATAAGTAAGAACAGTGCCCTCTGGGTCTTTACAGACATGAAAATGGTTGCATAAAGCACAGTGAAGGTTGGTGTCATGCAGCACTGATGAGTGGTGCCCATGGGGCAGTCTTGGGACATTCCTGTCTTTGATCTGACAGAACTATGTATCACTCCAGGGTAATCCCATTACAATAAATTGTGTTTGACCAACAAATAGCTAAATTAAATCAGAACAAGAGGTATACAGACACTCTGATAACTGCCAACAGTATTCCCATTAATATTTTCAGGAGTGTACATGAAAGCCTGCCAAGACATGCCCTTGCCACTATTCTTCCCTTTCCCTGGCAATATCACTGACCTTGTTTTCTGCTGGCTTCATATGATCTATCATCTGAGATATCAGGGCAATTGCTGTTATCGGTCAACAGTGCTCATGCAAAACTTGTCATTTACAGTGGATGTGGTTAAATGTAACACGAGAAATAAGCATCACTGGGTTTATTTCTTTTAAAACTGCAAATGTTCTATGTGTATTTATAAGAACTTGTCAGTTCCGTGTCTTTTTTTTTTTTACAAAGTGGCTGCACAGGAGACTTGGTGTTGCTGAGAATTCCTTCCATTTATGCCTTTTATGGTCATTTTTACGGATTGCATTTAACCTTTCTTTTTTTTTTTTTTGGAATCGTGGCCACAACTGAATTTTAAATTAGCTCAGATAGATACAGAATAGAATCAAACTAAGAGAACTTACATTATTTCTTAAATGGGAGTTCTAACATTATTGCAATATTTCTTGTTTCAGCTGCCAAGTATGTAGTTCTAGAGATATAATTCAACGAAAATATTAAATAAAAATGATATTTTCAATGGGTAACGCTCTCCAAGGCTGTTTATCTTATGATAGACTGCTCTAGCAATAAAGCACCTCTTCAGAAAATTGTTTAATAAAAGATCAACACAAATCTCTATGATTTTAAACAGAAAAGTACAACTGGTGATTAGAATAGCACTACTGGCAAATGCTGATGTTTTAATCAAAACAATTACAATAGCCTTGAACTGCAAAGGCAAAGGCAGTCCTATGTTCTGCACCAAAGCATAAAAAAACGTACACTTTCAAAGGGGACAACAGGATAGGAATTAAACTGTAGAAATCAGCCTCTGCAATTCATACGATTAACTAATAAGCCTTACTTTTTTTTTTTTCCCTCTCCGTGAAAAGTTAATGATTTCCTGGATTAGCACACTAAGCTCCCAGTGTGGTTAATTATAACCTCACATTTCCTTATTTTTCATTTGTTTTCCATAATTAGGAAAGAATTTCCTAATCCTTAAGGAAAGAAGTATTACCTATAAATACAGTGTAAGAAATTTTCCTGCTTCCCGTCATAACCTTTTCATCAGGTAACAAAGCAGCCTACATTGAATAGGATCCCACACATCTGTTTCACAGACAGGCTGGAGGCAAAAGGGACCTTCATAGTAAATGACTTTTTGAATAGTTATGGCTAATACATGGCAAGAGAACATAAAAACTAGTATGAATGTCACTAAAGAAAAGAATAGAAAGCGTCCATGGGGCAGGTGTCTTTGTTATTACCTGGTTGACTGCACAAATCAATTTCCCAAGTACCAACATATAGAAAAGCCAAGCAATAAACTGTACATTTTAAAAAATACCACATCAAGCTGCATATAACAAATGTATCCCACAGTTTTTGCATGTTTTGGGAACCTAGCTGATTTATATCATGGTGGTCTCTGTCTGCACGAATGACTGAGCCCTTGAATTCCGATGGAGCTGAGAAACACTTTCTGATCCATTTCGAGAAATCGAGCTGTGCAGTCTGTAGTCTCTGCCTGCTGTCTGCTTCCAGCACAAACTCCGCCATTTTCTTTTCAGCTCTCCTTGTACCTGTGTTAAAAAGAAAATGCACAAAATGAAAACATTCTTTTTATCTGAGAAACTTTTCGACATTTACTGGCTACTAAATGTGGACTTCTGGGAACAAATTCTAACCAGCTTTTACGAAACTGAGGTGAAAACTGCACCTACAGTGTTTGTGAAGAGAAACCCCACGGCCTCTTTTCAATTCTGATTTGTATCACTTGTGTTGCCACAAGTGGTTTTTATTAAAATAGTCGCTAGCTATTAATCGCTTGTACTTAATGAAGTGATTAGCCTCAAATCAGTCATCTTACGAATATCGTGACCAGAACAACAGTAGACTAGAATGTCAGTTCCCAGTGCAAGCAGGCGTCTTCTTCAGACAGATTCCTCCTGACACACAGAATGCTATTTAACACATATCACACCTTAAAAAGTAGCTTACGTGCTAACATCATACCTTAAATACTTACTAAATTCTGCTCCAAGTTTTGCATGAATTTCTAAGCTTGCTGCACCTTGCTTGGACAGTTCACATAACTGGGTCAGAATGAGATCACATTAAGTAAAGATGCACTGCCATTTGCAAGGAATTAGATTTCAAAAGGCTCTTAACTCTTCACCCAAACACACTGATTTATCCTGCTGCACAGAAATGTGTATATTCTATCAGCAGGAATGCAAACATTTTCTAAAACAGCTACATGTTACACAGAGTGAAATTATAGAGGCGCTTATTTATACATTTACTGAAAACAGCAATTAATATCCTCGATACAAAAACAAGACTTACCTCACTGTTCAAAAAACAATATAGGACTGCAACAATCAATCCCTAGAAACAGAAAATATTCATTACTTAGTATGCAGCGCTAACCTAAGTCAATAAAACTTGGAATAAAAACTTGAAAATTTACCTGAAAAGATCCCAAACACAACTCAAAAATTATTTTGTAATTGTTGGAACTGCGGTCAGGAAACAGAGCAAACACTGTGTAGTGAACTCCAAATAATGGAATAAGCAACAACGTGGATTTTGCAAGTCTCCTGGATAGATGAAGCAGAAAAAGCCAGAGTTTACTGATAAGCTCTTGCTTTACTAAGGTAAGAACCCAATGCAATTTCATTTAGATAAACCTTATATGACTTGCATTTTATGAATAGTTAAAGGAGACATTTAATAAAAACTGTTTTCCTTTCAAGTTTGCTGTAAGATTATCCACACAGTAACCTTTATAAATTAATGTGTGCAGCTCTACTTGATCAGGTTGACTCTGTGCTCTTCCAAAATCTCACGAAGGCTCCAGGGTCTCTCTAAATCAAAAGACATTTTTTCCATTGACCTCTGGACAACAGTAGGGCGTAGGACCTGTCCTCTGCTGTGCCTCTTTGACACACAACAAGTTCCCAGCCTGTCTCACAAGAGGCTATTAGGCCACTCAGGACATTTTTTACATTGCATGAATCATAAAATCACTCAGGTTTGAAAAGACCTTAAAGATCATCAAGGCCAACCACAACCTAACCATACTCTAACAACTAAATCACGTCCCTGAGCACCACCATGAATTGTTGAGAATGGGGAGGAATACTGACTTCCTGCAAAATTTTACAGTTCCTGTGTAAAGGTGAATTCTATGTATGTCCTAAATTAGTATTTTCAGGTTCATTTCTTTTAAATTGCCAGCTGTAAGGATGCTCGTACAATTTATACGCAAAGTAGGCAAGGAAATGCAATCCAGAATCAACTCAGCTGTGATATTTAAATCAGAAATTTCAGACTTACTCCCAAATTCACTATTATAATGATAGTATAAATATATACCCATGAAAAAATTTTCATGTTATATATTACATAATGCAATTTATCAGGAGACACTACTGAAGTTAAGAATGTCAACTTTTCATTATTAAGCAGGACATTTTTGACAAACTGCCTCTGAAACCAGTGAAATGATGAATTGCTAATTATCCCTTATCTGTCACCCATTTCACTCTAATGACATCACTTTTATGTATTATGGAGGACCAGTCATGCATGATTACGGATGACTGGTATCAGATAAAATTCAAGAAGTTGTAATGTTGAGAACCATAATTCATCACTCTCTTGGTGAACCTAACTGGATTCAACAATGAAAGGAAGCTGCTGTGATTTCCCTACTTTATTAGAATAGTCAAGGTATTACAAGCAGTTGTATTTTTTCTGTGTCAGTCTTCAAGGCCTTCCTTCACTCATAGTGTCCCAGAGGCTGCATCTGTTTTTGTGAAAATAATCAGTTCTGACAGCAGAATATCTCGAGAATAGTAAAAAACCTCATACTTAAAAGTGGTATCAGTAAATGGTAGCAACAGCATTTCTCTGGCAGAAGAAGTTCATTTACAACTGAAGGAGATGATGATGACAGCAAATTTCCTGGTTTCCCAAGTGAAGTGGAAAACTGATTTTATTTCCACTTAACCTTTCCTACTGCAAAAGTAAAATGAGCATCAAAAAGGATAGAACCACGTACAGACACAAATGGGACACAGGAAAGAAGAAAAATTATGATTTGAAACGAGTAGTATTTGTTTTATACTTTCACTCCATTCCTGTATCAATATTTTGTCCAGCTGATACTACTTTCTGTTTTAGTGAAGGAAAGACACAGAAAATAATAGCCTTATTCTTCACTGTATTTTAGAAAGCACATTTGCATTTTGAAAAATGAGCCTTCCAAACCTTTAATTTCATCTGGAGAAACAGTATTTCTTGAGAAGGTTAATCTGCTCTGCTGTTCCCACGAGTATCTGCTAAAGACTACCCAATCCAAACTTAATCAGGCAATCAATTGCTAAAAGCAAAGAATTCACATGGCTGAACAATGAAGGACAAGGTTGCTGTTACAGAACTAATAACACTGCAGTAAACTATGGAAAATGATGGGACAGACAAGAAGGGAATGCTTCGTTTTCACAAAATACATAAATACCACAGGGAAACAAAATTTTCTCTCACAAGAAATAAACGTGCAGATTTCCTGCCTGTATCAATATATATGTATATATACATATAGATTTCCTGCCATATATACTTATGTATGTCAGTGTGCTAGATAATACTGTGGTGACTGTAATTTCATCTAGGTTGATTTAGTTCTCTCACATATTCAATCAATTCAATAACACAAAAACAAAAAGGAACTGAGTAGTTCTATGAAGCACATTATATTTCATTTTAACAACTTATGGGAACAATTTCTTTCCAACTTCCTCTTAAAATATATTAAAATATTAAAATAAAAAATGTTTTGTAAATGAAAAAAGAAGTTTTCAAATAGGTTGAAGCCATACATTTTGATATTTCAGTAACTTTTATGTCGAAATGAAATACCTATACATTAAAAGAAAAATACTCTTTCTCGTATTTTTTTGTATAAGCATATTCTTTCATGGAATTAAACTCAAATTCAAGAGTAGTTTGTTGATCTTTATGAAATTGCCTGTTTTTTGTTGAATTTGGTATTTGAAAAAATTATGTCAATCTCTATTTAAACATAATGTTCCAACCTTTATTAAATCACACCTAAAATTAGGAGCTTTTGAATTAAACGTAATTATACTGTCACAGCAACTGCTAGTAGCGGGTTTCAGCCCAGTAAATCTTATAGAGATTAGCCTAATTCTATATATAATGCCTAAAAATATGACTCACTTGTACTGTGACTGGTCATTTCCTCCAACATCTGGTGATCTTAACTTCTGGAGTAAGATTCTTATAATACTGATGAAAAGTATAAAATTCACCTGCAAAGAAAACAAATACAATGGTGATTTCAGATTTCTTCTCCATTCAAGATGCAGCACCAAGAAATGCTTATCAAATCAGAGTAATCAACTCAGCAGTCAGCGCTGCGTACCTCCTGCCAGAACACGTTTAGCTCTACACAGTTAAATATATTGTCTGCCTGTTATGTCCAGCGCACCTCTACATGGCTACTGGTTCTAGTCTGTCTGGAAAAGCCTCTGAATGCCCCAGTTGTCAGCAATGCTCTGCATCTGAAATCTCAAGACAGTTTTTCTGGCAGGATGGGACACTGGATAGGATCTAGTGCAATCAATGACTGTCCTGATCAGAAGCAAAAGGACAACCTAAGTCCTGTACACAATTTTGATCCTCTCTTGCCTCTCATCTTCACACTGATTATCTTCTGTTTGGATAAGGAGAATAGAAGATTGCTGAATGGGCAGTCTGTTCACTTCCATCAAGCATGGAGAGTAGAGTATCTGTCTGTCCTGAGTACTGATGAATACGTTATGACTGAAGAAATCAGACTCTTGCAGTATAACATTTTATCCTGGTAACGTTCTCCTGGAAGGAGAATGGAAGCACTTGGATAAAAACAAGTTATGATCAGACCTTGATCAGTCTAGAACATCCAAGACTAACGCTCAGCAGGACTCTGAATCTCACTCACAAAGTTTCTTCATTGGCTTCTGGCATCTTGCATTCCCTAACTGTTCTGTTCCTGGATATTTTGGTACATTAGAAAACACGGGCCTTTAATGAAGTAAACACATATTTTTCAGGCATGATGAGTTTGAAGTTTGACTTGATTACTTATGTAAAATTAATAGGCAGCAGACAATATTCCTGCTGATTAAATCTGTGGAATTAAATACCACAGTATAGCTTACAGACCGAAGGATACACATTAAGTACAGACGTGTGCACTGTACACAAGGAGAGAGCCTCCATTTCTTTGTATATTTGCTATCCACAAAACAGGAGAAAATAAGAAAACTATTTACATCTGCACAAAAGCAGAATTACTTCTTTTTTCTTGACACACCTCACTAATTTCTACCACAACAGAATAAACTGTCATCCTTTTGGTTCCTGAGGTATCAAATAATCTGCAAAAATAGAAAAAGGTGACTCACATTCCTGACCATCATACACATATTACCTTTAAATCTGTTTTCAAATGTGTCATTTTCACTCTGTAAACACAATCTGGGATTAATGAAAAACATGCATTCTTGTTTGGGGCTTGCAACATTCCTTGACACTGCTGAGCTTGTAAACCCAGTCAGAGGGAACAAAGTGTCCTCCAGAGGTCCCTGCCAGCCTTCACCGTTTTGAGATTCTACAAAAATCCTTTGAGTGTGATGTCTTTATATAGGATATAATATGTATATTGTTGAATGAATATCTAAGAACAGTAAAATGAGAATATAATATGATTGCAGACAAACTGTAAGACAAAAACAACTGATGTCTCTTTACTGAAGTAATAGCAAGATGCTGCTGATACCCTTTGTTACTGGCTGACTTGCTGTCTGGTTTTGAGTCTACACACATTGCCTGAGTGATCATTTAAACTGCCTTCATGTTGCTTCTTTCTGCTATTTAGTTTGCTACACTAGCTGCTATATGAGATAACACGATGAATGTTTTGTATCTGCTTTGTAGTTAAAAGAAGTACAGCTTCCATGTGAAAACCACTCTTTCTCGGATAAAAGGAGTTCACTACAGTGGAAGAATGAAGAAGGCAGTTGTGGAAGCAATTTGCCAAATGCGTGGTACTCCAAATTATCTGTCTGGAATAGGAATCTCTAATTAAACAACTCTGAAATGTGTACAGCATCAAGTATGGCAACCTGCCAGTTAACTTTTTTAAAGCCAAAATTGTCAGGAGGTGATGCCAGAGAAGGCTTCTGACATACTGCATTAATTGCAGCCATTCCCACTTAGAGAAGTGACTCCAGAACTTGCTTTCACAAAACTATTTAGTTCTGGATAATAAGAATATAGATAATATAACCTTCTCACCAGTGAAATGTGTTTGGATGTAGCACAGAAATCAATGGAAAACAGTGAAGATTTTCAGTATCACCTGTCATCTGTGCTTTTCCTCCATGCCATCATGTAAGACAGTCAATAACAGCTTTGAACTCTGGTGTTTTACTATCCTTTATTTTACCAAGATCCAGCTTCTTTCAGAATCTTCCTGTATCCATCTCACTAATTACTCATATGTCTTTGTCATTCCTAACACTGAAATAATTTGTTACTGCTGATCATCCTTTTAATCATTCTAAGTTTTACAGTCCTCAAGAACAGACTGAAGACTCGGTGTGAGTATGGTGCAGGAAATCATACCTTCATTCAGAAATGCCGTAACTTTCGCAACCCCTTTTCAGAGAATTTGTAGTGATCTGTTTTCATTGATGAATGGCAGGCAGCCCTGAACTCATTATTCAAAGACTTACGTCTTCAGTTTTTACTTTTTCTTGAAGGTAGATGGAAATACATACATATGTATATTGAAAATGCTTTTTGATGAATGCAGTATTTTTATGCATCGGTGACCAATTTTACATGGCATTTCATTAGCTACTTTTACTCTATGCATGCACTCTGTATAGCAGTAAACTTGAATGGCATTCTAGATGCCACAGTGCTTGTGATGACAGTGGGCTGATGCTCCAACAATATGTGTTACTTATCTGTCAGGAAAGGGTGAGTATCACTGCCTTGTATAACTCCCTGTGCTTCTGAAATCTCCCTTCACAGCTCCCCAAATGCAAAATGTAGTTGAACAAACTGGTAGAGAATCATCTAACTAGAGAAGGAAGGAAGTGGTTTTACACAGTACACAAAGAAGAATCACTTGGTCATCTTTAGTTGCTCTCATCCCTAAAACATGCTGTCTAAGACAAGAGACATCTCTAGAAGGTGACAGTGGATTCTAAACGTGCACGCCTGGCAAGCCAGAAAAGATCATCAGCAAAATGTGTCTGATTGGCTTAGAGTCTCAGTTACCATGCAAGCAACTGAACCAGTGAAAAAACAGCATGGCTGTTCCTTTGCCTCCACGATTCTGGTCCACATGTTATAATAAACTGGACTTTTACTGACTAGGCAGTACTTCATTTTCCTACCTCCCAATGCATTTCCTCTTCTATGCTAAGATTCAGATGGAATTCAAGTCTGCCAATGAACACTTGGATAACTTTTGTCTCCTCACCTAGGACTTCTTTGGAGAAGTACTGCTATCTGGCACATAAAGTCTCAGCTCAGACAGCTGTTTAAATAGAACCTTGATAGGTTCCACAGGACCTCCATAGGCTCTTTCATGTTTCTGGAAACACCAAGTGGTTTGTTTTGCTTTCATCTTCCAGTCTATTTTGTTTACTCCGGACCATCTCCCATTCTCCAGCTCATTTGAGGTACATATATCCTCTTCCTGCTGTAGCTCTGTTGCACATCTATTTCTTTGTATACTAAAAGATTTTTTGGAGCCCTTACTTCATCTTGTTTCACACTACGCGGCTTACTCTTTAAACACTATGGAAATGATAGCAAGTTTTCTCAAAATGATTTTCAGCAGGCACAAACTGAAAGGAAAGCCCAAATGTCAGTTCTGGGCTAATTTAGGTTTTAGAAATTTTGTATCATCTAACAATGACCTAACTTCTCTGACTAAAATTTTAAAACTAAAGCACGTGTATCTGAAAGGAATTAATTTGCCCTGTGACTATTTTCAGAAATTGACATGAACAATAGATTATAATGCACAAATTTAATTACACAGTCATCACAATGAACAGGAATTTTATTATGCTACTCTAGTAATTCTAATGAGCTCCACATAAAGCCCCATGAAGCATTCTCAAATAGTATTCTTTTGCATTAGGCTATCAATTAAAGAAAGATATACACAGCTATATTTTTTTATGGCTGCAATAATATTAGATTCTCAGTTGCAGAGCTATCTATTTACAAGCAAAATCAAATCTTCAATTCATTGAAAAGTATAATTAGATTTTTGCTTCCCCCAGGCTCATAAGGAGGAGGGATGGTAAAGGAAGAACAAAACACAAATAAAAGCAACTGTTCATTTAATAGGAGGCAGATAAATTTTGAAGACAACAAATCTTAATGTCCTCAGTATCTTATGTTATAACATGTCTCTGACCATGAATTTCTTCTCATTAAAACAGAATTCTTGCTTGTCTGTAACTAGCAGCAAAGAATAATGGCCATATGCACTGCACAGTGCTGAACTGATATATAATTCATGCTTTAAAGTTTACTTACTATAATAGAAATTAAAATTGGTATTCGTATAACCCACCAAGGACCACCATGCTCATTTGTATCCCAGCAACTATAAAAAAAAGAGGGAAAATTGTGTTGACACTAATAGCATCTGGCAAGCAAGATCTATGAAGAAAAGTATTTGCTATATGCAAGTCCAAGAACATTAAAATCACAAATCCTAGAATTTGGAATTTAATCTTTTTCTGCTTTTTATTTTTGTTTCTCTGTTTTCACTACATATATTCAAATGAGCTCTAACACTAGGCACCAGACCGTAACATTAGAAATTATGGAAGATGATGACCTTTAGGAAAACCAAGTTAGTTTCACTTTGTGACGGGACACTTTTCCAGGCACTCAACAACAGCCTCTAGGTAGCAGGAAGATCTAACACAACTGACAGCTACAATTTAAATGACATAATTTCCCTGTGGGATATTTAGGTTATGGATGGCTAGAACTGGTTTAGGAAAATATGAGACTGAACCTGAAACTTTGTCTGAAAAACTGAAAAATTACCAGCAATTCTGGTATAAATACTCTGACAGTGAATGCTCTGAAAGAATAATTTTAAGCAACAGTAATACCCTACAAAGTTCCTCTGAGATTGTAATGATGAAAGAGAAAGGAGCTACCCTTCAGTTTACAAGTTGGAGGTCTTGCAAAGAAAACAGAATTTATGTGCAATATGATTTTTCAGTTTAAAAGCAGTACTGAACAAAAAATATCAGCCAGATCCAAAAAAGTGGATTGTGGTAACTGTCTCATTAGCTAGAAATGATCTCTCATTCCTTAGGGCCAGTGGAAGCAAGTCCAATTTTCCTAAAAAAATTTGAATCTCATTTTCCCTTTCCATGCTGAAAGTCAGGCCTAGCTCTAGTTAGTCATAGCTTTACCTAAAGACATGTCTCCTACTTATGTTTACATTACATTGCATCTCCTCTGGGGATATAATTTTGATATACCAAAAGAATTCTAGGTTTCAGTCTATTGTGTTGCTAATTAGTAAGTTCACCTTCAGCTACCTAGATAAACAGTGTTTATAATCTGTACCAAATATCAGCCCTATTTTCTCTTATGTTTTGTGTATTGCCCTCCATCCAATATAGAGACTTGGTAAAAAAAAAAAAAAAAAAAAGTACAAACTAAAATTATTATTAAAAAAGTATAGGCTGGGGAAAAGTGGCTGGCAAGCTTCATGGAGAAAAAGGATTTGGGAATGTTAAGCGACAGCCAGTTGAACATAAGCCAGCAGTGTGCCCAGTTGGCCAAGAAGGCTGGCTTCTATCAGAAACATTGTAGTCAGCAGGACCAGGGAGGTGATCACCCCGCTGTACTCAGCACTGGTGAGACCACATCTTGAGCATTGTGTTCCGTTTTAGGCATTTCACTACAAGAAAGGCATTCAGGCTCTGGAGCGTGCCTAAAGAAGGGCAATGAAGCTGGTGAGGGGTCTGGAACACAAGTCTTCTGAAGAGCAGCTGAGGGACTGAGATTCTGGAGAGAAGGAGGCTCAAGAGAAACCTTATCTCCATCTACACCTACCTGAAAGGAGGTTGTAGAAGTCAGCCTCTTCTCCTGTGTAACTAGCAACTGGACAAAAGGTAATGGCTTTAAGTTATGCCAGGGGAGGTGGTGGAGTTACTGTCCCTGGAGGTTTTCCAGAAAAAGGCAGATGTCACATTGAGTGACACGGTTTAGTAGAACGGTGGTGATGGGGTTGATGGTTGCACTAGACGATCTTAGTGGTCTTTCCAACTTTAATGACTCTATGATTCTTTGAAATTAGGATGCCCAGTACTGCATGGCAGCACACAATCCAAGGACCCCCACTGCTATTTTAAGTATTATTTTGACTTTCAAATCAGACCTACATGTAGGTCTCAAAGGGTAGCATCAGTTATAACCTCTCTCTAACCACTCCTGCACTTTGCATTTCAAAGTAAACTGGAAGCATAAGCTGCATGCAGAAGAGCTTCTAAACATCTATTCCTTTACTGAAATTTTGTCTCCTTCAGAAAAGCAAACTACTTTTGTATGAATACCACTACATACAAAACATGACTAGTATTGGCACAGTTGTAGGCTTTAAGCTTTTCTCCCCAGCATACTTACCCAGTGTCCTCTAAAATAATCCGTGTCACTGTCCATGTAATAATGAATATGGTAGGAATTCCTGAAATTGAAACAAAGAGAACAATCATCAGAAAGTAAGTTCAGACTAGTAGTAACCCTTTATTTCCCAAATATTCAGCATATACTACACAGTTTAGTAAGGGTGTGAGACCCATCTGATGAGCTAGGATGTAAGCTCACATGTGTTACAAAGTCTGCAGAAAAGTGGTTATATTTCTTATATAGTTTTAATTGCACAAGTCCTTCTTATGTGTCTTTCAAGCTGTCAGAGGGACAACTTAAGCATTCCTAATGTATTTGCAAGGACTACAATATAAAACAGAAAAGTCACTGCATAAAGATCCAACACCATACACAGGCTTACTGTAATTTCCAAGCAATACCTAATGCTTTATGACCACTTACTACTGGAAGCTTTATACTACTCCATCCATACCTCATTGCACTGTCTGTATTTTAAAGGGGCAAGTGTATTTAGAAACAGATCGAAAATACTATTGGGATTTTGAAAAATGCAATTAGAACAGCACAGTGTGTGGCTGTGCAGCTAAACTTTCTCTCTCCTCCCAAAATAGGATGGACCCACATCATCCTATTCCTCAAACAACTCCTGGACATTGTCAGGAGTGCAGACTGGCAGAGATCAGAGCCAACTAAGAGTAAGTTACCAGTTAGGGTTCTGTAGGAAGGATGAACGTGGGGGCTTTGTGCTTATTCCCCCCACCATGCCAAAATGGCTGCACCTATGCTGGAGCTGATGAGGGGAACTACAATTTCCAAGGAGTCATGCCCATGCATCATCCATGTGAGATACTGAACCTAATACACAGATTAAAATATATTATTTAATTGGAAGGCGTTTGCGTTCTTACCCCATCCAATCAGCAGATAGACTGTGAAGTGTCTGTTGGGGGAGAATATTAACACAAGGAGGATGTGGAGGTAAAGTCCTTCAACCAGTAGCCAGTAAAAGTTCGCCATAACACCATACTGGAAAAACACCAAAATAGCTTTGCAGCCCACCTGAAACATGAGAACAGGAGTCAGAGTTGTTGCAGGAAAGATGCTGTATTATTCTGTTATTACATATTATGCATCTTAACTCTCTCCAGGAGAAGCATCTTACATATGTTACTCCCAGATTCAGTAGATTTTTTTTGCCTCTATCATAATCATAGCAAATGCACTCAGAAATTTTGAAAATATCATAATATAAATACTGTAAAAGAAGGTGGTTATCAATAAATGCATAAATTTTCAATAGTTAATGAATGGCTATTAGATTGATTGTCTACTGAGTGGCTAATAAATATATTCAAATTTCATCTGTCTTCCTAACACAGTAAAAGTTAATAATGAAATTGCTTTATGAGTTTTTAAAGGCTAAACTGGAAATGGAGTGAAAATTATAACTTCATATGCTGAATCTTCTAAGCAGACATAGAAGAAAAAGCTGAGTGGACTTCTAAAAAATGTTTTCCATTTAGAAAATATTATGGTTTCTTAATCAACAAGACATATAAAATGAAGTTCCAATATGCTTATAGCCTCTGTGCTCATCTTCAGAATTAATTTTCAGAGCTCTGCTCTGCTGATGTTTCACAGTGCTGGCTGCTGCTACCTCAGCCCTTCTCAGCAGGAATCTGGGATGTGTGAATTGAACATCAAAACATTCCTGCTGAGACTGAGCTGAGAAATGTGATGATATGGTGAATGTAACAGACTAAACAAAATGGACTAAACAAAGCTTACAGCTTCTGTCTGCTTTACTTTTTTCCCTTCTTTAAATACTCTTTATACGTCCACTGCTTTTGTTAAAATTCCAAGTACATCACATACCTAGGCAGGTAATTTACTTATTTATTGGTTGATACCTCTGTCTACACAAGTGTCTGTTATGTGTAATACCCTTAGTTAGCTTAGACTCCAGCTGCTGGTCCAGAAGATTTTAGTATTCATCAGCCCTACATGGCATCCTGGATAACTCACTGCATCCTAAGTTAACACTGCCTGCCTGTAAACATTCAGAAATCTAAATAGAAGCACAAAGTCTTTAATTAATTTTACTTAACTCTAAATGTAAGAGTAAGGTTTTCGAGGTGAGATAGACACCTATTTGATACTTCTCCAGCTCATGAAGAGAGACAGGCATGTCCAGAGAAAGCCTTGGATCAGATGAGATAAGCTGCCCAGTGAGAAAGATAGAAGCCCTGAGAAAACAGCTTAGTTCAGTGATCTTGTTTGGTAGAACTAATCTTACCTCTAGACTTTGTATCCATGGAAAGGATATCCACTACAGACCAGTAATGGGTCAGAACATTTAACATGGAGAACATTAAATATTTCAAAATGCAAGCTAAAATTTGCTTTGATGTTTATGGCTGCTCACAACCAAATTGGCAGTTGATGTCTAAATATTTTCTCCCCTTAAAATTCCAATCCATATCTACCTGTGTAATTGTGTTCTTGACTTACGTACCAGAAACTTACAACAAAATACTTTCCCTTCCTCCTGCAGTTAATCCTGCATTAGACATCTTTTCAGATGCTGAACAGTGAAGGCATCTATCACTAAAGAGTCAGCCAAAATTATCACAGAATGATAGAAAAACCTGAGTTGGAAGGGATTCCCAAGGATCACTGAGTCCAGTTCCTGTCTCCATGCAGGAACCACCCAAAATTCAAACCATATGTCTGAGAGCATTCTCCAAATGCCCCCTGAATTATGTATCAGTGTTATTCAGATCCAGGACCTAATTACACTGCATTTTGAATTGTTTGGCTTTAAATATGCACGTGGAATTGTGGAACATCACACACATGATGAATGTCAGTCAATGCGAGGCAAAACAGCCACAGCCACCATGTGGTGTCAGATCATCCCACATATAATGCAAAATAAATTATTCAGCAGTCCACAAAAACGGACAAATTCCAACAGGAAAATAAGAGGTTTTCCCACAAAAAATAACTGGAGATTAAAAGAAATTGCAGAAAACAAAGAGCATTTCAGGGTTCACTGACCAATCTTTGAAGGACCTATCCTGACTACTTCTGACAGTCTGCCTAACTATTTTTCCTTATTTCGGCCTGGATTAGGCCTACTAACCCAAAGCTGTTACATGTTCATTAGAAAGGACCCAGATTACTAATTCATACATATAGCTTGGTAGTCACTGCTAAGAATTTTACACTTTGGGATAATGTGGATTCATCAATATAAAAATACCTTCTTTCCATTTTATTTCCGCAAGCTTAAACTTTAGAAAATTAATTCTGAAGGTATTCGGTTATATTTGTAGGGTTCTTTTGCAGCACTTCTGGCTGAAACAAAGGAGGCAAAGAATGGGGAATATTACATAGTTGTTAGTATTTTTGCAGTAGGACAATATATTTCTAAACTTTGTGTATGAAAATGCAGTAAACACATTAGATTGCGGTTTAACACGAGCAGCTAAGCCAGGTGAGATCAGCTGTCCCAGGGATGTTCCCTTTGCACCTCCTGCCCATACACAGCCTAGTGGTCTTGTGGGAGGGCTGCAGAGAGACAGCCCTGATGCTGTGTCAGCACTGCTCTGTTACAGCCAAAACGTTGGTGTGATATCAACACTATTCTAGCTACAAGTGCAAAGTGTAGCACCTCGAGAGGGAAAGTTAACTCTGCCCCACCCAGACTTAGCACACTTGCCAAGAATTCAGGTAACAATGCTTCTGTCATATCCAGAAAATAAAACGATAAATTCAACTCCTGCAAATATCTACATCATTGACTCATTTCATTCCTGGACCCCTGACAGAGCTGCTGGAACACTTCTAGGGAAGGTGCCTTTCACCCTTTTTGGCTGATGGCACTCCTGTTTCCTTAAAATCTCCCGATATTAATGCAGTGGCTGTATTTAGCTATAACTGGCTGTAATTTGTTTTGGCAGCTGACCTGCTGGCTGGCTGTACATGGACAAACAAACCACCAACAACTTTTCTTTCTTCTGCTTCACTTAGTTCTGTCTGCTTCTAACAGATCACTTGGCCAGTCGTTATATTCTCTACACACTTGCCTACACTGACAGCTTGGTATACCTAAATATTTACAAACATCAGGAGGACAATTTAGTGACACAAGAGTATTATGTCAGGTAGTAAATGAGGTTTATTACCCATGAGGTTTGGTCCTCTGGACAGTGAGCTGTGTTGGAGCTGGAATAGAGAATATCATCCTTGACTAAAACAGAGATTGCTCTTAGAATGAAGGAGAGGAACAGGTTCAGATGGATGTAGTTCCGAGTACAATGAAGTTTTCTAAGGAGAGATTTAAAAACAGTCATTTTAGATTTCAAGACAGAAAGCCTCTTGAACAGACTTCTACTCGTCTCTGCTTGTTTCTTAGTAATAGGAGCCTTAAGTAAGACCTACCCTTTCCTCCTCCGTCATATTTCAGTGCTGCCTCATGTTCCTTTAACATCATCTCAACATCATCATCATTATATGCTGTCCAAGATATATAAATAAATGATCTCTTACTCCTTTTCAGCAGTGCAGACCAAAAGATCCCAAAAGTGTTTCTCCCCCACTTTAATGTAAATTGACAATAAACACTGATATCATTCTGTCTGCACTCATTTTTTATGCAAATAAAACTTTTATTATTTTATTCTGTATAAATTTCAGATATACTCTCATCATTTTTTTTCCTGGTTTTATTTTTTAATTTCTCTATATAACGTCTTTTTATCTTATGATGTATGTCAATGCCAGAATAATTAAAAATGCATGTAAAGCATTAAATTGCCTATCCTTTCTGTCCAGTGAGATGTAAAAATTCTCTTCTTTAGTCATGTTTAGCATTCTTTAGCAGCCATGTGAAAGACTCACACACAAATGACAAATTAAATATTCCAATTAACTGAATGAGTGTTCAGGAGAAGTTAGTTCTAAGTTGAAGGCTTTTTAATTAAGACACATTCTTTCCAAGATCATCCCATGTAACAGAAATTTGTTTTAGCAAATCCCCAGAAACCAAGCTACTGAAAGGGGAATTTCTGGTCAAAATCAGATCTGTGAACTGTATCTGAATAATGGCCAGAAGCCAGGACATTTTAGCAAGCTGAGCAATGAAAGAATGAAGATGAAATAGGATGTTACAGCTAGCACTCTGGTATGCAATGCCAGCTTCTAAGTGGTCTTCATGTTTTTATTTTTAGAGAACATTTCTACAGAACACCAAATAACATGTTCTGAAATGTCTAGCACGAGCACAGGTAGAGAGAGCATTGGGAAATAAATGACAAATTCATCTCATTAGCCTGCAGTGTGGCAAAGGACATAATACCAGGCTGAACTTAGAGCAGTAGCTAAATAAAACACTAATTACTGTGGCTGTATGTGTCCTTTGCTGAAAATGGTTCTGAGAAAAGCTGAAATACTACTATTATTTTGGACAGCTACAGACTTTCCTATGGAACTCAATACATGCGAAATACATACCAAGACGGGAGTGGAAGAAAATATTTTTCGTGACTAACTTAGATTACTAGCTTTTCATCCCCTTCAGTATATGAAATTATAACATTACATCTACAAAAGGCTGTCAAATCAACCTTTCAGAGGGGGTGGTCGAACAATCTTTTTTATTTAGGGCTAGGTACGATGATTCAGAGTAACAAAGAAACGCTGTTTTTTAACAGCAAAACAAAAGCTGTTATCCTATTCACTGTGACTCACGGTAGAAAACTATCTTGAATCTTGACAGACAGTTGATACACATGAAAACACATCTTATAAAGATGATTCAGATTCATACTTTTCCTCTTGGTAAGATACACATTTTAGTGTCAGTTAGAGAAACTGACATTTTTTTGGTTTTGCAATACAGGAGCTATCTTGAAGGAAGTATTCTAAGAGCTACATAGTAAGTAACTCGAATCTAAGTGTTACACAAAAATACGCTGTTCTACAAGTCATTTTCACTCTGAGTTGGAAAAAAAACACGTTTTAAAGTATGTGAAAAATATTATTTCTTTCAAATCAGTTTTCAATTTTCTAAAACTTCACGATATGCTAAAATTCGGACATTCAAAATGAAGAAATAGAAACTTACATTCTAAGTAGGGTAAAAATACTTCTTCTGACTAAGTCAAAATTATTACTTTCAATGTTTATAAAATGTTTACAGAAACAAAACTAGGCCTGACAATTTGGCAATGTCCAGCAGAAACGTATAGTGCCAGAAAGTCCAATTACGTTTACTCATAGTAAGTACACAGAGAATTACGTGGGGAGTGACACCATAGTAACCTGAAAAACGTTGCCATCTTAATATAGAATGATATTACAGACCTTCATATTCCATGCCTTTATTCTGAGCTTAGAAGATTATCCAGAGATGAAATCCTTTTGTTTTGCCTTCTAAATGCTTCTAAACCTGTCCTTTGCATGTATTAACAATGAAAGCCTATCTAAAGGTCTTGTAAAATCAAGTAAAGTGAGAATCATCTTTGGAAGAAACTTAACAGAGATGCACAGAACTGCAACTGCATGGAAACTTTCAGGAAAAATCACCTTCTACTCATCCAATGGTTCTGCCTTTTTTTGCTTATAGCTGATATTTTAAACAACTGGAAAGGCTTGAGGCTGTATCTGTTCTGCCAGATATAATATACAATGGACTGCAGAAGTTAAACAGTAGTACCTGAAAAAGAATTTCCACTTCTTTTTCATGTCCATGTTTTCTTTCATAAAGTAATACTGAATATATTCACGATTAAATGCAGTATAATTTGTAGCATATATATACAAATCCAGCAAGGCATAATTTTCATAATGTCTGGCTTTAGTAATATCCAAGTTTAAATTCTAATCCTGCTGGATGAAGTCAGACTTTTCACAACCCTACTGCTTCAGTGACTCCAGTGATTTTTAACTATCTTCTTAACTACCCAATCTCCTTTAGTCAGTGTGATTTGAAAAGTTGTTTAATGTCCTTTTTAAATACAACAAAGACAGTTTGCTGATTACATGCAAAGGTGAATGTATTTCAGGGGTGAGTGAACTATCTTCACAAATACTATATTGAAACTGACTATAAAGAATCACTGGACCTCTCAGGGCAAAGTATACTTCTTGGACAGGAGGTGTAAACAGGTGAGTAGCAGAAAGTTAAACTTTACAGAATCTTATTTTCAAACTCTGCCCTTAAAAACAGACCAAAATGTTCAGGATGGCATACGTGTCAGAGATATGCAGAGACATATAGCCCTTTACATTCACTTTTCCACTGACACTTTACAATTGCATCAGCTGCAGTCTAACACACGAAGTGTCTCTTTGCTGCATTCAGATGCCTATGATATGTCTGAAATGTGTTACTAGGCATTAGCAGTTTTGAAAATGCATGATCTGTATACAGTGTTTGGTAGTAGACACACGATACCCATGAGTGACTCCATTTTTGTCAAAGATATTCCAAAATATTATCATGGGTCATGTATCCACTCTGAACTGTCTCTAAATATTTAAATATTGACAAAATCTTGCGGTAGTGTATACAATTTATAGCATACCATAGTAACAAACTAATCAGAGGACTGAAACTATGCAGCCCTCTACATCTAATATTACATGTAATTTTTTTCTACTAATTTGAGAGATGTATTTTCTTAGAGTGGAAGTGGAAAGTTGTGTAAGGTTAATACTGGAGAATATGAAAGCTATTCTATTAGACAGATGTGAAGCATAAAGGCATGAAGGTTGAGAAAATGAGGAAAGCTATGATATCAATAAGAAGATTTTGCTCTTTCTTTTGACAGATGGGGATAACTTTGCTTCAGAAAATGCCCGGAAATGAGCCAAAAACAGCAGACAGTACTGCTTTCCCCAACACTGCCTAAGTAAAACACTGCACACCCAGTACTATCCTTCAGCACAGTCACCCACACCTTTACAAACTCTCTTAGATTACCTCTGATGCCTAGAGACCACTCAGAAGTTTCTGAAAAGCACCAACTGTCTGGTGTTGAGACCAGCATCCTACTTATTTTCAAGAACAATTCAATGTACTGATTTTTAAAATGAAACAAAAATTACTTTATAGATTCATTCCTAAATGATTATTCTTGACACAGGCTGTAATGTCTATACATTTGTAAAGTGCTTTGAATTTTTTTTAATGACTGGTGCTGGCAAAAATTCTGTTACCATTACATTACTGTCAGCTGTTTGAGAAAATTGCAAAAAATGATACTTTTTTTTCAAATCTGCGCAATCAGTCATAAGACAATGATTAAAACTGTTTTATTATTGCGCATATTTACTAGTGAAAAATACGTACCTGAAAAGGCAAAGAATTATACTTCCTGTTGTGAGAGCAATCAGAGATACGCTGTGACCAAGGGTATAAATTGCCTTCACTCTTACATAGAAGTTGACCTGCACAAAAATATACATATGCTGAAACCACTTACTGATACTTGAATTGACTGAAGTGATATAATTTTCCATTAAATAGTTCTCAAGACTAAATAAATAGCATTATTTTCATGCTTTTCTCTATAGAACATGATGAGAATTGTTATACCTTTATTCCAACATATTTTTGCAATGCAGCGTATCAAACCAACAAACATCAGTAGAAAATTCAGCCTAAGAAATTCAGTCACACAAGTTGCAATTTTAGCTGATTATCCCACATCTATGAGGTAAGAAAAAAGTGCCTGGTTAAAAAATATTCATAGACATCTGAAATGTAAGAATGAGATGCAGTTTGAAAGAATGGATTATCACTGAACGAGGCAATCTCTCAGTCCTTCTGCTCCAGTGTACTTAGTCATGCATTTATACATGAACTTCATTTTAAGGACATTTAAGTCCCATTAATTTTAAGGACATGTTTTAATTCTATTCATTTCCTAATCTGTATGTTCAAATACTTGTGACCCAAACAACCCTTTCCCGTTCCTTATTTTGTAAAGTTAGTTGCTGAAACTTGGAAAGGAATTGTATCAGCAGAGGAAAAGCAGACTGAAGCGTGCAGTCTGATCATTAACTACAGTTATATGTAAATTTGCCAGAACATTGAAACCCATTCTGAACGACGATGATAATGTTAACTACTCTCAGAATTAAACTGCTTGTTCATACTACAGCAAAGTGATTGCACTGACGTTATTTTCCACAAAGCTAGATAAAATACTAAAATTATAGAATTTTTTGCTGTATGAAATAAAAGCTTTTAACAGCAATATAAAATGCGTTAAATAAAACAGACAGAATTTCTATATGTACTGCACATATTTATAGTACTCAGATCTTCCAGCTGCATCTGTAAAAGCAGTAATAAAGCAGTACCTTTAAGTAAACTGTTAGAAAAGAAACTCACTTACAATGCTGCAAATACACTGGGCACTCTTTTATTCAACCTGCCCTATCCTGCAAAATCATGGAAGAAGGATGCTCCAATAAATGACTTAACAATTTGGCAGCCTCATGATCAGCATTCTAGGAGGTGAAGAATTTTATTCCCTGACCCTGTGCCCATCAGGTGTTGCAAAAACACAATCAAAACCTGGAAACAATGCACAGCAGTTCCATAATATGTTGTTCTATTTGTTATCACCTTGTTGGCATTTGCAGGCCCCATTAAAATGCTTTTCTACAGAACATACAAACAGAAATCTGGAGAGTCTTTAAATCAAAGCTTCTTAACATCCACCATGTAAATACTGTAAATCTGAAGGAGATAAATGTCACTTGCAAAAGAAGTTGCAATGACAGCAAATCTGCGTTGTTTAAATACTGAGTGGAAGTTTTCACATTCAGTTTCTCAGAAAAAAAAATGATCAGCAGAGATGCCCTGTAAATAGTAACACTGATGCTCAGCTGAACAGAAGTCAGCACATCGCAGAAGAGCAGCAGTGAGGCGTCTCCTAGTATGATAAAGTCATAAGCATAAAACCTGGTAAGATTACGGGGACAACACAGGGAATACTTTACAATCCTCTCGTCTTCTTATCTTGGGAACCACAAAGTAACTTAACAAATCCTGCAATGTTAAAGCAACCATCGTCCCTTTGTAACTTGTATTTGCTAGTACTCTTCAAAAGGTAATCACATAAACCAGGACTTCTGATGCAAAGTGTGTCCTTCACAGCCCCTGGCAGAAATGACTTCTTCCCTCTCACTTGTGTTTCTCACTGTGCTAGAAAACCTAAAAAAGCTGTATGGTCCCTTTCTGCTGCACAGTGGCAGAAATGTTTTATGTGTTGGTTATACAATCCCCAAAGACAGTCTTCTTCTGCCAAAGAAGAAGCAGAAATAATTCCAAGATGTGTGTAAGTTTGGCACATGTAAGCTCATGCATCTGCAGTTAAACAGATGACTACATAGATCAAACTGTACACATCTTTAAGTACCACGGTCTCTACACTCCAGACAGTTCCCTCTGCCTAGGTGAATCACCTCCCTTCTGCATTCAAAAATTCTCATGTTGACACTTTTATTAGGCTTTGAAATACTTTTCCTCAGAATCCTGTAAACAACTCCGCACACATATGATACATGGGAAGTATTAGGAAGCTGACAGTAATAGAAATATTGCTATTCTGAAGTAAGAATCCATAAAAATATTTGAATTGCTGAAATACGTTTGCTTACACTAAAGATACTAGCAATTTTGTTTATGTAGTTCTGTTGCTAGTGACTACTTATCCCAGATTTACACGACAGATCACAATCCAGTAGCTACAAGAAGTAATTTCAACTCGCACATTTCCTTTCAACAATACACTAGCCATTCTTCAATATTTGACACTTCTGAGAACTCGTTGGCTTTTACTGAATTTAGTTTCACAAAAAAGAGCCATAATGTCCTTTACTATTACATCACCCAAAGGTTTTCCACTTCTGCAGGGAGTGCATTTCAAATTCTATGAGTACGTGTCTTTATTCTTCTGACTGACTAATCCAAGCTGTGTAACACACACAAATGCAAGCATTACTACATGACTTACTATCACATACATCAAAGTAAATTCAGGTAACCTATATTAGCACCTTCATGTTTAATGTCTTAAATGACTTAAATCATGGTCAGTCAAAAGTGTGCTTTTTACTGATCAGTACAGAATACCTCAGTTAATTGATATCATCTCCTTTCTAGTAATAAAGGAAAACCAAACAGAGAATAATAACATTCTAGCTACAAAATAAGCAGTAAGAAAACCTGCTATTAAATCACTTTTTTGCTGGCCAGACAATCTAAAGTGCAGCTACAAACTCATTACACTGCAGTGAGCGTGCCAAATTTAGCACCAGCTGGTTTCAGATCAGTACATGAGATAAGAACAACTTTGCTGGCAATCATGGATGATAATTTACCAAGTGAGACAGGATGAAGACGTCATCTCACCCGCCACAACCCCACGTTTAGTATTTGACTTTACCCAACTTTTCTGACTCTCATGGCAACATATCAGCTCTCCTTCCGCATCCAGAGATACTGATTGCAGAAAAAAGAACTGCAGCCAAGAGACACTCAGTTCACCCCTAAGTAGACATCACTTTCTGTCAATTCCACTGACGTAATTAACAAGCAATACCTATTACCCTAAATGCAGTGAACTAGTCCTATTTGAGAAGCCCCATGGCATCTAAGACATGGCAGATATGACATAGGATCTCTTTGCTGTAATTTTGGCAGTGATGCTAAATAATGCTAGATGTCTGTGTTCATGCAATCACATCAATGCCATTTCCACACACTAGTGATTAGTCATATACATCTCAAGCATATATCTTCCTGTAGGAATTGTGATTCGCAAGTTGAATTTCACCTTTCCAGTTTTTAAAATATGTGGTAAGTTTATGTGAATGACTTGAAGAATTCAATGTGGTTAACTGTGCTGGTATGGACAAAATTGTAAGTCCACGAAACTTGTTCTAGCTCTGGCTCTGATATTCTGAACTCAGTCAGATCCAATCAGGTAAGAAAACCTACCCCGTAATGTGAAAGTTTTCACATTTGTCTTCTACTCTGAATAGATAAGAAGAAATCTCTTGTTTTTTTTATCACTTCTGATGCAATTACTTGCAACTCAATAAGTCCATTGCTTATAAAACATGCTACTTGTATCATCATCTAATTCTCATCTATTTATTGTATTTTCATGATGTTCCTATTCCTTTAAAAGGTCCAAGTACACCATATCTACAGAAAGACTGTATCTTCTCCTTAATTTTTGTCTTGACTTGGAAGTATTTGTTTAGGAAATATGTAAATTGTTTGGTGCCAAGTATATAACATGTATAACTATGTTTAGTCTGCGCTGCCTTTGCTCATTTTTCCCCTATCTTTACTCGTCTTCATTCCAGAATGACTTGCTTTGGTCCTACATTTTTCCCTTCATTCCTACCCTAGACACAGAACACACTGCATTTGCATAAATAAAGAACACAGAATCAACTGATTTACAGACTCTAATGACCCATGGTCACTGTACTTGTTAGATGGCATGCACCAATAAGATCATAAGAATGATTCTGGACCAGAATTCATTATTGGGAAATTGCAGCCAGACAATGTTCCCACAGGAAAACCTCAATTCTGCTTACATGTTCTGCATTTCTTCATATCAAGAACAACTTGAACTCAATATATATTTTCCTTTCTCTTTTCTTGGAATCACAAGGGATTTCATTACACAGAGTAACAACTTTGAAATTTATCTGCTTGATGAAATTCATCTGCTATTATTTTTAATGGAACAAACTTTTGCAGAGCTGTATAAAGTTGATCTTTGGATAAGTAATTTTACTTTCCTGTAAATATTCTTAATGTACAGGGATGTAGAGTTCCTGTTTTCTTCCTCAAAGTAAGTTAGAAACAAGTCCAGGACAGTACAGTAAAGCAAGAGATGCACTAAGCCTTTGAATTTTGCAGTGGTGAATTCATCTGAGCAAGTTTTCTTTACAACTATGGAACAAAGCAGCAGCGTTATTCATCTTGTCCTACAAGAAAAATCTAAAATAATTTAGAAGGATAATAAAGTAAAAAGACCTAGTTTATCTTAATTAAATACAAAGGAAACCAAAAAAGTTCACAGCAGATGAAGATCGTGGGAGTCTAAAATTGGGCAATATTCCTCTTTCTCAGGCTTTTCTCCACTGACTTGGTTAGCTTTCCATCAGGCAGTAAAAGCTTTACACATTCTTGGGTTTTATTTCTATTAAGATTTTTTCTATTTTCAAACTAGTTTTAAAGGCCAGCATTTGAAGCTTAGCATTTTTTCTCACTTTCGTTTGGAATTTTTTCAACTGAGGTCCAACTCCCACAGGATTTCAGATACCACAGTTCTGTTTCCTCAGTAATAATACCATGAAACAAACAACCCTAATGTATTTGTAAAAAAAAATTTCAAATAGCTATCAGAGATTAGGAGAAATGAGTAAGGCTTTCTTTAGCTTAACAATGTATAATATAATAATTAATATAATAATCGTATATAATCCTTCTAAAAGGTATGAAGCTCAACAGAGCTAGTCATTCTCTCTCTCTCTCAAGGGAATCAGTGGAAGAGAAGAGACTCTTCCGTGCTATGATTCATGTGCTTCATTGTGCTTGTGATGATTCAAAGAAATTAGGATGACTTGCAGCCAGGTTCCAAAGACTGCATCTCCTTTGATAATACAGAAGGCAAGGGCTGTCTGCATTAAATGCAGGTGATTACACTGCACAGTCTAGTCAGATAAGGTCTGTCTGAATTTTGATTGTTAGTCACATAAAATTGCGCAGTTTTTACTTACTATTAAAAAATCTCAGTTTGGCAGTGTGTCCATATGTTACCAACTGTCATATTATTATTACTGATAACTACTCACAGCACTGTAGTGATGCTAGCATATAACAGAATGAACACGTATCTCAAAGTTTCTAAGATTAATGAAAAAGAAAATGCTACTGTTTGATGCAAAGAAATTACATGGAAGTGAGGGAGGAGGCATTTTTTAAAGGAAATTTAATGAATCACAGAATTTCTTGAACTGGAAGGACCTTTAAATATCAGCTAGTCCAACACCCTTGCAATGAACAGAGACTTCTACAAGTAGATCAGGGTGCTCAGAGCCTGGAACAGCCTAACCTTGAATGTCTGAGGACTCCAAATCTGGACACAGTCCTACAAAAGAGTTCCCACCAGCACAGAGCAGAGGGGCAGGATCACCTCTTCTGCCCTGCTGGCTACTACTCTTTTGATGCAGCCCAGGATACAGTTGACTTTCTGGGCTGTGATGGCACATTGCTGGCCCATATCCAGCTTGCCATCCACCAAGTCATAGAGTACCCTGAGATGGAAGGCACCCTCAAGGATCATTTAGTCCTGGTAGATGAAATCCTGAATCATCAGGTGCCAGCACCTACTGATTAAGCTATGCATTAAATATTTCTTTTTTGGTCACAGAAATTAATAAAAAATACAGATTTGCGTATTTCATTGCATAATTCTTGCAACATATGGGGGCTTTCATATGTATATGCAGTGATGAAAGCACATAGATTATGTATACTTTCTTAGTCAGTTACATTCTAAGGTAATTCAAATAAACTTGTTTTAAATAAAACTGAAGACAATGTTCACAGAATCACAGAATCG
>JAOWBP010002978.1:9237633-9262525 GCA_028571105.1 Tragopan temminckii
CTGTTCCAGTGCTCCGTCACCTCACCGTAAAGAAGTTCTTGCGCACATTTGTGCGGAACTTCCTATGCTGCAGTTTCCGGCCGTTTCCGGATCAGGTCCCCTGGATCAGGTCCAGGCTCTGAGCACCCTGTTCTAGTTGTAGAAGTCTCTGTTCATTGCAAGGGTGTTGGACTAGCTGATATTTAAAGGTCCCTTCCAATTCAAGAAATTCTGTGATTCATTAAATTGTTCTACAATTTAGCTCAGTTCAAAACCATACAGCTTAACCGATGAAAGCTTTTGCATAGCCAGAGTTTGAGATTGTCTTCTTAATTTATTTTTTTCTATTGCTATTTACAGTCATTCCAAGTAAGACACTGATGAAAGGACTCGTCATTCTCATTAGATCTAAAATGAGCACAGAGCATGTCATGAGCACAGCTCCAATTCTAGATGGTGTAATTTGCAGATGTTGTTTTTGGTTAAAATACCCTTTGTTTTATTCTTAAAAGGTATCTTGCAGAAGGCAGTACTGCAGAATGAATTTATAGCATTGTTAAAGAAGACCAAGATACATATTTCTAGTTGGTTTTTTTTTTTTCTTAATAACACGTTGCAGGTATTCAAGGAAAAGTTTTGATAAAAAGCCTTAAGAGTTAAAAGCTCTTCTGTAACAACTTATATCTAATCAATTCTGTAACTTCTTATAACCAGTGTCTTAGAACCTCAGTCTACGTTTACTTTCAGACTTGTGCCCTCTACTTCCCAAGACATGAATGTAAAATTTAAATAGCTAGATGTTGAGAGAAGAGTATCGTGGAAAGGTATTTTTTTATTTGGTGTACGGTTATATTTTATTTTTATTCCTTCCCTTAAGAATAAAATTCTGTATTTTTTTTTTTTTAAACCAATGAAATACTCTACATGGAGTTCTTGACTGAGCTGTCCACAATACGGCCTCCGTAATTTCCTGGAGACTTGGTATCTAATTCATAACTCTCAGTGCTCCTGGTTAAGAGGACAAATTTTTCCTTTCAGGTCTACTTTGAACTGGCTACACCATCAGATAAACCTGTTTCTCAAACTACTGCAAGGCTAAATAAACACTATTACATTTTGAATCCATAGCATCAAAAATTATGATTGTTTGAATGTGTGTGTTACAATTTGCAAAACCAAGTAAAATATTTAGATTATTAGAACTACGACACCCCTAATGATTCAGCAAAAAAACTGGCAAATGAAGTTCTGAAATTATGCATTTAATAACTACACAAAGAAAAGCAGGCACACAAAGGACAAAATTCTGCATTGTGTTGTGGCAGTCAAAATCCAGAAAAAGAAATCAGATTATCATTGACCTAGATATAGTCACTATGCAAAACTAACAACAAAATAATCCAAAAATCAACAGCACATGAAAACCAACCTCTTTCACGTAATTTGAGCATATTCTATTCCTTACTACTCTGTGTGAACCATAATCAGTCAGGTCTTAATTAACTAATTTAGTATTTACCTCCAGGTTAAATTAGAAAGAATAAGACCGACAGAAGTGTAAACAAGGTATGGAGACTCCAAAACAGAATTTGAAACTAAACCGCACGCAGATTTTTGAAAGATTTTCATAAAGAGAAAATATCAAAACCCTTTTAGATTCTGTAACTGTTTTCAAAGTATAAGTTGATTCAAGCCGTGCATATCAAGTTAAAATATTTTGAAACTGAAATGACATGAAAATTTCTGCATAACAAAACTAGTCTTTTTGCCACAGGAGTAAAAATATGTGGCCTTGCAAAATACTCATGCGGTTGTCTGAGAAATACTGATTCCAAAAGTGAAATTCAACAATTTATGCAAATATTCAAATTGCAACCAATAACCAAGTCAACTGGTGGTTGGGTACTATAAAAATCAGTGGGTTATGACTTGCATACTTTTTTGTAGACTATAAAGACCTAATGCTTTCTATGGCTAACTAATTCCAGTGGGTTATGAAATGGATATGAAAACACAACACATATGAAAAAGAAATTTGATTACCACAAGTTTGTGTCATTAGTGTTACGCTCAAGAGACTTTCTCGTCTCTATCTATTCCTATGATCTATTTATCTATATATCCTATTCCTAAGATCTATTCCTATGTACAGTTCTGTTTTCTTAGAGCAGACACCTTTTTCTGCTAACATTTTCTCTACAGATAGTTTCATGTTTCTTTTACTAAGTTTAGGAGACTGAAGTCTTTGGTTTGCTTACAGAGCAGAAATGGCAGAAGCTCCCTAGGAAAGGTGACGGTTACCCAGGGGATCTTTCAACCTCAGCCTTGGTTTGGAAGGTCCTCTAGGGTAGGAGGGTAATTCTGTGCTCAGAAACAAAACTGAATTGATTCTTGGTTCAAAGGAGAATCACTACTGACCAGATATTATCTTCCATGTATAAGAAAAATAAACACCTCTTTATTTGTTTAACCAAAAGATATAACTGATTACTTCTAAAGTATGATCATGGTCATCAAAGGTGACTATTTTGTTTATTCTAGGGCCTAGTATATTTCTGGAATGCTATATGTAAGTTTCATATTCACAGATGTGATTGTTTACAATTATATTAAAATATAAGCTCTTAAATTTTTAGAACACATGTTTCAGAATACATCCCATAATGTCTAAATACTGATATGAAAGAACATATCAGAAAACTTTAAACTGCACAATGAATATAAAGTTGTTTGGGCCTAGCAACTTGTCTGAGAGCATTAGAAATACTGAAACCAGCAAATGTAGGTGGAATATAATACAAATCCTAGATCCTTCCTTTTACAACATTAACTCAACAAAGGGGCAGCTGTTTCTAAAGTCCTGTAAAAACTTAAATACAAACTGGAATAAAGAGATTGATTATATGATGTGGACAATGCACTTACTTCTTAAGAGGCATTTCTTCATATTTTTGGATGGCACAGCGCAGAACTGAATTTACAAAATCATGTATCTCATAAAATATGTATTCCTTGGTATTTAATAACCTTTAAATAGCAGATTAATGTAAACCCTTTTCCAGCATGGTTCTCTTTCAGTTCACTTTAATCTGTGGACAATCTATATGAAGTAAAAGAAATTCCCACTGTGCTCCTAGAGGAGAGTATATTAGCTTACACTCGCGCCCTTCTCATTTGAGCATGACAGAAGAGGAATTTTGTATTTGGTTTCAGAAATATTGGTCTCTAGTCACGTATTGTGAAAAAGTAATGAAAAATGCTGAATGTAACATAAACAAAAATAGCATGACTCACAGGCACACAGAAAAGCACTGGCAGACAGCATCTGTGCATTACATTTTCTTGAAAAGGACACATTCAATTTAGACTCAGGACAAACAATCCATTAGTCCAAGGCAATGGTCCACTTCACGGATAGTAGTAATGCACCTGTTTTCTAAAGGCAACTACAGACATTCGTGACAGCGTTTGTCTGAGTCAGTCCTGACTTTGCTGCCTTGACTCCAACTGTTTTGGGAAGTGTTGCCAGGGTAGCACACTCAGGATGTTATCTGTGGCAGAAACCTAAGAATGAATGCTTCAGGAAAGCTGCCAAACCAGGAATAATTCTTTCACTGATGATGTTCCATGTAGGCATGTGCTGCAATAGTTTCATCATGTGCAATAGCACTGAGAATTTTCCTCTCCATGAATCTTTGTATTACTCAAGTGTTTGAATCATATAGCCTATGATATAATAAATGTCAGGTCAGTTCAACCTAAGATTAGATAATACTGTATTAGCTGACTTGTAGCTGTCTCTTTTTTTAAATAAAGTGGCCACATTTCAGCCCTTTGTGCCATTCATGAGGCAGCTTGACCTGTGTTAGCAATGCTGATAAAGAGCGTGATACCCTCTGAGGACATCCTGGACTCATGCATCCAACTAAAAGGTCAGAATTGTTGACATGAAAGAAAAGGTTGCAGTGAAGTTTGTGTTGGGTTAACAGACCTTGACATGTTTTTCCCATATGATCAAATCAAGTCACCCATTTTGCCACTGTGGTGCCACAAGCTCAACGGAAATATACAAGAAAAAAGAAGATACTTATTTGAATGAACAAGATGAATCTAAAAGTTGACCTTGAAGGTCAGCAGCAACCAATTTTCTTACAGGAAAGGGATTGGAAGTATATAATAAAGATTTAAATACACAATTTTGATGTGATGTGATGAAAACGTAATTGTTTGTTCAGAGTCACGCTCTTCAAGGTGGTTACCTATAAATGCATTATAGACCCTATAAGTGGGTCTATAATGGAAATTAATTCCAATACAGGCATCAATCTGTAACAGAGACAGTTTCTATCTCCTCTGCAACCATTTTCTTCAGGGAAAGAATATGGAAAAATATTTAAGACTTACCATAGGAAAAGTATTTTGTCACTTTTCCTAAAATATTATTTCTGTATTTACTCTGAGAGTAACCTCATACATTGCCTGAAAAATATACTGTCACATGTAATTTTTATGTCCAAAATATTTTGTTATTTGAAGAGCCACAATTTCATTTTTAACTCTTTTTGTTGAAAATCTGGGTCAAATACAGTTGAAATATACTGATTAATATTGATGCTTAAAGATGCTACCACTAACTGATAAGATCTGAATTCAAGAAATCATCTCCTTTCTGTGTAACAGTTCGCATTTAAACGCCTCCTGAAATCTCAATACTGAGTGATATTTGCATTTTCCATAATTTCTCCCATTAAGAGATGCGTTTAAACACTTCCTTTCCTGTTTTCCTTTTCAGATTTTATTCTGATAATTCCATCCTTTCTTAATTACAAAGAAAAACAACAACAAAACCCCACAAACCAAACATAAACCCTAAAACAACTGCATATTCTTACTGAGTATTTGCACAGGATCAGTT
Source organism: Tragopan temminckii (assembly GCA_028571105.1). NCBI lineage: Eukaryota > Metazoa > Chordata > Aves > Galliformes > Phasianidae > Tragopan > Tragopan temminckii. The sequence goes on from JAOWBP010002978.1 coordinate 9,242,528, forward strand.
TGTCATCCCATATGTCTGCACTCTTGTATTGACTTTTTTTTGACTTGTCAGATTTAAGGTTAAAAAAGAATTATTCTTATGTCTCACTGAATTGTCCAGTTATGACCTTCAGGCAAAGAACATCCTCTGAGCAATGACAGTGAACTTGGGAAAAGAGGACAGTGACCGTCAGGCCATGTTGCTTGAAACACAGTCAGTGCTTGCACTTCCACCTTCCCTTCCTGCAACATGCTATGCATTTATGTTGTATACTATCTATGGTAGATGCCTAGAATATTCTCTCAGTTGTGCTTCTGTTAATCATTTTCTCCCATATCTGCTCTCCACTTCTCTTCTGATTTTTATCTTCCCCTGTTTATTATTTAATCTTTATCAGGCTTGTTCAAATGTCACCACTACTACCCACTAGCTTCACTCCTGGAAGTACAATCAACTTGCATTTCAAATTGCTCCTTTAAATTATTAGTAACTACTTCAAACACGATCTGCTTTTCTATTTATACTGCTACTTCTGCTAATTGAGTACATCTCACTACTTGAAATTTTGTCATTTGCTCATTTGACTTTTTTAAGGCTTAACATATTTTGACTCCCTGTGACAAAGTCTGGGTTGATGACAGTGTTTTAAAGGGCTGGTTTAGCAGTAACATGGGATTGTTCCCAAGCAGTCAGATTGTACCAATATTTTGAAATGTGTCTGCAGAAAGGATAGGAAGGTAATATATTCTAAAAATTCTTTATTGCTCATGCTCAACTACAGGCAGGGCTTTAAAATACAGAAAGAAATGGCAAGAACCACATGTCTAACTAGAAAGCTAGCACATTTCTGCAATAGGCTGGAAGAGGTCTGCTAGAGCTGTTCCACATATATAATACAATTCAGGAAAACCCATGAGATTATTTCATGTGCTCACAATAACAAAACTACTGACACTGTGATCTCAGAACCATTTTTTGTAAACAAAATCTTGTGCTGCTAGAGTGAGCAGAAAAGCTGGTAGAAAATAGGCAAAACATCATGGAAAGAGTATTTCTCTAAATAACAAAGAACAAGAAATAGTTTCTACAAACTGAACAAATTCATTTTTCCATTTGTACTATGTTTATGATGTCTTGATAGCTTTTTGAATTATTTCTAATGGCTAACCCAATTTTAAGTCTAATATAAATCTGCAATAATTCCAATGACCTATGTTAATTCTATTTTACTCGTGATAACTTAAGACACATATCAGCAATCAAATGGTGCATATGTTATTAACAGATTTATTACATTATTAGGATTTGTTATAATAGAGACATTTGGAAATAACACCATGCAAAACAAGTGCACAAGCTCAGTCAGTATTAGAAATGTGGATGCATTACTGCACTTAACAGCTGATCATAGCCTTATGTTTCAAACAATTAGAAAACTCTACATTTCTGTTTTTGTCTTATATGATATTTGCAATCTAAGCACGTGGCAAGCAATGCTACCAAAAACGTCTACAGTTTGTAACTAATTCTGATTGAATAAAATAGGATTATTTGGAAGCACATTATGTCTCATAGCTATCTTGAACATCAGCATTTAAATGAGTTAAAAAAATGTTCTTCCTACCTTATAATCGTCCTCATAGTCATTATATCCACAAGTACTTAAGATGTCAGGAAAAATATCTGACCATCCATTACTGGTACAATTTTTGCTAATATTTCCTGCAAAGCAAAATTTGAGAGTTTAAATCAGAAGGATTCAAAAGGCTACTCAACAATGAATGTAGCCAATCTAATTTTGTTATCCTCTGGAAACATGCTGTTAATATACTCTATTTCCTAACTCTCCTGTTAAATCACTCATCTGTTTCCTCTCATATGCTCTTCATTAACTTTACTTTGGCTTTTACTACGACTCCGAGTAGCCTCTGCACTAAAGAAATATTCCAAGTTGTGATGGTAGGCTTCTGCTCTGGTACAACAGCTATTCTGTTACATCTGCAAAAGCCTGAAATATTTTGTTGTACTGTCTGAAGTATTCTAGAAGGAAGCTTTCAGTTCACTTTATGGAGAGGATAACTTATAGATAAGCTAATGTGATAGAAAAGTAATTTAAGTGAGAGTTATTCTGATCTGTTACTTAACTTTTTCCAAAAAGGCAATACCAAATGATCTGAAGAGTTATTAAAGCTCTTAGATATTATGGTGGTGAATTACTGTTACAGCAAACATCAGTAGAGTTTGTAATGCATTTTAAAGGTTGAACTCTGTGAAAGGTTGAAGAATGATGACCTAAATACACACGCTGAATTTTACCCTTTGAACCAGTCACTGATGTTCTTATGGAAGGTACAGAAAATGAGCAAGTATGGCTGGAAAGGAATTCTGACCAGTTTCAGAATTGAAATTGGAATTAAGAAAAGAAGTTGATTTCTTTCCCATGCAATGTTACTCAAATGAGACTGGGGCAATCTATAATACTACTTCTTAATCTAATGAATATGTACCACTATTCATCCAATATGGAACAGCTTCAGAAAGAGAAATCTGAATAGTCTGATGTTAGAATAAACAGAAGTCATTAAAATTATTATGATTTACTCTTAAAATGTGAAATCATGAGCAACTGCCCTTCATCTTTCTTACAGCAATTTTAACATTCATGATGCTTGTATTTCTAATAACATATTGTTACGGTTTGGAGTTTATTACTGGTCTTTAACTAACTTGAAGATGCCTGTTTTCCATCACCCATGGGCAAATAAGTGTGACACGCATCAGCTTAGATCAAGAATAACCAAACATATTTGTATAAATTCCAAACTAAAACTTTTCTGATTTTTATCTTGTTCCTCAGTTACTTCTTTGTACCATGTCTTCAGCTGACAGTTGTACATACACTACAAGGGGTTGATTGACAAACCACAAAACCTCTCTAGCTTATAACCAGACTTCAACATGAAACCACAGCATCTTCCTCAGCTACAGGACTATCTCTGCAGTTTGGCACAGACGTGACATTTTTTAAGGAAAACCTAACCTATTTATATATTCTGAGGTGTCTTCACCTTCTAAGTAGATCAAGATTTTCTGATTAGGCAGAGCAGAGGAATATGTTAAAAGAAGCATGAATTGCATCAAAGGTAGTTTTGCAATAAAAAGATTCTATGTACTCAAGATGCTAAATTTTTTTCTTCTGTAAGTATAATAAGGCTATCTAATTTAAAGACAGTTAGACAATGTTTTATGGAAAGCACTGGGTATTTCTACACCATCTTTCCGTGCAATTAACATTTCAGATTTTTCAGATTTGAAACATGTAACTTAATTTGACACATATTTAAATATGAAACATTACTGAATAACTGTATGACATTCATACTTACATTGCCATGTAATACAGAAGCATTATAGGATAATACTACTATTTTTTACAATAAAAAGTCATTTAATATAAAGTAGAGAATTAATTTTGTGGAATGCTTACACTATAACCTTGATCAATGCGGAAGAAATTAACAGCCAGTTCTCCTAAAGCTGTAAAGATGAGATCACAGAGTCATAGAATTGTAGGGGCTGGACTTACGGATATCATCTAGTCCAACCCCTCTGATAAAGCAAGTTCCCTATGGTAGGTCACACAGGCTGGTTCTGAACATCACCAGAAAAGGAGACTCCACAGCCTCTCGGAGCTACCTGTTCCAGTGCTCTGTAACCCTCAAAGTAAATATTTTTTTCCTCATGTTTGTACAGAACTTCCTATGTTCCAGTTTGTGTTGGTTACCCCTTGTCTTTTTGCTGCACACCACTTAAAAGAGTCAGCCTCAACCACTCTACTCCTATCCATCAGACATTGATAAGCATTGATAAGATTTCCTCCGTCTTCTCCAGGCTGAACAACCCCAGGTATCTCAGCCTTTCCTCATAAGGGAGATGCTCCAGGCCTCAATCTTTGTGGTGCTCCACTGGACTCTCTCTAGAAGTTTTTCCTGTCTTGAACTGAGAAACACAGAACTGCACACAGCTCCAGATGTGGTCTCACCAAAGCAGAGGGGAAGGATCACATCTCTCACTCTGCTGGCTATGCTCTTTTTAATGCATCTCAGCATACTAACAGCCTTCTTGGCAACAAGGGCACACTGCTGGCTCATGGCCAACCTGTTGTCCACCAGAACACCCAGGTCCTTCTTTGCAGAGATCCTTTCCAGCAGGTCAGTCCCTAGCCTGTACTGATGCATGTGAATCACAACTATTCTTTTAAAGTCAAAATTCAAGTTAAGAAACCCATTAAAGAACAGGTATTTTAAAAGCCTACTTGTGATTTGGAAGACTTTCATGAAAAAGAAGGTAATCTAAATATTCTTGTTGAAAAATTTGTATTTCTTTTAAACCCTGAAAAAAAAAAAATCACATTGCACTAAGATGGCTAAATAAAGTTAGATTTCTCATTTGAAGGTATTTTGATAATTTCCTGCCAAAAGAATCAAACAAATTTAAGATGTTCTGTATATGAATTAAATAAATGATATATTGTTGAACAAAAATTATAATCATGCTGAGATATTTAGATCTTACTTGAACCTGTCATGGAAGATGTTCATTTTAGTTATCTGTTTTTCACTGTAAAAAGACTTCACTGGCAACTTTAACAACAAAGATATTTTAGTTATATCTCAAATTGTTTTTTCTGTAAAAAGTTCTATTTTTATAAAGGTCTCCATAGAGACCTAATCGCTATATCAGGTTTTGCATCTTTCACCATTTTTCCATGACAAAAGTTTCTCACCTGAGCAACAAGGATAAGAATTTTCCTGCTGCATTTTGAGATACATATGTGAAAAGCTATGTGTGCATCATCTATTTCTAAAACCCCACTGAAAAGTTAAAGAGCAAAATTAAACTGCAGTAACATATTAACAAGATGGTGCAAAAGATGGCAGACTTAGAATAGGGCTGTTTAGTATGGGAAAGAGGCTGAGGGGAGACCTTATTGCTCTCTTCCAATATCTGAAAGGTGCTTACAGCGAGAGCAGGGCTGATCTCTTCTCACTGCTGACAGGTGACAGGACGAGGGGAAATGGCCTCAAGTTACACCAGGATAAGTTTAGGTTGGATATCAGGAAAAACTTCTTTACAGAAAGGATTGTTAAGCACTGGAATAGGCTCCCCAGGGAGGTGGCTGAGTCACCACCCCTGGATGTGTTTAAAAACCATTTTGGTGCTCAGAGACACGATTTAGTGGAGGGCTGTTAGTTAGGCTAGTATGGTTAGGTTGTGGTTGGACTCGATGATCTTTAAGGTCTTTTCCAGTCTGAGCAATTCTATGATTCTATGAACAGGTCTTAGAAATCTTAGTCACTGAGGAGTTCATTTCAACTTCCATTAAAAAGCAACATAAAAGGTTTCATAATAATTCCCTTAAATTTTAATAGCGATAATTTTTTGCTATTATGTGTTAATGTTGGCTCGTAACACTCATGAAGGCAAGGCAGAGCACCTCTCCTAAGCACAGAAGGAACAACCTGTATGTAATTTGATGGCAGCTGTTAGAGATGTCAGTCCGGTTCAGCTGCATTAATTATTAATGCAGACAGGCCCAGAAAAGTAAGCAACATCTACAGCTTTAATGAGCTGCGCTGTATCAGAATTTACACACGTTTAGTACCTAAATCAAAGAATACCAGATGGACCACAAAGACAATTATTTGATCCTTCCATGATGGATCATGAACAGCTCTGTTGAAAATCTATTTCAGCTCTTAAGAAAACTAAAACCTTAAGCTCCAAGTCAACATTTTTAACACATTATTTTATCAAACACTTAAAAAAAAAAAAAAGAGAAAAAAATACACTTTAAAGTGAAATACCTGGTTTTCCTGAAAAAAGGCTAAATATTTTTGGGCAAGGGACAGTGACAGTCTCTCCAATCTTTGCAGGACGCCAACAGGTGATGTTGTCCCAAACTCCAACACATCCTGAAAGAAAAACAACAGTAAGAGACATGAAAGCTCCGCTGTTTTTACCTTTATCTAAGACTCGGTGGAAGCTTTGGATGAGTACTTCAAGACAGATTAAACTGAAAAGAAAGCCAGAGATTATATTTTCTTTGAAAATACTTGGGGAATCACAAGAGTCTAATGATTAATCAGCTTCTTTTAAGTCAGTCAATATACTTGTTTGCAAAATGTCTCATCAAAACCATGTCATGCTAAGGAATGATAAAGAATGTAATAAGTAACTTCTGAGTATTAATATAACCTAGGAGCAACTCCAAAATTTTGAGAATCTCTTAATCACAGTTAAATGAAACTTTTAATGTGCGGTAATTGGCAAACTGAACGTCACAAAGAAACATTTAAGTAATTCATTGGACTCAGCAACACTAAATGGAAGTACATAGTGACTGGAGAATTCTTGGAATAATAGGTATGGACTTATAAAATTTTCTCTCCTAAATTAAGTAATGGAGATTCAAACAAAGAATGTTTCTGTATGTTGATTTCAGGAAGGAGGTCATAAAACTTCATAGGAACATTTGATGGTAATACTAGTAACAACTTGTTACTGGTAGATAGCATTCATTAAGGCTTTGCCCATGCTGATGTCTGCACAAATGTTCTCCAGAAGAATCACTTGCTCATGGAGACTGAGTCTTTCTTCACTCCTTTTAGAAGAACACAGCTTCAAACGAATTCAGAAAGATTATGTCAAAAGTAAGAGGTTACTAAGAGGAATACTTCACAAAGTTCACTGTGTGGGTAGGTTACATGTAATGCTTTATCCTCTGCTGCTGTGTATACTGCATCAACATTTCAATCCCAAAAGGTATGCAACAAATTTATTACATTCCCTACATTGCATACCTTCCCATACTCATTTCAATTAATACAGTGCATAAGACAACATAAAGTGGAACCTGGTCAAGAAACCCAAATAAATTTCCATCATAAGCTAGATCCACTCCTACATCCTGTGCCATCACCACATACTACTTTATTTGTAATAAGGAACCTACTTTTTTTTTTCTGTTTTATAATGCTTGCCATGGCAAGTCCCTTTATGCACTACGTCACTTTGTCCCTAATGGCAGCTGATGGGAAGGTAGGAAAAGGGCAAAGAAGTTATTTCTCAATTATTCCATCTCCCGTCTTCTGTTCTACCTTATAATTTACCCACTGCTACAAATTGTTTGCGACCATCTTTACAATGTGTTTTTTTCTTGCAAAGTAGGCTTCAAGGTGGCACTGAGTATCCAGGTTGTCCTCCAGAAGTGTATGGGTCTAAGAACAGAGGTTCATCAACTGTATTTAGAGCAAATCTGACTTGTAAGTATTCTTGACTGGCCTTTAAACTTCAAGCACCTCATTCCACAGAACGCACTGCTCACTTGTTTAAATTCACATATTTCTAAAGCAGACTCCTAATAATGTTCAGAGGAATTTCATCCTCAAAATATGCATTTCTTCCCAAGAGAGTCTGAAGTTATTAGCTGCAGAATCTAGACAGTAGGTACTTGTATTCTAATCAATCCCACTCTCATTTGCTTAATGCTGATAAACCTTGGTTTGTCAAGTTTTCCAATTACTTTGAAGGGGACTATTTACTTTGGTTCATTTAATAACTCTTGACTCCCAGATCAATATATCTGACTTCTTTCAGCTTTACCTTATGGTAAGGGAGCCTTAGGACTAGGAAATTTGAAAGTGGCACTCTTTCCAGCTGTACTCCACAACCAGCTGAGAAGTTCCTGTTGACAACTCTTTCCAGGTTTCTGGTCCTTACCTTTTAAATGAGTGTTTTTAGCAACTGATGTAGAGTGTAAGGTCCCCTTGATCTTCACAACCATTCCTTCTTTTTCCTGATAATCCCACAGAGTTTGTCCTTTCCAGTGTATCTACCCCTGCAGTTGGTTCACACATTTCTTTAAGAACTGGCTTGTGAGTTTTTCTAAGCTCTGTTTTACCTGTTTAGCTTATACTCCCTCTGGCATTTGCGGCTTTTTTTAGCATTAGCAATGCTACCTCTGAGGCCATGCTGATTTGTCCTTTTATACATAATTTAAAAAATAAGGTTTATATCTTCATACCCTTTGAAGTCAACAGAACTTAAGCATGTTTGGGTGCTTCCTGAGTTGCAGTACTGGAATAAAATTAAGCCTTACTCCTGTGATCTAACACTAGGGCTTATGCAAAACAGAAGAATGCAAACCCCAGCCAAATCAGGTCATGCTTCCTTTCCAATTGATTTAAAGCCAGAAACAACATCAACAACATTACATACAAGTAATCAGAGAGACAAAGAAACTGTTTTCTTCATCTGCCACCACTCATAACTATAGTGGCAAAATGAAACATTTTTGGCTTGGATGGATGTACTGCCTGAGCCAGCATGAACAAGTTCTGGAGTACACAATAATAATCAGCAACTTGTGTGACTTCAGACCTTTTTATTTCACCCCAATTTTCAGTAACAAGTGAGAGCTGAGATGAGACAGCAAAGCATTCATGCACATCCATAATAACTGACTACTTTCACAGATTTTCTCTTCTGTTTAATAAACGCTCTGTAAGATGGTGGATTTGCTATCGTAATCTGCAACCAGCTCAGAAGCCTTTATCAATTTGTATCATGCTACTATATGGACTAGGCAAAGCTTTTGCTAAAAAGGCAGCTGAACAATGTAGACCTCAGAGTGCCATCAGTAACGCACACAAACAAAAACAAAAACCCCAACAACCGAATCATTAAACTCCTAAACTCTTATTCAAGCTTCACTTAACATAAAATCTCACATAGGAATACAGTAGTCCAAGTATTATTCCCACCACGATCTATCAGCACAATTTGCTTCACATCTTGAAGATAGCTTGGTAGGAAGTAAAACAGTATGCAAATTTTTGATGTTCAAAACATTACAAGTCACAAACAATTTGCACGGAATATATTTTTTACCTCAGATCTTCCTCGGTATTTTAGGACTTTAAAGGCATTTACTGTAGAGAAAAGAATTATAGTTTTTTGTACTTCTTCAATCAAACAGATGAAATAACACAAAAGATGCATTTATACGGAAGAACACTTTCAAATGCACCAACAATCAGAGAGAAGTTTGAGTGTTTGTCATCAGAATTCTAAGAGCATTACGCCTCAATCTATCTATACTTACAAGTGTATTTATTATTGTACAGGAAATCTGAGAAAACTGCTGAAACATCCTAGAAGCATTTATATTCACTGAACAACTACAGTGTGATTCTGAAAACTGGTCTACAGCTGAAAGCTGAAATGTGCCTGTTACTGCACACTGTATTGCGAGAGGCTTCTACAAGAGTAACTGTTAAACAATACTCACATTTCTGGGCCCTCAGCTCACACCTTTTCCCATTCCCATTCCAATTACTACATACTTTTAATAATATTGCAGTCATATATCATTTTCTTACCAAAACTGTTTTGTTATGGACTTGTTGAACAAGTCCATAAACTTCCATAAGCCTGCCTTTTCCATGTCAGCTTTCCTTCATTGTACAGCATAAGCTTAATCATGCACAACTGAAAACTGCAATTAGTTTCCTGCCAACCTTGGAAATTCAAAACGGAGACCTAGATGGGATTTGCAGGCCTTCAAGCAGATACTGCTCTTTACCATTCTCATTTTACAGTCAACACTGAGGTACATTAAATATCGTCAGAGGGTGACAAAACACTACTGACTTCATTCTAGAACATCTGAAAATTGGTCAGATTAACTGCTCCCTACAATTACCAGTCTTTGGCCTGTGACTATCAAGCAGCCTGTAGTGCCATAAATGTCTATACAATTGGAAAATGAAGGTGAGGTATGGGGTGTGTTTGTGTGTCTCTGTGCACAGAGTATCTGCCTTGATGAGTTGCTCCTTTGACTATTTTCTGTGCAGCCATTAATTCATTCAGTGTTAGGACTTCTGGAATATCATCCATCTCTGCCACACTGCAGGAAATCATTCAGTATGCTCATTCGCTGGAAGATGTGCCCATCTCCCACATACATAGCCTGATTCCTACTGTCTCCAAAGGATATTAAGCAATTCTGATATAAAACATTTCTATGTATATAATAAGGTTTTAAGTTTTAGTTTTACCAGTAATTCCAGTAATATTTTTAAAAGTTTATTAGAAACATCTCATGTTTTAAATAAAAATTAAGATACACCAATGTTTATTTCATATAGACCCTACAATTTTCTATATTTATATTTAATTATAAAAACTTGTAAGAATTCTAATTACTTAAAAGCAGTTTTAAGTTCACTTCTGTAATTTTATGCTCATCCACGGATTTAGTTTGTGTTTGTACCTAGCTTTAACAATTTCAAGGCTTGAATGTTTTTGTACTTTCACCCTGATATGCACATATAAACATATAAAACCAGCCCAGGTTTTGCTTTGCCTTGGCGCCCTAACTTTTCTGAGCATATCTCTACTGCTATTCTCTTCATTTCCTTCTTTATCTATTAATAAACTAGCACATGCAAAAAAGAAGGCTCTTTCTTATTTCCATGATGTCTAGTAAAACTCTCTTGCACCCTAAATATAACAAACTGTTTTCAACCTCTTCATTTTGATCATTTACTTCCCTGGTGAGAAACTATCAGAATATCCAAGGAAATAACCAGACTTTCCAGAAAACCTTTTCTCAGTGGCTCATTCATCAGCGTGAGTAGTGTGTCACTACCCTAATGATCTTCATTCCTCTTCCTCCAGATGATAGCGCTGATGATATTCTTACCTAGTGCAAAAAGATATAATTTACTTGATTTGAATGTGTGGTCTTTAATGCTTGTGATTTATCTCCAGATACTTCATAATGAAAGGAATTTTAAAAGACTGTAATCTAAATTTTGGTTCTCATTTTTTGCAGTTTCCATAGAGGAATATTCATCATCCTTCTACCTGGCACTCGGTCTCTGAGCAATAAGCTTGCTTATGAAGATGTGCTTCTTCACCTCTGACAGTATAACACTGGGTTATCACTTGAAAATGCTGCATATACATATATATGTGATCATACACATATAATAACCACTAGGTGGCACTTTGCATTTGGATTTTAAAATTGCCAATTCAGAGAGAGGTTTAACGTTTTTTTAAACTAACCGTTCATGATACATGAAACAAAGTGAAAGTCCTTTGAAAATCCGCCAGAAAGTTGTCAACTAGTCTATGGTTTGTTTTTCAAGCAGGGAAAGATTTTGATTTTTGTACTTAACTTGACAAAGCAGAAGCAACCTCACCTCTTATGGGCAATGTTTTCCAGACTGTAGGTCTGAACGCCACAGCATGTAATTTAGGCTACATGAGAATTTATGAACATATACGGAATGAAATTCTTTCTACATTTTAATACGAGTAATAAGAAAGAAAGGAAAAGGAGGGGGTCAAGAAACAATGAGCTAGCAAATTGGAAGCAAACAAAACACAGCAGAACAGAAGAGGTAGCAGGAAGAAGACAGTGGCAAAAGCCTTTACTGTTTGAAGTTACTTTGCTAAAGTTATCTTCCCTGTACTTTTGCCCAGAACCTGAATACATCACAGTGTTCCTGTGCAGCCTCAGCTGGGGATGTCCCAGACTTCTGACCATGGTCCCATCCCAGCTCAGGCCTGGGTCTTCAGCTGTGCTGCAGGTGCACATCTTCAGCCTCCCCACAGCCATGCCCATGCCTACCTCCACCTGGGCCCCGACTCACTGCTGCGGCCCTACCTGGCCATTCTAGGGTTTTCTAACCCTCGTTCCCTGCACCAGGCTAGATCGTTACTCCCACCCATGGCCTGATGCCTCCCAGGAGGTGCCTGATGCCTGCAGCCTGCTCTGCTCCATGACTATGGGTGGAACAGGCCCATGAGCTGGCAGAAACATGCTCCTGTGTATGTGAGAAGACAGGCTGCAACGCTGTCCAGAAGCACCTCCAATACGCCTGTCTTCAACTAAAATACTCTTGTGCAACTGTGCACAGTGTATACAAGCTCTGATTAGTCAGAAACACAGAGGAAATGGAAATGTAAACCTTTTAAATTACTGATCAACAGAAAGGAGTCACACACAGCAAGCAGAATTTTGGAAGTTTACACACACTACACCAGATTGAACTAATAAAAATAAACATCAAAACAATAGATTTTAATCTCCTATTGACCTAAGACGTTTGCCATTTACAGATTTTGAAAAGCCAGTCCTATTACTAGGAGTGTTAAAAATTGTGTTCTTGAAGCTTCTTGGAGGATTACTCAAGTTTTCTCTTAATGAAACATTTAAAAAGAACATTATTTCCTTTCTGAAGAACTGCCGCCCACCAGAAAACCAAAAATCTAGAGGTCGATTTTATTTTTTAAGGTAATTCATATATTCTTAGAGTAATGTAATGAAATATGCAAGTTTTTCCATTCAAACTTTCTACAAAGTAAATCTCACTTTCCAGTTACTTACAACAGCATATGTTTTGTGTGAGTAGACAGCATTCCCATCTCACTGCATGAAAATAATTTTTGAATATACTGGAAAAATAATTATCATATAGTCAATTATAGTTTAATACAGTCAAAGCTGTTAATACCATTAAATATCAATCTCGTTTTCATAGAAAATTCACCAGAAAATATTAGAAGTAAAGTATTGGAGCTATACATTTGTATACATTATTCTCATCTATGAGCTATTTGTTGTATTAACTAGTAATTTTTTAGAGCTCTGTTATTCAGGATTGCTTCTTCATGGTATGTGGATGTCATGGAGAGTAGCCTGCCATGGCCAAAGACATCTCTACCAGGACTCAAATTCAAAACTATACAGGGCAGATGTTTCTTTAAGAATCTTCCGAAGAGCAAAATTAATTTTCTTACAGCTGTACAACTTATTTTTTTCAGGGCTCCAATTATTAATATCCATTGCTCACTTTCTACTTACCTTTTGGGGGCACAGAAATTTTAGACCTTCAAAATTGCAGAATATACCTATGGCCGCTCGATGCCTCCTTGCTTTGAAAAATACATTTCTTACTGTCACTCTTAGTAACTTCATGATGTGGGATCTGGAATGGGACTGACCAGGATATTTTCTTGATCTTTGCCATTTATTACACATTAGTTAGTTTTCAGTAGGAAACTATACTTTCCATACCTTCTTTCATTCGAAGTGCTTTCTCACCTATGGTCTAGCTCCTCGTAAGACTAGTCAGCTATTTTCTGCTCTAAAATAATTAAGTATAACTTTCACCGTACTTTCACCAACTTTCACCAGTTTTACATGGTTCCATTAACAATGACAGTTCAGTTTATTAAAACCACGAGTAACCAAACACTCAAAGCAGACCCCTCAGCTCCTTAAATATTTAAAAAAATTGTGTGAACCAAAAAGCAGCATGCTTGTACTACAGCAACAAAGGCAGCAATTCAGATCTGAAAAAGCCATAATGGTCCTTAACAACTGAATGGTGCTGTGTGAAAGAAGTTCCATGGTCCAGTTATCATTAAATTCTACATTTAATGCTACCTCAGATAAATCTAAGCAATGCTGCAGTCTAACCGAAATGTAACCCTAACTACTGAGCTGACAACCTTGCCCACAGCAGCAGGTTTGGAGCTTGAGGATCTTTAAGGTCCATTCCTACCTAAGCCACTCCACGATTCTACCGAACACACGAGCATACAACTGCAAAAACAAACACAAACTGACAGAGGACCCCGAAAAGACTGCGAGGATTAAGAAAGAGGGGACCAGCAAGAGAAAGTCCTCATCCAGCTTTGTGTAAGTCTCCAACATAAACAAGAGAAGAGAGCGATCTTCAGGTTGGCACAGTTACGCACACAGTCAGTCCTTCACTTGTGCAATATAGAGTTATATATGTGCACATGTGTGAGTTTGGAATGCAAGAAAGACACCTTCCGAACTGGAGAAATAACCTTAACAGCAGAGGTTAGTTAGACAAACTAGCTTTTGGTCCATTAGAATATTTACCCCACCATTCTGAAGAGCTTTCAGAGAAATTTGGTGTTAGGATCACTGTGTGAAATTCTACCGGCTGTGTAATTCCAGTGATGCGATTAGGGTTTAACTTCTTTTTCCAAAGCCATTTCTCTTTCCACCTGTATTCTTTCCTCAGCGTTAAGATGTCACATTTAAAATAAATACGTTGTCTGGCAGACAGGTCTCACAAAAACGCATTTTGGAAAGCAAGATCCAAAAAGACTCATTTAACTGCATTCAATCCAAAATGAATTTTTAAAAAATTCTGTCTTTTTGTTGTAGAATCCTGTTACAAAGTCTACTGATTTAGTTTCAACATTTTGATTGGAAGACTTCACTTTTCACTTAAAGGAACAGAAATGAATCAATTGTTCTGTAAGGTAAAATTCTAAATGCAGAGGAAATACCAAAATTTGTCATCAGCCAATTTTTACGTTTGTGCAATTTATATAATAGGAGCTTTCTATTTTATTGTAAAAACACAAGCCGTGGGCAGAGGTAAAAGATGAAATAGTGTTTTTTCATACAGACCTCAGGGTCCGTAACTTGTAAGCCATTTAGAATGGAAATCACCTGCCTTCTGAAAACAAGATGACAAAAAACCTCACCCCATCTCTCAGGCTTCCAGCTCAGGCGCATCTATGCCTTGGAAATAAACAAATGAGGATGGAGGCTGTCTTTATTGAATAAACAACTAGAATTTGCTAGAGATCACCACACAGGCAAAGGCCCTAACACAGATCTCTGGAGAGTGACTTTTTTCCCCTACATGGAGTGCAATGCTCTTCACTAACAGAAGAGAGGCTAATGCCTGAAATTCCCCCAAAGGGTGCGAAGTAGAAAGTTATGTGCTTTTAATATACCATTAACGTTGTTCAGAGGATATTTACAGAGCATTTATGCAGTGCTTCCATGCAAAACCCACTGCTGCCTTATTAAACCACAAAGTAAGCAAGGTCTTTGTGGACTTCATAGCCAATGATTTTACTCAGTGAAGTTCTACAGCATGTTATGAGGCAGATGACTATAACATCATTTTATGATGTAAAAAAAAATACCCATTATCATTAAATCCTTCCTCTGTGTGTCCCTACCACACAGCTGAGAATAGTTAGTATACATACAGTATTCCTAATGTAATTACTGTCCAGACCAAAGAAAAAATTGCCAGTCCCATAAAACCCAGCAGCTCCAAAATTTGTTAGTGGTTGGTGTATGCTGGTCAACATGCTGGAGCATGTTACACAGATGAGAATACCACACAGCCAGTCCAAAAATTAAGAGAAACATTTTAATAATTGATAATTATTAAAAACCTCCAGTGAACCTTCATTTCCAAATCCTGGACAGGACCATGGGTTTCACTGCACCTTTTGTGAGGCAGGTAGCATTTACTGAAGTTAGAAAAGCGTGACAGGGACTGTATAACCATCTTTCTCATTCAGGAAAAACTGAAGTGAGTTTTGTGGATTTATTGTAATGAATTGTGTTTCAAGTGCAATGCAAGTTTTGGGTGCAGATCTACGGCTTGGACTAGTTCCAGCTTGCCAATTTTCATTAGTAACTCTTATTTATCAGCAGTCAGAGTATCACTGCAACAATCTGCATGTCTCCGTTTTAACACTCCTTACATCTCTGTATGAATACAGAGTTTATTAGGAAAATAAGGACACAGAGAGAATTAATATTTTAGGAGATGGATGCTTCTGACATAGACTCTTCTGGAAAAGTTCTTAGTAAAGGTATCTATAACACGAAGCATAAGTTCTATTATATCAAACATACAGTTTCTAAGGGTTCGTTACAATAGGGGCTGCATTCCAATCTCCCCTGAAGTGGAATATTCCATTTGTTTAAGCCAGTCATTCAATTAAATGTATAAATCCTTCCACTGCTGTATTATCTCTATCTGCAGGGCTGAATCAACAGCATCAGACATACAGTCTTCCAAGATACAAAATTCTTACACAGCAGTTTGCTGTCAGGAAGCCCCCATCTTCCCCACTCTGGCAGAAATATTGCCAGAAAAGCCTTCTTCCCCAAGGAAACCCAAAATAAAACTGGTGTGTATGACAAGGATTCCCTTGGAGCAGCCTAGTATCTAGATCACAAAAACAGATCTTCAAGAAAGCCTGACTTTCAAAGCCTTATAATAGCTAATAATGTGTTTATTAATTCATCATTTAATTCATTAAGCAGGCCAATAATTATTTATCCATCTGGCTTCACACTCATATTATTTGTGTAACAGCCATCTATCTTATCACTCATACAAATAAAATGTAAATGATCCATTTTTATTATAATAGTTTTAATTACTGATCTGGATTAATCAAAAATAGCTTGTACTAAAACACAAACTACTGATGATCCTTTTAATTATTTTATTGTATATAAATTGGTATTAGAATATACACTGAGGAATTTACTCTCTCAAATCAAAAAGTGGAGTGGAGAAGGAATCCTGATTTGAGATTGGTGTTTATGTTCATAATGTTCATAGGTCATTGCTGGTGGCAGATCCTTGAGGTACTGTCTTCAGACAGAATTCAAAACAGATTATGGAAAAACAAATATACCATGTATCATCTAACAGAACCAAGGGAAAACTACTGCACTACAAGAGCTGCAGTCTTCCAATGAGCCCAGTTATTCTGAGATGACATGTACCTGGACTACAAGAGAAAAAGGCAGGACATCAATGATCAATTCAATCAAACTAATTTGAAATGACATACTTACAACCACCTGAAAAGCGTTTGACAACAGAAATGTAATGATGTGTCATTACTTTGCAAAAATCAAGATCTTCTTTTGGACTTAAAAACATGCAGTTGCTCATAGATCTAAAATCTCCCACTTCTTTTCCGACACTTTGCTGAAAAGCCACCCTTCCCTTCAATATTTTACACGTTACCAGAAGAGCGTTGGGCAAGTAATGCATGCAAATAAAGCATTCCAAGAAGAACTTTACCCTGCTCACGTGTTCTGGCATACTGTTTACAAAAGATAACTAATTATAAAACACATACTTTTGCTAGTTTAAAAAACAAAACAAGCAAACAAAAGCAACACAGAAATTCAATACTAACTTCCAACTTTCCTAAAAAGCCCAAACTTTTAACAAAGTTCTGCCTCTCCTTCAAATAAAATGCAAACTTCAAAAAATATATAAAATAAAAGATAAATTCTTCCTTTCCATTTCAAATTACCATCGGTTGTATTTGCAAAGAAAGTAAAAACACTACAGTAGCATAGTAAATTAATTTTCTGAATGTAACACTATTGTCCAACTTTTCCTTTGCACGACTGTGGTCTTCTTGGGGTGAATGTTATCTTTTGCCTACGTCATCTTCTGCCTGGTAAACCCAGTGATCCTGCCACTAGTACTTTCAACAAGTTCTGGAGAGAGACATTTGGAACCAAGGCTTTTAGCTTTTCCTCAGACTTGTTCTTCCCTGTCACCACCAGCACGCAGTTCCACTGCCTGTGCAAAATCCTATCAGCAACACAGCACGAGCATATACTTTTTCTCATCTAGCATCACACCCAGTGCGTGTCCAGCCTGGCAAAATTCTCACCATATGCTAGATCCAGCTGTAATTTTAAGGCTAAAGCTGCATGTGATCCAGAATACATAGGAATTATACGCACAATACAGAGAAATTGGCAACTGCAACTGAGCGAGCGAAGAAGGTAAAGAGAGAAAAATGTGATACTCTAGTTTTCTCTACATTATTGTTCATCTTTTCTTACCTTTGTAGTCCACTGGTTTTGCATGCTTTAAAAGTTCCATGCACTTTGTTTCCTCCTTGTGAATCTCCAGCTGAAATCTGCATTCTGGATGGACACCAATCACCTGCGTCAAATTAACAAAAAGGCCAGGGTCTTGAAACACAAATCAAAATGCTTTATGAAGGATGCAACTACTGATAGTGAAAACCACAACTTGAACTGATGCTATTTTTACCCAAGTATGTGCTGGGCTTTTTACACACACAATCAGTGCCCATTTTGGCTTCTCACATAAGGACTTCTGAGAACAAAATATTAAAGTAATGCACCAGAGCATTTAATGACTCCTTCGTGTTGCATTCTGAGGCCAACTGTCATTTACACAAAAATACTTAACTATCTATTGAATTCACTAATGCTGTTGCTTCCCTTTCTCCAGAAAAGCAATTAGTTAAACTGAAGCAGGAAAATACACATAGTTGCTGCTTTTTTTTTTTTCTTTAAGCATGTGCTCTTCTATTAAGTCAAGAAGCTGAAAGTATGAGTGACAGAACATGAAAACTGGTCAGCCTGTATTATCTTTCACATGGTGAATTTTGATTTTCTTCCTTTTTCCACCATGTATACTTTATCTCCTGAAGGTCTCAGAGCATGATTGTTTGATTCAAGCAAGTGCTACATGGGAAAAAAGCCTTCCTTTTAAAATCCTATTTTTAAAATTGTATTCCCTTCATTCACTTATGGCTCTGGCTCTGCTTATTTATGTTGATGGAAAGAGACAGGGATGGAGATGGGAGACAGAAACAAGGCACCGGAAACTGTGCTGATATTAGCTGGATTCTCAGAGATCATAATGAAATAAAACATCAATATGTGTACTTCAGTCATCTCCACAGTAGAAAGAAAAGAGAGGTATCTTTCCTCCTTTTTCTAGGAGACAGTAGCAGAGCCTGGTAATAGCCTATGATTCATCAGACACAACTTTTCATAATGGCAATAATTAATATGTGATTGTAGATCCAAGAACCTTGGACCCAGAGTTAGGACTGAGAACCTGTTGTCCTACAGGCTCCTGGTAACTAGGTGCACAGCAGTGCAGTGTGGTGGCCATAAGCACAGCAGGGGCTGCTACAAAACTCACACAAATGTCTCTTCTCCTCTAAACTAATCACCTACAACATCAGAGCCTTACCTCCTTTTACCATATTACGACTATTTTTATTCTACACTTTCAAGCAGATTTCTTCTAGGAAGTTTGTCTAGATCCTTAAAGTAGGATTTCTAGCAGTTACCATAGAAAGTTCAGAGTTAAACTGAAGATATCATTTTGCTACGTACTGTCTGCTCTCCAGATAGCTCCTATTTCTAATGAAGGCTTGACTAAATGTAGTGACTTATCTACATTTTCCTTTCACGTAACAGATTTTGGAAAGAAAAAAAAAACGCTTTCCCAATTTCAAACATGCAGTAGATCTCTTACTCATCAACAAGTGTTATGATTAGCAACTCTGAGGAGGGTGGGTTCCACTGCACAGAAACGTTAAATAATTGAAGAGCAAATCAAATCAGCCACTGAGATGAAGAAAACTTGCAAATCAGTGACTTCGACCTCTGGCACTTGTGGAGTAAGTGCAGGCTTCCTGCTATCAGTGATCTATAGCAAAGACTGCTTTGAGAACATCAACTTGGTCGCGCTCGAAGGCAATGCAACATCGCTTTGCAAATACAGAACGTGTGCCAAACCGTACCACTGCCCCAGCACGGAGCGCAGCTGCCTCCAGACGGACCTCTCCAGGCTAAGGAGATGGGGGGCTCCAGCCTGACAGCGCCCTGTTACACACCCAGGACCCCAGAAGGAATGCCGAGCGCACTCGCTCAGGGCCAGTCAGATACGTGCATCGCTCTGCTTTCCCAAGCGCAGGTTATTTGTAGGCAGGGATTAGACGGATCAGTGCTTAAAAACGGAAAGGAACCTTAAAGGTTTTCGTACTCGGGCTGATTTTTACAGCAGCGCCCGTGAGAACACCTCGGTCCCGGCGGGGCAGAGCAGCGCCTTCTGCCCCATCCCCGTCCGCCCGCGGCTCCCCTCGCAATTCCCGCCCTCCCTCTCACGACGCACTATCCCGCACCTGCTCCGCCTGAGCGCCCGCCGACTTACCCGCCGCAGGTTCCAGCTGAGGGAGAGGAGGAGGAGGATCGGCAGGTTCCTCATGCCAGCCGAGCGCCGGCGGGCCGCGCTGCCCCGCGCCGCTCCGCGGGCCCCCTCGGAAGGCGGCGAGCCGCAG
>JAOWBP010002978.1:9262625-9276418 GCA_028571105.1 Tragopan temminckii
GGCCCGCGGGGCGCCCAGCCGAGCCCCTGCCCCGCGGGCGGCCGCCGCCCCGCGGCTGTAGGCGGCTCCCGCACCTGCCTCCGCCGGCCGCCCGCTCCGGCTGGCAGCTCCCGGCCCCACTGAGCCCTGCCCGCAGCCTCGCTGCGCTCAGCTCCTCCTCTGCACTCCGGCTCTGCTTTCCTCCCGCTTACTCCTCAACCCCTCTCCTCCGCTTTTCTCCTCCTCCCTCTTCTCGCCGCTCCCTCCCAGAAGAAGTGCGAGCTGCCCTTCGACGGGGCGTCCCCCCGGCGCCCTTCAGGTGCTACGTGGGGCTGCTGGCAGCGTTCCCGCGCTCTGTTAGCCTCCTGCTGCCAGAGGAGCCCCTCTACTCATCCGGAGCAGCCCGCGCGGCCGTCCCAGGCGTACGGAGTGCCGGCAGCGGGCACAGGCAAAAGCACAAACCCACGTACGGGTGTAGGATGTGCCAAGAAGAGACCGGGGCAGGGCAGCCTTACCGCCCCACAAGACATGTAAAATATTTATTAAAGTGAGATCTCAGTCAGATTCGTGTGAGCCCATGCATGCTGCCACAGAAAAAGCAGAGTTCGTAAGCTGGCTTTGAGCTGAGAATGAGAATAAATTAGATTTGTTTTTCTGCTGCCTTTATATGTGCTGTAATTTCGGTGGTATATATTGAGAGGGACTGAGAGGGCTACGTAAAACTCCTGCACAGTCTTACGCCGCCCAAAATAATCAGCTGTAAGCAGAACCAAGGGCACTTCTGAGACAAAGCTGAAGAGAATATTCATATTTTTAAAATCCATTTGCAAAAATGTTCTTCGTATATTAATAACAAAGAACTGATTATAACCTCTGTGATACCATTAAGAAGAAACACTACGTGCTGTACTCAGCAGTGTTATGACCTTCGTGCTGAGAGTAGAGGGAAATATTAATGTAGAAATGAAGACTTTTTGTAGGACGGCGTATCAGCAAGTAATGAAAGCATTTTCACTGTAAAAGAAGATTGTGTACCCCCTTTGGATTGAATTTGATCTGTACATGCCAGGTGAACTGAAATGTCAGATTGCATCCACTTCTAGAACAGCTGCTCTGGAGGGGAACCTCCATACGCCAATACCTCTCAGCCTCCGGGGCAGACCCACAGGTCAAACCTCTTGGAAATGAAGAACTGCACATCGAAGAGCCGGAAACTAGATGATCTTTGAGGTCTCTTTCGACTTAAGCCATTCTGTAATTCTGTGATTCCTGAGACTAGTCTGAGGTTCTTCTTTGGTTTCCTAACTAAGGGTGCTCTTTCTTCAGAGCCATAAAGTGTTCCAAAATAGCTATCTCAATACCTTTTCCCCCCTGTTACAGGAATTTGATGTCTTATTGTTATTTCAAGTCTTTGGAAAACCCTTACTTCTTTGGAAGTTACTGCGCTTTGTGATTAATGACTCCCTGCTAAGAAAATAGTCATTAAATACAGCTTCTGAGTGAAATTTCAAAATCTCGAGGCTCTTCAGGTACTTCAGCAGTAAACCAGACAGCAGACCCTTATGTAGAGGAGCTGTCATGCAGACTGTCCACCAGCAGAACTGCCTCAGCAGCTGATACAAGAGATGCCAAACACCAAAACCCAGTGTTTGATTCTTTCAGCAAATGATTCATTAGTCTGCTGCAGCTGAGAGTCCTGGGGAAACCAATTAACAAATTAGTGTTAACGTTTTGTGTAGAAACATTCTTGGAAACTGTCATTGTTATTCCTTTTGTGGAATGACAGAAACTCATATCTTGGGTATAAGGCAACCCACATGTTGTGGAACTAGCAAAGAAGTTTTGAAACTTGCGTCTGTTCTAACAGAAGATTGTCCAGAGTCAGATTTTTGTGATATTTTGTTTTCAGAGAGTCAACATTTTGAGACAAAAATTAAAATTATCAGATATTTCCCAGGCATTGCTTCTGTCACTATTCCCAATGACTCTTTGACATGAAAGAGACAACAGATGAGAGATGCATCAAATACTAATATTTTCATTTGGATATAGCTAAGTATTTTTGTTTTTCTTTTTTGTCTGAAGAGGACAAAAAGTATTCACAGATGAAGTCTGGAAAATGTAATTCAAGTTATTTTTGCTTAAGCATAGCACAGTTCAGTGCACTGTTACAGCAGCTATAGAGGAAAAAATGAAACAAAAAAGGAACTGAAACAGCTGTATGTATGGAGATATACAGAAATTAGACCGATACTCTTAGGCAATCAAGAGTGGATAGTGTTAGGAAGGAAGCAAAAAAGCATATAAACGTAGGCAGTCAGTGTAGACTTGTCATTTCCAGGAATGTCCTGGTAAATCTGTAGGAAAGATTAGAGAGACTTCGTGGAGGTCATGGAGGTGCCCTCTTGGCACAGACTGCACTGACATGTAGGAAGAGGATGAAGTCCAAGAAAGAGAGAGAAGTTCCTCCTCTTCTCAAAGGAGATGGTGAAAAAGTTTGGTTGAATTGGATACTGCTTTGAATCAGCAATGCCCCGGTGTTATAGAAAGGACAGTATTATGATTATGGAAATTTTAGCAACAAATAATGGTCCATCGATTAATAGCAAGGTCCTGTGAGCTCTCTGTTCCCATGACACTTGGAAAAGACAAAAAGTTTTCTCACATTCCAGATGTTGGAAAAGTCTGCCTACAAAGAAAGATTTGTAGTAGTTACCGTACCAATAACAAGTACTTTCTGTTCTGTACTGTTGCTTCAGAAATCTCTGTTACATGGTGTAGGCAATCAGTAGCTGGTCAGATTTTTGCAGGCACATGGAGAAGCTGACAGCTTTCCATACTGAAGTGATTACATCGATCCCCTTTGAGCTGAAACCTTATTTATATTGTTTGTGGAGTTCAAGATGTTTCAAATATGTCTATATACAAATCATGCTCTTGTCTTTACTGTCACTGCTTGAAAGTTTTTCTTTTCTTCAACCATCTAAAAAATACTGTTTGCAGAATTCATACTGTACATTTGCCCCAAATACCCAAACAGCATGAAGAAACCTAGGATTTTCCTCAAAATGTGTACAAGATGTCTTGGACCACATGACTCTTTCAGGACTGGTGACCTTAAGTTATTGTACATTTTTCTAGTTCTACTTTCTAGAACTCGGAGGGATCTTTGTCTTAGTATAGAACACAGACCTAGGTCAAAGTGCAAAAGGAGTGCTCTTCACACGAAGTCTTTCTGAGATGTTCTTAAATGCCCCAAGGTGCACTATTCTGTCATCTTGTATTTCATTAGGCCTTGTTTTCTGCAGTGCATATATGTAGGGGAAGATTTCATCAGCAGTGGAAATGGTATTTAGAGAGGGTTTCCATGAAAAAGGAAGAATTTGCTTGTGCCTTTCAGATACTACTGTTAGGAGCTTTTATTTTGAGGAAATGAAAAAAAAAAAAAATCACATTAGTAATGTTAAAAAGTTTCTGAACTGTTTTTCTGAACTGATGTTATTGAGCCTGTTTCAATTAACCAATTGAAGCACAACAGAGAAACTGCCTTTTCTTTGTATGGACTTCCACGCCTGAGTGAAGCCAACAGTTTGTGTCCTGTCCGTGCCTGTGGGAATTCAAACCTTGCCCAGTCTTCGAGGGGCTGGTGGCCCTGTGAAGAGCATCATATTGTTGCTACTGTGCAACAGGTGACCATCTGTACCAAATGCAGTAGTTGCTGTCAGAGGTGAATGTGATACACAGATTCTCTGAATAAACAGAAGGAGCTTTAATCGTTGTTTCTCACCTACCACTCCCATCAGAGGTTCACATTCAAAAAGTCCTCCAAACTATTTTGAACTTTTGCAGTCGTTGCTGGTCGTTGTCTATCTACACTACTTCTTGAATCCTATGCTTGTTTCATAAACAAAGAAGCAGTGCTATACAGAAGTGAAAGTTTTCTTAGGAAAGGCTGCGCTTAAGCATCATCAGGAGTGCCCTGCTGTCTCTAGACATGAATAGTAGTTCATACTATAGCTTCAGGCTGTAGCTGAGATCATGTCTGTTAGTGGTAATGCTTGAACTGCTCCATGAACTGCTTTTTGTTTGTTTGTTTTCACACTGGTCTGCAAAATGGCAGTTTACCAATAACAGCATAACAGATACATCCAAACCGTACACTCACATAAGCAACAGAATAATGACATGAAGAAGTCTTCAAAGTCTCCCAAGAGATCTTTCTATAATTTGCAAGTAGCTTGGCTACTTAAAAAAACGTTTTTCTACAGATTAGAAATACAAAGAAGTTCCTTAAATATAAAAAAGGGGAAAAAAAGGAAGACTTCATTTTGCTATGTTGATTTCAGGACTCCGAATTGGCTTGCTTAAGGAGGTGTCTGTAACAATGAAGTCCTCAGTCTGAATGTGGCACAGGGTGCTGTTCGTGGAAGACTTACTGTATAGTCTATAATACTTAGTGTAAATTATGCAATTTCATACTTTCTCCCTAAAATCTGTATGACTCTCAAGTCTTCTTTGATTTCAATAGTGTCTTTTCAGTACAAGAAAACTTTTCAATTTTGTGACTAGGGGATTCTGTTTTTCCAATTTCCATTGTAAGTAGATTCTTTTTTTAATATCTATTGAACATGCTAAATTAATGGGTATTCTACTGTATTAGTGTGGCTAGAGGGAGTAGAATCTGGTATTTAAATTGTATAAATTAAAAGTACAATAAATAATTTGGGTAGTGGACATGCTGGAAAATACTTGGCTAATGCCATGTCACATGTGATTTACTACAAAGTTCTAGGTTTGATTGGTGATTTTTGAGTTTTGCTGAACATAAAGAAATATTTTCATTTCTGAAAATTAGAAGTAATTTTTATTCTACTACAACAAAGGACAAATTGTCCCTGTTGATTTAGAGTTATTGCAATGGTTAATTATTATTACTTTTTTTTTTTTTTAGAGGGATACAATTTAAAGTCAATGATCAAACTTGCCACAAAACTCTAAAGCCAAACCCAGCAGAACTCAAAAGCTACAGAAAAATTGAATTGACTGAATGGCAGACGTCTTTAGGAAAGTAAAGAAGAGTATAAGGGAAGGCAAATGAAAAATAGAATCTGATACTAAAACGTACCATCTAAACAAAGAAAATGCATCAAATTTATTCTAGATAGCTGTTAGTGAAGAATTTGATACAGTGTCATAGAAATTGCTAGTTAAAAGTGAAATGATGGAGCTTAATGGGAGGGGAAAAAAAAAGCTGTTTGGGTAAAATGGGATTAAACTGACCTGACAAATAATGTAGATGTGTAAATAGGTGGATAAAAGGAAATAACAGTAAAGTTTCTCGGAGGTCAAACTACTTTATTAATTTCAATAATATTTTTTATTTTTGACAAAACAAAATGGTCTTGTGATTCAAGATGTCAGGATCTGGATATCTTACAAAACTGTATCACCTGGAAATGAATTATGACAAAAAAGGTGGAAATTTAAGAGAGCAAAATGGAAGGTCATGCTAGAGAACAATGAATAAGTTTTTCAACCATAAGCTAAAGGATAATAGCAGGAACTCCAGTGTGTACAAGTCAGTGTTTGACAAATATGAGTATTAATGTGAAATGGCTGTGATAAATAAGTGTGATCTTAGGACATACAGGAGAGATGCTTACTGTAGAATTAGAAATGTAATGAGGCTGGGTGACACACAAGGGATTGGTCAGATCTCATTCAGAGTATTGTGTATAATATTAGCAATCCACAGTAAAGAAAGACAGCTTGAACAGGTGCAGAGCAAAGAAATGGAGACTTAAGGATTTTAGAGTACGTTTGGTTCAGTAACTTGCTAAAATACGAATCTGAGGTAAAATATGTTACCAGGGAAGGAGCTGAAGGAAATTTGGCAAAATGACTGGATTAGTCATTGATTCTATGTACAATCTGAAGTGAGCGTAAATGTAGTGACTGATATCCATGTAACTGTTCAAGACACACATGTTAACAGTGACAGCAAGTAAATTGCATTGCAGGGTAGAATTTAACCAGGCAGTGAAAAGGATTTGGTGCACCAACAAAGTAGACCAAGCTTTTCTACAGGTCTGTTCCTAGACCCTGTGCTGTTTTGTGGTAAGTAGTCCCTCTCCAAGCCTTTCCATCAAAATTTCCATCAAAACAGATTGTAGTGAATATTTAGTTAGATTAAGTTAGTGATACGGGTTGTATTTATTATGAGTATTTTATCTTCAGGATAGAATATTGTTTATACTGTGTGGGTATTATGGTTTTTTTTTTGCTTGTTTCCTTTTAAATACTTCAGGAGGAAGACAGAAGCTCAGAATACTTCAGGAATTTAGGTCACCACTGTGTAAAAATCTTTAAATAACCACCAGCCTAATTGTGTATATTAAAAGCAAGAATTTTAGAAAGAAGAGATATGAGATGTCAGTATCTTTATCAAGATAAGACTTGGTTTCTATTGCTTAACTCAAGTCTACCCAGGAGACATGAAAGGGGAAATTTCATCTGTAGCATAATCAAACTTCTAAACAATCTAAAATTTCTATCTCCATCAACAGAAAAAATCAATATCATGTGATAACAAGAGCAGCCTAATTATCCAGCATAGTATGATTTGAATGACACTCTAATCGGAGATGGATTACTGATGGTTGTATGAGGAATTTTCCCACATAAGAGAAAGAAAGGAGTACATGTTGACAAACCAAAACCCTGTAATCCACAGGAATGTTTCACAGACAAAATCAATACCACCCACTTTAGTTGCCCAAGTTAAATAGTAAACATCTGAAAAGCAGGGGGAGACAGGGCAGTCAGGCTGCCAGTGTTAGTGGGTGAGGAAATACAGGCATTCAGGTAAGCAGGGATATGTCTGTAAAATGAAATATTAGGAGCAGATGTGTACTCTGTTCTTCTTTGGAGTTTAGATGCCTTTGTTCATTCAGGATCCAGAAAGCTTTGTGAAAAACAAAGGCCTACTTGGGCAGAATCTATTTCTAAAAAAAACTTGATAACCAAAAAAAAAATGTTAGGGTAGGAAGAAGTAGCTATGAACCTTGTGGCATAGTAGTGCCAGGTTTGCTGAGGACATTATTTCCACATATTCTTTAGTCTGACCTGGTTCAAGGCCATTACTGTGACTGAGCAGGAGTGGAACTGAATGATGGTTGAGATTGTGCGGTTCTCTGTCCCTCAGTTGTGGTGACAGACAAGCCTCTTTTCTGTTTGGTTATCCATTTTCATGAAAATGGGAGGAAATTTACATCTTTGATACTTTTGTCAGGTTGAGATAGGCTGTTTTTAAAGCTGTTTGAAACAGATGGACAGAAAATGACAGCCACCCATGCAGTTAGATGCTCACATAGGCCTGAGCTTGTAAGAGCACTAGTTTAATAAAACAGAAGCAGTGTCCAGGACTTTCTGCCACTCAATGGTATGGTCTTCTCCAGGCCACATTTGTGGCTGTTTAACAAGCCATCCTCAGGAGGCCAGATGGAGGATGCCTTTGAGTCAAAGACTGGTTGTGTCTAGGCTTATGTGGCCTTGGACACATGGATTTTTCATTTCTTGGAAAAGTGCATTCATTTCTGTGATGGTACACAAAATATGGGTGTGACCAACTATGGCTTTGGGTATATGTAATAAAATGTTTCTAGGCCCTAGTCTCACTTTTTTTTTTAATAAATATATGTATATGGATTGGATCTTGCCCTAAGTGCTAACTAAGTCCTCAAAATCTAACTTCAAAATCTCTTGCTGTGACTCTGTAGAGGTATTGAGTATCCTTGGGTTGAGTAGCTGCAGTGAATAATGAGAATGCTCAGACTGGAGTCACTGGGCTTTCAGGAGAAACCAATTCTTGTCCCATTCCCCTTAGCCCTGCATTTGCGGCCCAGCCCTGTTCTCCTTGAGATCAGTGGCAGCAGTCCCATGGACTTCAGCTGGGAGCATAATCAAGCACTTGGCTGTGGAACCATGTAAATACTGCTCAAACCTTAAAGTTCTATAAGTCATACTGGTCTTTTTGAGATGAGCACATAGCTGACTTGGTTATGATCAAGATAGAAATGATGGCACAAGTCATCTCCTCTTCTACGTATCTTATGACAGTTATAGTGTGGGACACTATATAAGACAGGCACTAACTAAATATGCCTTCAATTAAATAACTAACCAATCTCCAGAACTGAAACACTAGTTCAATTTTTCCCTAGTCAGAATGCTATTTTCAGTTAGAAACTTAGAAATTAATCCTAAGAGATGCCATTTCCCTGCTTTAATATATACTGTTTTTTAATGGAATGGTGCAGAATGATTAGTGAGAGGCAAATGTCAAAATACCAGACAGAAACTGACTCACTGGTCTCAGGACTTAATATTAGGGTCAGGCTATGGAAGTACAATGCACAGTCTTTATTGCCTTGCACCTTATGTAGTGATTTACATTGGAACAAAATGACTGGAGTGGACGTAATGAGCTATTTTTCTAAATTTGATAGTATTTAGCATATTTCTTACACAGTTGTTAGAATGACATGGCACAAGGCAATTGAAAGAAGACAAGAACCAAAACCAAAGGAACAAGTTCAGAATGTCCTAGACAATGATAATGAAAAATTGGGGATATACTATTTTTTTAAA
The DNA here is from genome assembly GCA_028571105.1 of Tragopan temminckii. Lineage (NCBI taxonomy): Eukaryota > Metazoa > Chordata > Aves > Galliformes > Phasianidae > Tragopan > Tragopan temminckii. Next base: position 9,271,254 of record JAOWBP010002978.1, read on the forward strand.
TTATTTTATATAAGGCTAGAGTATAATGCTGAAGCACATGCACAGTGTTCCCTTCCTAGTCGTTCTACATTTGTCCTCTTTGTTTTCTTTTAAGTGCATTTGCATATACCACATGGCAACAAACCTTTAATGTTGATATATTTTCTTGTAAAACAACTTTCATCCCTCCATCCCAGAGCTTTGATCACATGGACTTCCTTAAAGTAAATGAGCTTCAAATTACATTATACTTAAACTAACTGCATCTACTCACTAAAAGTATTTCAATGCACAGCAACAGAAGATGACATGAAAGGCTGATCAAATGAGAGGAAGATCAAATGCTAACATCAGCTTTCATGCAATGCTGAACTTATGTGTGGATGTTATTACTCTGTTACTGAAACAGCCCCCAGCTCAAATCCTGTAAGTCTTTGGTGCAGTTCTGTCCCTTAAATGCTATTCATCACCCACTGCCACTGATTTGCATTTTGGTTGTAATATGATGATGAACTACAGGGCTCAGATTCAACTTCTGCTCTCACTGTTTATTGTTGTTTCGTCTTTTGACCTTTCTGCAATTATGTTTATCCACAGTATACTCAGGACACTAGATAGCATGTAGCAGTTATTTTAGTCTTGTTTTCTCAGCAGCTTTTTAAGATCATTAACCAACTCCCACTTGCCAAGCCATAATGCTAACTGGATTTCAAAATACCTGGATTTTGAAAAAAAATCTGGATTTCAAAATACATAGTAGCTATGATTTTGACTACAGTAGTCACAGCCACTTCATTACTACTTCATTTTGAATGTATTGCTCATAGAGGTCACTCACCTAGCTGAATTGGAAATGAAGAGCTTTTCTGTTGTTTCTGAAGAAAAAAAAAATTAAAAAAAAAAAGAAAAAAAAAGTGTTTCTGAAAATGAAGAGTATGTTCTGATTTTTTTGTATGGAATGGATGTGAAGGGCTTGCCATTCTGCCAAGGTCTGAGTGCATTGATTATGTTAATGCTGGTGGGAAAAAAGATGCAGACATGACGCTGCAGAAAAGATGCATAAGGGAATAATCAAATTCAAGGAGTGTGCACAAAGTTGGAGAAGAAGGTGATTGGCCATGGAATGATAAGATGCAATAGATGTTCATGGAATTATAAAGTACAGACAGATTTTTAGGGTGTCTTCAGTCTTCTTTTAGGATGTTTTCAGTCTTACAGTTTCTGTGGACTGTGATGTCCTTGAGCCTAATGGGTTAAAGGATCTGTAATGCCTTTTGGAACATCCTAGATACTGGTGTATTTGAATTGTGATAGGAGCTACATAAATAAAAGGAAACTGGGGCGTTTAATAGAAAACACAGAGAACCTTCCAAAGAAAGAACCAAGCCCAAATGAGGAAAACCAGAAAGATCATAAAATTCTGTGGAATGCACATGAACAAGCAGAGTAGGACCAGAGATGAACTTCCAAATGATATCAATACTAATAGTAAAACCTTTTTGAAACATCTCAGAAGCAGTAAGCCTGCCAGAGCATCACTACAACAAATAGAGGATCAAGATAAGATACATCAACATTTTAAAGAAGATAACCCATAGGAAAAAAACAAAAACACAGGGTTTTTACAGCTATGATCTCACCGGAGGAGTCTAGAGAGCTCCCCTTGGCAGATCCTGCCTTGTAAGCAGTGCTTCAGTAAAATCAAGATTTTGGTAGAAGATACGTAACAAAACCATTCCTAGAAGATTCTAAAAGAATTCCCAAGTGGAAGAACTGAGCTGCTAACTACAATGTGCATTTTCTCATGTAAAAATTATTTTGTAGAGAAGACTGGCAGTAAGTTAATATAGCACAAATTTTTAAACAGTATTCCAGGAGAGTCTTGTAGGTAGCATAAAGATGAATACTGAACAACTGCTGGTACTCAGTCTCAAAAAAAGACATGAGGACATGAAATCACACTATCAAGTTAAAGACAAGAGATACTTTATTACACACAATGCATAGACGACACATAGACTTTTCCAAAGGATGTCAAAGTTGATAAAATTTTGCAATGATTAAATATTTTTAAACACAATGGGAGAAAATTCTATAGTGAGTGTATGGGAATTGCTGAATCACAGCCTGAACCTCTGATTGACCACCTGAGGCGAGCAATGAGTCAGCCCTGGGAGCACAGGTGAAAACAATTCTCCTGTGCTGTTGGAAGGAGTGGAGCCTGGCTCTACCTCTCCTAGGTCCCATTTAAGAGCTGACTACCTCTAGGGAAGGATGTCTTTTGGAGATTGCTCCTTTTGGAGTCGTCTTGAGGAGTCTAGGACAAGGGTAAGCTATCCATCCATCCTTCTTTAGCATGATAACGTGTCTAGCCTAACTTTCTTATTTATTTTTTAATTATAACATCTGTATATTCATTGATTATACAGTAAGTTAAGTGCAAATATGTTATCACTGGTTTAGAAAGCATAAATCATTGGGTTCTGAGGAAATACTTATGAAAGACCAACTATTTTTATCCCATTCTTATGCTCTTCTGTACATAATTGCTATTTGCCACTGTCCAACACAAGATGTCAGAATGGCCTGGAAGTACTTGTGTTAGATTTTTATCTTCCAGTAGTTTCCACAAGTAAATGTATCTTTACTGCTTCATCTGCAAGTACTTAGTAGAAAGAAAGCAATGCTCCTTCTCCAGAATCCTCCTTGATATCCTGCAGCAGTGGAGGATCTGGGGAGGTGAGAGGCAACTGTATGAGGGCAGGTTCTTATCAGTGATGTATAGCAATAGGACAAGGAGTAATGGCCTAAAATTTGAACATACATGTGGAAGAACTTCCTTTCAGTAAGGGTGACAGAGCACTGGAACAGGCTGCCCAGAGAGGCTGTGGAGTCTTCTATGGAGATATTCAAGACCTGTCTGGATGTCTACCTGTGCGTCCTATTGTAGGGTACCTGCTTTGGCAGGAAGGTTGGACTCAGTCTTCTCTTAAGGTCCCTTCCAACCCTTGCAATTTTGAGATTCTGTGACTAACAGTGATGCCCTGGGTATGAACAAGTGAGGGAATTAATTGCTGGATCTTTGTCTTCTGCAACTGTACTACAGCTTGTAAGAAGAAACTGAAAACAGATAAAGAAACAAGAGAAGGGCAGGCAGAGTCAAAAATCACCTTTTGGTTAATTTTTTTTCATTTAAGTTTTAATTTCAAATTGCATATGCTTTATGTAAATGTGCAGACATCAGTAAACATCTTGCTTACTAGTTGAAAGTGCACATTTATTTTTTTTATTGATGGTCAAGATTATTTGTAACTTTTGATGAGATTGTTTTCCATTTTAAGTTGTGTAACAATGCTTTGGTGTCCACTTAATTGAAAGTTGCAATCATACTGACCTCAAAATATTTTATTAAAGTGCAGAAACAGAAACTACAGTATGTATTAGTCAGGTCTGTGGTACACCATGTTACCAAACTAGTGAGCACTGAAAGATCCATTTAAATTGATACTTTATTTAGCAAATAAATTGATTCTTACACCACTTATTTCATAGATTAATCAGGTACAGTATACTCATCAAGTTTAGGAATCTCGCCATCCTTGACATTTAACATAATATTTCACGAAAGAAGCACCAAAGACTTGTAACATATCAGTAATACCCACGATAATTCACTACTCCTAAAACAAAATTTGCATTAGCATTCACTTAATGTCTGCAGTGTGGCTCACCTCTATCACAGGCAGAACTGAAAAATCTTCCAAGATGCTCTTTTAGTTCTCAACAGCAAAGATATGATACTTTTCTGCTGTGTTGTGTCCTCCTAAGCAAAACAAACAAAAGGAATTTACTTTTAACGCAGCCCCATATGCAAGTTGAGCACTGCAAGATCATGAAACAGAAAGTAAAGAATAGAAAGGGAAAAAAAAAAAAACAAAATATCTCTTTGATGGAAAACTGATACACTGTTTTGCAAATGAACAGAGGGAACTTTCATAAATAAGAAAAGAGTGATGCTCTGAGGTATAATGCTACAGGCAGAAGCTCATCAGATTTCCTCACAACTCAGGTGTAGAGCATTCCCAGGAGAAACAACTTTTACAGGTACTGCTAGGATAGAAATATACAGGTATATACAAATGTATCCATAAGGATTGTCACCTGCAAGGGAGCTATCCTTAGCTGAATGTCATCAGTGATTTGGAAGAGTCTGTGAATGTTGCCCTTAAGAGCTTGTCATTGCTTTATAAATAAATGGGAGGTAGCTGGTTTAGTAACACTAAATTAGTTACTTGGGAATATGTAGTTTTCTACAGTGATTAGTAAGTGACGTGAGTAACACCCAAGAACCAATTGCTTCCGTATTGGTATGGGAACTTGGCTACCTCTTCATAGACCTTAATACTGCACAGAAGTTTAAGCTGATATACCTAATACAGAAATGTAGGGTATGGAGTGTTTTAGAAAAGTAGGTGCACGCTTCTTTGAATCTTATTAGGCAAACATGAATAAGGTGCTATTCCTATACAAGAACACTTTATGTCAGGGCCTTCTTAAGATATGTAATAAGATGTTATATAATGGTTATTTTTTAATCTTCATTATGACAGTATGGCTGGCTTTGATTGGATTTTTTGTAAAGACTATCCAGATCTCTCCCACAGGTTTGTTTGTTGTTGTATTCTTTTTAAATAAGAACAACCTAGCAGATCTTACTTTAAATAATATTGAATGACTAAAACTGATGGTTTTTCAAATTTTTAAAATTGAATTTTAAAATGACTTTTAATAAGAAAGAGTCCTATAAGTCCCATCCACAATTGCTGGTGAACAAAAGAGGAAAATGTACTTTTGAAATTTCTGGGCTCAGTTCTAGTACTTGCTGGCTGCACCAGTGAGAAGAGTTGGTATCTTGCCAGCTCCTCATGTTCCTGATCCTGGTAAACTGTGATTTGCATAAGCTTTTGACAGTGTGTTTCTAGGCATACAAGGTAAACTTCCTAGGTCAACTTTCTCATGTTACCTTCCAAAATGAGACTGCAGTATTTCTTGTGTACTTCTTTTTGTCTCTTTACTTCATTGCATATACATAGGCACACAAGTGAACAAACTCTACTCTGCCCTGGTAAGGCCTCATCTGGAGTACTGTGTCCAGTTCTGGGCTCCCCAGTACAAAAAAGATAGGG
>JAOWBP010002978.1:9325423-9337784 GCA_028571105.1 Tragopan temminckii
TCCAGATGGGGCCTCACAAGAGCAGAGTAGAGGGGGACAATCACCTCCCTGTCCCTGCTGGCCACCCCTCTTCTGATAGAAAATGATCCCTGTGGGCTCCCTCCAAACTTGGGATGTTCTGTGATTCTATGCTAACCTGGCATCTGTTTAAGTGATAAATTGTCTAAAATAGTAAAAATGGTGCCAGAGGGCAACCATAAAATGGAACTTGTTGGGCATGTTGTGGCACAATGACTGTGCCTGATAGGACCTGATGTGACAGTGACAGCATTTACTCTGTGTCATAGTCTCGTGCTACTTCTTCTTGTTACACCTGGAAATCCTTTTGTTTTTTTCCTCTTTTCCTTGTTTTGAGTGTGCTGCTGTGACTTTGTACGTAGCGTTAATACAATTGTATTTTGAAGATACAGAGCACAGTTTGCATTTTTTCCACATGCACTCAGTTTTGGGGACTATTTTTACCAAGAAATAAAGACATAAAATAAACACCATTCTAAATATTTGTAAAAGATTTTTTTCTTCATGCTGCATTTCTATATTTTCTTTTACATTTGATTTCCATTCTGCTGGAAATTTCCCATTCAGAAAAAGAACAAAAGGGAAGAGAGAATGACAAAAAGCAGATATCATAAAAAAAACAGGTTGTGGTTTCCTTGCATTCTATTTTTGTCTGCTGGCTATGCAGAAATAACTCCGGCAATAAAGGTTTATCTTTCTTCATGAAATACAACAAAAAACTGATGCGAGTTTGCTTAGAATTTATGACTATGTGGATTTTTTTTTTTTTCCCCAATGAAAGAAGAGGTGGGGTTTACCTGCTATTCTGATAGCATCACAAAGGGATGAAAGAGGGAAAATTCAGAACCTCCCAGATGTGCTTTAAGTATAGAAGCTATGCCCACTGCCTCTGTTGCAGCATTCCCAAGGGCTGTAACCCAGGCTGGACACTGAGGATCAGCCCCAGTACGAAATTCCCACTGTGCCACTGCAGTCAGAAAGGCTTCCTCAGGTCACACAGGGAGGCCTTTGGCTTAGAAAAGTTGAAAAATACGTTCTTTTACAGTAAAATGATCCAAATGCCTACATGGAGAACCCTTTAAAAGGAGCTGAATATTAATTACTGTCTGATCCACAAAAACCTTTCTCCAGGACTAAAGAAAGTGGATGCTTTTAAACATTCATTGTGTAGAATGAGGATCACACCTCTAATAAATAACTTAGCATATATACAAACCCTCAAATTCTATGCTGGCAGAGGATAATGCTTAGTAGTTGCTGTACAACTTAATTATCAGAGCAATTTCACGTGATTGCTCATCTCAGCAGTCCAGATATCAGTTTCTAGGATTCTGCAGGCACTGAAAGTGAGAAGGTTCTTTCTGGTGTAGCACAGGGAGCACTTCTCAGCACTGCAGGAATCTTCAGATAAACTTATTCGAGTTACAACTGTGGACTGGCACTGGCACATCTGGTTTCTGCTAGATGAGGTCTTTTCTACTGTCATAGCCCAGAGGCACACACGGTGCTGTGCCACAACCGTAGCAGGGTGCTAGAGTGATGTTAAGAGCATTTGAGTAACAGGAGGTGAGGTGATGGGCTGGAAGAATGAGAGGGGCTGCCAGGAAATCTCTGCAATCTGCTGTCTGTGCAGCACCTTGCATGAGGAATTCAGCATCGTGGACCCATGGTAAGGATGCTGTAAACTGTTTGGTTATTTAATTTGTATCCAGTATTTGGATAGTGCCTCTGCCACATAAGGACAACACAATTCTTTAATTTTGATTTTAATAAAAATATTGGACAGGTTTCTCCATAAAAATCCCAACTTCCCTTCATCTCATTTTGTTTTCCACTTTTTCCCTTATGGACACAAGAAAAGCAAGAAACAATCTCACAGACTAGCAAGAGACACGCAGTGTGAAATGCCTGATAAATGGAATCCGATCGGTTTGCTGTTTTTACCAAGATTCAGACCAGCGCAAAACAGATGAAGAAATCAGCTGCTGTGCTGGGAACCCTCCCAGAAGAAAGCAGAACTCAGAGGAGTTCTCTCCCTAACAGAAGGAACTGATTTCATGCAGTAAAAACTTGGGATGTTATATCATTTTAAAAGCACAGCTTTTCTGATTTTAATCTAGATGGATGGCACTTTACATGATTGCAGCTTTGGTGAAGAGGAAGAAGATTAACATTTCTGTAATCGTTTTCATGATCTCTATTATGCTATTTTTTGCTTCTGTAATCTTAAAAAGCACAGAGGCATCAGAAAAGCTGTGTCAGCCCCACATCCCCTACCAAGAGTACTCAACGAGCCCTGATTCCCCATCCCATCGCCAAGGTGTGGAGTTACCTAGGACAGCCCAAAACACATCACAGGGCATCTCTGCTTGTGTTCAGGGTGACCCACACTCAGGTGCTGTATTTAGCTCTGCTGAGCCCTCGCAGGAGCATGTCCTGATGCACGATGTTTCTATATCACTAGATAAGGGAGTTTGTAGTCATTCATCTACACCATCACACCAGCGCTGGGGTGGTTCTCACCAAAACATCTCGCCATAGCTATCAATTATGTTTTAAATAATTGTAAATAATGATTTTTTGGAAGAATACAGCTCTACAAACACTAGGACTGTATCACAGGAGACAGTGTTACATGTTCCTGCAGCTGCCAACAGGCTGATAGAAGCCCCAGTACAGGTAACCACCAAACCACTTTAATAACTAGAAATTTTTCTTGTTATGGGCACAGAATGAAGTAAAATTGAGACTAGACCCCAAGGAGGATATAGCTGCAAGAAAATGAATAACACATTGATGATGTTAGCCTTTCTCAGCTGAGCTGGAGTTTCTTTGAAAATGCCCACATCTGAAATCTGAAATCTCTGCCCACCTGCCTCCAAAAGAGGACGCTGCTTTTGAACACAGATTATCCCATCCCTTCCAAGGCAGTGTGTGAATGGCAGTCACTCTGATAGAGAGGAATGCTGGATGCCTTTCTTCCCAGCTTCAGTCACTGCTGGGTTTGAAGCTACCTCAGGAATGATACAGAGTGATGCTGCTGATGTTCTTGTTCTCTTACTCCAGTACAGAGCTCAGCAAGCTGCCTGCATTCCCATTCTCATATGGCCTCGATGAGAAGCTGGATGCTTCTTTCTGTTTTAAAATTTCAACTTTGATTAACTTTAAACATACTTGAACTGAGATGCTTGTGTGGGTTCTCAATAAAATAGCATGTTATTGACAACTGCCCACAGGAGACCTGCTTCAAGAGTTCCTGTCTCTGGATGATTTGTACATCACTTACAGGGAGCTCCAAGTTAATAAATCCTGACATTAAATGTTTTGTCTTGGTGAATGTGATTTACTGTGAAGCTCCCGTAATGGCTCAGAAAATACTTTAACTCTTCAGTCTCTGTGATCCTTCTAAGGCTATAAAGCAACTTTAAAGGAATGAGGAGCGCATAGGGAAGGGGATGGGGGATCTGCTTGGTGCCCTTGTGGGGCTGAAGCTCTTCGCTTCATCAGGCTCTTTAACTAGAGATTTGAGCTTTGTCTTTGTAAATTTGTGTGTGCTTCATTGTGTATGCTTGCATACATTACTTGCCAAACTCAGATTAGAAGCTATCTATAATCCTGATTTATACATTATAGGTACCAGATTGTAAATAAAATGCCACACTAGGCACACAATAAGAACATGAGAATGCTTCCACTACTCATTTAGCTCAGCACCTGGATGCCAGTTGCTACTCACAGCATATGCCAAGGAAAGATTATGGGAACAGGAGCAAGCTTAACGTGCAGGTATTTGTGGTGTGCTCTCTTCCAGCATACTTCAGTTTTGGAATTTGTTGACCCAGAGAGGTTTTTCCATGCAGTTTAAAGGCCTTTGAGGTTTTCTTCACATTGCTTTTTGCTATTTAACCATTCGTAGTCTTGTGGCCTGGTCATATTATGAAGGGAAAAAACAAACAAGTATTCTTTGTACATTCTGAATCTGTCATCTCCTGCTTCAGGAATTAAGGGTCTTTACTGCAACTAAGAATAATGGTTAGAAGCAATTTCCTATTTACCTACGTGCTTCTCTTGATTTCATATCCATTTTTCCAGGAAAAGTTTTTCCAGTCTAGCAAACTCATTTATTTATTCCTTGCACTGGGGCCATTCCACATCTCTGAATATACCTCTCATATGTCTATGTCCTTTTCAGACTGGAACTATCCATAGCCTGAAAGCTCAAATGATAAAACATCTCAACAACTACAGATTCTTAGGGATTATGCTGAATAAGAAAAAACTGCAATAACATCTCTTTCTTGGCTTGTAGTTTTTCTAGAAGCTTTATGGTGCATCTTTAAACTCCAGTAATTATAAGGCTGATGTTTTTAACAGCACTCAAAGATACAGTGCATTAAGTGAGCCATCAGTGTTGCTCCCCACCCTCACCTACGGATAGCAGCTGTGTAGCAGTAGCTCCGCAAGAGCTGGGATTTGTCTCACCAGCATTTGATACCTACTTCTACAAGTCCATTTCTGATCTGGTCGCTCAGTAACTCTGTAGAGACAACAAGAAAAAAACAGAAACTATCAGGAAGAATTTCATTCAACACAGTGAGATTCCTTCATTCAGACAGGTTAAAGTCTGCAACCCTCTCCACTTAGTTTGGTTAAGTAACCCAGATCCTGATGTCTGAATTTGGTAAGCCTTGCCTTTCTTCTTGTGTCCTTAAATGCCTGTGAAATGTTCTAGTCTTAGTTTCTATGGCCATACAGCAACGTGGCATTGTACTGTAGCATCTTGTCTGTTCTAGTCCTTTGTTCACACCCACTTACAGAAAAAAAAAGAAAAAAAAAAAAGGTTTTCCATATATTCATTCCTTTGTATGGTGAGAAACAATGTACGTTCTTTAGACTGAACAAGAGAACAAATAGTATTATTCCATACAATGTACATATAATACAACATTATGCAAATTATAGCAATACTTTGCACAGTGCTATCCATCTGTCTTTCTCAAGGTTGACTGTGAACTTCCCTCTCTGTCATCTAACAGTAAAGAAACTTGGTTCAAAATGCTCTCTGACAATGGAGGGAGGAGTAGGACATCTCTTCAATGCTTCAACTCTCATTGATATGGGGAGAAATGAACTAATGTTTCTGAATTCTTGGCCAGCCATAATCTGAAGATCAGTATCCAAATTTGGAGACTTCTATTTTGATTCTGCAGGAGCTGAAAAGCCCAGGTTCCCTCACTGACAAATGATTGAATAATTTAGTGAAGTTCTTTTCTTCCATCTATTAATTTTTTTCAACATGTTTTGTTTCAACCACTGCCTCTAGTCCAGGAGCCATCTGTGACTCTCGTGAATGACAAATAAATTCCCAAAAAATAAATACAAAAGGGTTTATTCACTACAGATTTTTCAATCACATGCATTTCATGTACTGACTTAAATTGTAACCTGGAGTTTGGCTGATGCTTCTATGAGCTTACCTCTTCACATTATATCAACAAATTATTTTAACTAATGAAGACAATGGACTGTGAGAAAATAAAGAACAATAAGAAGAAAAAAAATAATGTAATACTGATGCTAAAACAAAGATGCACAGACAACATCTGTTTGCACACTTGTGAAAATATCGGAATGAGTCATAGCAGAAGCTGTTAAATGTTACCTGTGAAGACGAGGGCTCTAATAAGGGATGGATCTTAATGGGTTATGTGCTCTTAATTCCCTCCTCTCATTGTTTCTTTGTCCTAAAACAAACCTGACAGTATGTCTTCTGATTATCAGGCTAATGAATGATGCATGCATTGTGAAGGTCAGATAAGGCCTCTGGTTAAAGAAGTTTCAACACAAAAGCCTGAAGCAATTTGAATTTTTCTTGTGCTTCCACTAAAGAGGCAATCTGACAAACAAAAATGCTCAGGGCTTTTTGTCCACAGTTGTCAACTGCTTTTTGTTTGGTAAAAGCCCAGTGGAAATAAAGGGCTTTAAATAGTCATTTTGTTAACACAGAATTTGGATTTAATAAGCACACATCTGTACCCAGTGGTGCTTTTTGCACCGCTCTTTGTAAATTGGAAATCCCCCATATGAGGAACGTGCAATAGACATGTGGGAGCTCTTCCACCTTCTTCTATTGCTTATGCTTTTTAAAGAAACTCCTCTTGAGCAGTCATTAAGAGGAACACAATGTGAAAAGGTTTTTAAAAACAAAGAAGCAGATGATTTGAAGTATTCTTACTTGCACTTTTCCTAATGAACTTTATGTTTCTGAGTGTATACATCAATGCATCTATTTTAAGTTTATCTAAAAGCTTAATTAGAACTACCAACATGGAAGGAAAAAAAATCTCATCTAATACCTCCATGAACAGTATTTAAATCAGTGGTTTTGCAGACTTCTAAGTAGGAAGAAAATAACTCAGTGCTTTATTTGCTGTTTTCTTTTCTTTTTCTTTTTTTTTTTTAAAGTGTTTATTGGTTTCATTCATGCAGAAAATAAGGATACATAAGAACTGGTCTATCAATTGAGAATAGCGGATCATTCGTACTTTCCCTTCACTCCTGAGGCAAATGGAAAAAGCTGGCACAAAACCCCAGATAGCTATGGATTTGGTTGGGGCTGGGATGTTTGCTGTGGGGTTGGGTTGTTTTTTATGCTTTTGTTGTTGTGGATTTTTTTTTTAGTGCATGTTGTTGATCTTTTAGAATAACCAACTGCCAGGGAAATACCAACTTACTTCTGTACTTCAGTAGCATTCAGGAAAGTGCTCAGAAGCATCCCAAAAGCATGAGACAAAACGTAGAGAGTTTGCAGACTAAAGGCAAGCAACAAGCAGCGGATGAACCAAAGATGGTTCCCTCTGGCCATAGCATACAGCAACTAAGACTCATGTTTAAAGGGTTACATGTTACAGTTTCAAACAATGGTTTACACACTATGGAAAGAAATACTGCAGAGACATGCTTTACATGGATTTGGTATGTGCAGAACGATTTGATTTTGTCCATTTAAAATTATTGGGTTTTGTTCTTTAATGCAAATATCCAACCTATCAGGACAGACTCTGTCTTTGGCACCTGGATCCTCATTCAGGTTGGCATAGAAAACTTTATCAGGACTGTAAGAGGACAGTGGCTGTGTTGTTAATCCCAGTAGGCCTTATCTTGGCAGCAAGATGTGAGATCCTGGTGAATGAGCTGACTTGGGGGGAATCTGCAATGCTTCCCAGGGTTTCTGGGCACAGAAATTTGCAGTGGACAAAGAAGTGTCTAATGAGAAATCTTCTCCTTGAAGAGTAAAGCCCATCATTATAAATGTAACTGGTACCAGGCAAGAACATTTTTCCAACCCAGGTCATCAAAAAAGAGGTATTAGAAGGGCAATGCTGGTCTCTACAAGGAGAGTGAGGTACCTTCCAATCATTATTGTAATTGACCTTTAACATACAAAAAAAGACTTGAAATTGGTAACTGGACTTTTAAGAAAAACTGCATAACTCAATCGAGCTATCAGATTGATTTACAAAAGAAAAAAACCCACAAAACTATTAAAATCATTTTCTTAAGGATAGGGTTATTGATGATTTGCAATTCTGACCTTGCTTCTTCTGGGATTTCTAATGATTCATTACCATGTTTTCCAGGGGAACTGAATTTTGCAAGAATAATAGCTGAAACTGGCCTTTTGCTGTAGTACTGGAAGGAGAAGATTGTGACCTCGAGTCAAGTCAATGGATGATAAATACATTGTGCTTAAAAAACTGCTGGAGAACATCAAGGAGAGAAGAAAACTGACCCAGTGTCTAAATCTCTAGTTCTGGTCTCTCTTGAACAGTAGCTCATTATACCTACCTGAAAAGTGAGCACCAGGATTTATTCTTACTAAAATGTGTCCTAGTTTTTAAGCTTTTTTTTTTTTTTTCTTTTGTGATGGCTGTTTCTGTCTCTTTTTTCTAATCATACTGTAAAACCTCCAGCTCACTCCTCACACCTTCACATCTCCAACTGTTTAATTAACATTCTCCCTTTCCATCCTTTTGGAGAAAATAAGCACAAACTGTGAAGCATCCCCCTTGATTATCAGAGCAGACTAGCAGTTTCCAGCCTGTTTTACACTTCAGCCTATTGTTGTTCCATTCAGAAACTTATTTTCAAAGCTTGCTTGTGAGACCACTCCATAAAGCGGTGTTAAAGCCTTGTTTCAGGCACAGGCAGGGTATCTTCTGCTTCTCTCTCATTCACAGAGCTGCAGAAAGAAATGTGAAAGGTCTGACACTGGTTCTTGCTGAGTCCACGTAGCCATCCTTCCAAGCTGAGCTTTTCCTCAGCTCCCATTGTTCTTCCTCTTGCTCTGGCTCCTAGGCTCTCACCTCTGCAGGCCTTCTGCTCAGGTCCCTTCCTCCAACATTCCCTTCCTCTTTGCTCTCTATGGGATGTCCCCACATCCCCACCACCCTCCTGATTTACAGCCTTCATACTTTGATTTGCTTTTCCTTTTCTGTCCCTTTTTTCCAAATATTGGAGTGCTTTTCTGTCTATTCAGACAACTCATTTAAAGGCTCTCATTCTTTGTGTCTAATTATATTCCACTGCTCAGGTTCCTTCCTCAATATTCTTCTCATTGCTGTGCCTACGTTCTCCCCTATGCCTCTACTCCATCAGACCACTCTATGGCTTTTTCCCTTGTTTCTCTTCTTCCAAGACCCCCACTGCTATTTCTATCATATTCTCTTTTATTCTTGTTAATTCAAATCAACAAACAAAAAATGCCTTTCACCTCATCTGCATGAGATTATCCTCGGCCACTGAAAACTGACAGATAGAAACCTTTTAAATATCTTTGTGGCTTTTGAAAGTGAAAAGGAAAAGATTAAACTGCATTTACTGGTTTAATTTGGAACTCATGAGCACTACCATAATGCAGGATTAGGTTCACACAGTTATTTTTTAAAGTGCATAAGAATATTCCTATTTGCTTGTCTAACAGATCACAGCAACACAGCCATAACTTTTTACAAATGACAATGATCCTCAGGCAGAAGCCTTCAAAATAAAGCCTTTCTGAGTTTCCAGCTCTTATAAAGTAATTATGTCTTGTACTACATATACAATGGAAATGGATGAATTCGGTCTAAAGAAATAGGTCTTTTCAAAGGAAATCAGAGCAAGGGAAAGCAGCTCTGCAATCTCAGAATTCGCACAAAGAAAGCAGCTGATCCTGCCTACGCAGTGGGAATTTCTTTTAAAAGGAAAGGTCTAATTACGGCTGGCACTTGGAAGCCAAATAATTCTACTGTGCTGAAAAGTGACATGATTTTTCTGACACTGCAAGCATGGGGCACAATGTGCAGTAGTCCCCATTCTCTCACCTCTAATTCAAATTAAATAAAATGTTAAAGGATTTTTTTAAATTTTTAATGTCAGAATTTCAAAATTTCCTTCTAGAGCATTGTGCAGGGAAGAGGGCTTAGAGAACGATCAGGCCAGCCAAACTGATGGAAACCAAAGATCTTGTTTAATCCTTTCATAATGGTAATAAAGTCAGCACTAGTTTTATGCTTCGAAAGTATCATTTGAAGAACTTGCAAATGGTAATTTTAAAATCTGACAGACAACATCAGGAGGTAAATCCACTTAAAGAAATTGCATCCTCTGAAAATGAATGTCATTCTCCCTACTCACAACAACACTCACTTTAGTGTTTCCTGTAACACTGCAGTGTCACTCCAATTGATGCTGGGGTTAGAAGTATGACTGAGAAAGCAGGACATAGCTGTGTTATCTGGGAGGAAGGGTCCTTGCAGGTGAGAAACATGACAGCTCTTCGGATCACTGGGGTGGTTATCAGCTGAGGGCTGCCTGTATGGCCCCAGTCTTAGGACAGAGAGCTGGAATACCAAACAAGAAATATGAGAGTAACAAAACCTGTAATATATTAAAGAGCAGACCGAGGGATGTTACTCTGTAGTTCTACCTACTTTCTAGCAACCCAGAATATGGAGGTAAACCTCCTGGTGCTCCTGAATTCCCTACTTGCACTTGGATTCTCACCAAACAGCGGCTTCCATTTACATTGATCGTTGCTTCTCAGCTGCAAGCATCCTGAATGGCAGAGTCAGCCCATCTCTGCAACCAGGCTGCTTCTGAGCTGCCTGAAAAGCAATCAGAAGTACATTGTTTGCAAAAGTCCGAGCTTTAAAATATCTTCTTGCTCCTTGACAGTCAGACAAACAGCTGCACAACATTAACACAAGAGAATTGCAAAAGTTTATGTTCTTTCAGGCTGATAATAACAAAAAATCACTTTCTTCCCTGCCTGCCAGATTTATCCATCATGAATGACAAAGTGAAAGAGCAGGAAAAAAAAGGGAGGGAGAAAAAGGAGAATTGTCTTCCCTCTTTGTACACAGCTCAACCAAAGTATTTTGCAATGTGGCTCACTGCCAGCACCAGAGGTGCTTGCTCCAGGCAGTGCAGCCCTTACCATGGATGGGGCATTTCCAGGTGGCAGTTATAGATACTCACAAGCCCTATGCTCTATTTCAATTAAAATGTTGTATATAAGCCTCTCAGATCGGTCTATAGAAGGATCAATCCTCTTGCTGAAAGGGAACACGTTTATAGACCAGTTCAGATGCCACATCTATGGGGCAGCATAAGTTTCCTAGATCAAACCATGGAAACTTTTGGAACTAAATTCCCCGTTTTCCAAAAACCGCATGGCCAGAATTAAGCAGTATGTCCCATTTGTGTTTTGGTCGTACCCAGAGAAGTATGTCTCAAAAGCACTGAGGAATTACACACTTAGATGATCATAAAGTTCTGAAAAGATCCAAAAACCCTCCTGAGGTTTTGAATATTGGGAATTCATGCTCTGAAGGCCTTGACCTGTCCAGACTCGGACAGCACTCAGTGGTGGAGAAGGCATGTCCATAGAGAGAGATGGGAGCAAAGGAATTCTCCTCTGACAGCACATTTGAACCCAACTCTTACAACACATAATCATAAATCTTGAGATTGGAAGATAGACTGGGTTATGACCCGTCCTGTGGAAGAAGTGCTTTGTTGTATGGAAAAATTAAGTGTGAATTTACACAAATGATAAAGAGGAAAGGAGGAAGAGGAAAATGACTTTTCATCCTCACAGTCCATCCCAGACCAGTGCTATGTGGTATTCAGTCCCTGTTCCAAAGAACATCCACATTCTGTTTCAAGATACGGCTGTTCTGGCTTGTAATAAAATGTGATTTCAAACCCAAGAAGTGTTGGACTGCACAGTGAATGTGCACTTAAAATTACTGCATTTGGGATGCGATCATTTTTAAAGAAGATAACATCTGTTTGAAAGCTGAAAAAGAACTGAGCTCATGAGTTTGCAGGAACTTATAATAACACAAAACAGATTACACGGAAATTACAAGCATTATGAGAAATGGAGTCAAAGGTTGCTAACACTTTCACACTACGGAGAGCACAAAGAATGTTTGCTAATATTTGTTGGATCAGTGTCCCCACTGAAACAACAACCATGAAATTTATAAGTAACATAAATTGCTATACCGTCGCATCTTGTCTTTGCAGCTTTTCTTTTCTCCTAGGACAGTTTGCACCAAAATATCGCTATATTTGAGGCTTCTTCCTCTCTAGTCATGGGGACCTACGACACTGATGTGCATGGTGGTGAAGTGCACACTGTCTCCCAAACATAAATAGCCAAGGTCTGGGATGGGCACTGCAGGACAAAAGCCTGCTGAGAACTTGTTGACTTAGGAGCATCAGCCCTGCTGGAAACCACAACTTCAGCCCAGAGAGAGATCTGGGTGTGAGAAGCAAAGTGAAGAGGGACAACAAGTTGGCTTTCAGTACCAGGATGAACAGCAGTAATGGAATGAACAGTCATTGAAGGTCCAGGCCAAGCAGAATAGTATGGGATAGGGAGAAGTGGTGAAGGGAGGAGGGCAAAAGAGAAAATTGATACAGTTAAGCCCACATAATAAAAGGTTTGATATCTGCCAGCCTAGAACATGCTTCAGTGCTGGGGAAGTTCATCACAGTCGTGCAGTAGCGCAGCGATTCTTCATATTGTATAATAAACTTTGTCAGCTGCATGAAGTGACCATGTCTACAGCTCTCAGATAAAATTAGACCATTTCCTCATCAGAAAATAAAAATACACATTGGATAAGAACAAACTGGAACTTGCTTGTATTTATTTTAATTCATTAATGTTAGTTAATGTGACGTTCAAGGGATTTCCCACGTAAAAATAGTAGTAAATGATAAAATAGATGTTAAAAACATATTTTCTTCCATTAAGTACTTTTTACTGCTAAGATGTTCACTATCA